>JAODKE010000138.1:29468498-29483172 GCA_026779605.1 Mormyrus hasselquistii
CATGATCCAGGTATATAAGATTCTAACAGGTCTGGATGCTGTTCAGCCAAATGGCTATTTCAATATTAGCTTAAATATTAGAACTTGTGGCCAGCTGGATAAGATTTTAACAACTCTGAGCTATTAGTTAAGTTCTCCCGAAACGACCTTGATGGGCCGAATGGCCTCCTCTCGTTTGTATTTTTTTTTTGTCCTATAAAATATACATACTACTTAAACACAGCTAGATTTATTATTTGTTAAGGAAATCAAGATACAACTCAAAAGACATGGTTTGTAATAACAAATATTCCTTTAATCCAGTATGTTACAGAGGCAAATCAATTTTGGAATCCCAGAAATAACAAAAAATAAAATAAAAAATAATGCTTACTTGAATGGGGGGCGGGGTGGGGGACGCTAACAAATGGTTGTTACTTTCCACAAAAGGGCAGGAACTGTATATTATATTCTTGCTCTTTCCTATGTTAGGTCTCATATGTGTGTTTCATATATGTCGGCCATTTTAACTCTTAATCCATTTTTGTTACAGTGACTTTTGTTACCTGCTTTGCTGTCTAATTAAACACAATTAACTGATCTACAGTCCTGCCCCCAGAACCAATACTTGAATTGTGGGGAAAATTCTGTGCATGCATTGACTATATAGCAAAACAGTCCTAGTTCAACAGGGAGACAGCTTGGAGGTTCAAAGCTGGTTGCAGAATTTTTAGCCATTAAAATCCTTACCGCATGTGATGGCCTAAATTGTGTAGTTGAGTTTAGGTCTAGTTTTGATGTAGAATCTGCTCAGTCCAATAGCACAAAATAGGTGATATGTTCTCTACACATATAATGAAGAAAAACATCGTCCGACTGTTTATTGACAAGGATCAGCAAGTCTGTATATTTTGCTCTCACAGCTTAATATTGGTTATTTCCTCATCATGAACCTTTTACATCACACGATGAGAGATTTAGGCTAATGGTCAGTACATTTTAGCTCAAATACAAGGTTTATTATATATTATGCACCGTAATTTTATATAACTGTTAGAATTGCCATATAGACAATGGCAAACTGTTTGTGCTCAACTTGGCCAGTATGAACACAGAAATCAAAACTGACAGTACTGTAAATAAAAAATGAAAAGCAACACTTATTTATAAAATAAATATATATATATATATATATATATACACAATTTAACTGCTTTTTAAAATAAATAATCTTCCATCCAAATACCTAAAATAGCATTGACAACCACAGAAATATTGTATGATATATTGGCACCAGTTACAAAGTAAAGCAGAACGATAGTCTAGAAGTTTAATTACTTCATTCAAAACCAGTTAACCCCTCAGAACAAAACTTCCCTCCCTAAGAGTGCTGGCCAGTTGCCAGTAAATGCGGTCCAGTATTACAGTACATATGTCAGAGATCTACCTTGGCTATTCACAAAATATCTATAAATAATCTAATTTAGACATTTAATAAAATGTTTAAACATTTATACTTGAAGGTGGGGAAAGAAAGTTCATTAAGAATACATTTCATGTGCTATTTTTTTGTTTTGGCCCTGTATAATATCTGGCAAGCTCTCCTCCATTGGTATGTTTATGGACTTTGTGAACTTTACTGAAAGTGGATAAATATATTTTATGTGCTTAATTGAGGTATAGATATTGAACAGCTCAAGGTTACCATGTGTACCATATACGCAATCATGCTTGTCGGCAGAACTATTAATGCCGAACATTCTAACATGAAGCTAAACATAGAGTTTACACTGTTACAGGTCTTAAATTATCAGCAGTGTCGGGGAGGAAAGGAGGCAGCAAATAGCCCTTCAAAACAGCTGTTTTAAAAATTAGGAACTTGATTTACTTTATATTTCTAATCATTTTTACTTAAAATGCATTTTAATAATGTTAGTTATAAGATTAGGATGCTGTAGCAGCTCAGTAGTACTGGATTCCATTCCCGCTCTCTGCGGGTGGAGTTTGCATATCCTCCCTTTTTTCTGTTTCCTCCATCAATTCGAAAACACTCCATATCTCAAAATTGCCCAGTAGGCACCACCTGCATTTTTCTCTATACATCATGCAATGAGCTTCAGGCTTACTGCACAGAATACGCAGCTATGGAAGGATGGACAATCTTAAGAATAATTCAACGATACTGAGTTAACACATAATTTTAATTTCATAAATCCAATGAGTATGTAAAACGAACTGAAAGCAATTCCTTCATATTATTTTATGAAATAAATTCCCCAAAGAGAAAAATTCTTCAAATATAAATTCCCACTTAAAAAAAACAGTCCCTCATAAAATAAGGCACCTTTGGTGTTAACCAAACCAATCATGATTCAGTATAAGCTGCTGAAATCCAAGTAATGTAAAGATTCCAGAAAGCAGCCTTACAGAAGCAATCATGATCATCTATTTCACAGTAATAACAGCATGACAGGAAGAACCAAATTAAGGTATATTGATAATATTTAATATTAAAGAGTCTTTTAACATTCACTACTGCTTACAATATTGGCTATGCAATATGTAACAGGGTGTTCGCCAGTTTTATGTAGGCATGACAATCCATCAGGCCTGAAATTTACACAGCCTTGTCAGTTAATGAACAAAGCATAGTTTGCTAAAGAAAAGTAAGCAGAAGGTAAGATTATATTATCTCCTCCATTTCAATTCAGAGGTACCTTTCAAAATCTTAAGTAAATCTGTATGCAGCCTAACAGATCTAAAAATCAAGATCAAAGTCTTACCAATTTTTCCCCCAAGTAACCATTGCCAGAATTATATTTGTAGAACAGTAAAACAATTAATTAGTTCAAGCCATTGTACTTGGACCCAAGAAAGCTGTGGAAAAGGGTAAATTACATGAAGCATAAGGAAAAGACTTTGTAAAGGCCATGGGTCATATTGAAAGCAAAATCTCATTTTGCCAGAATGTACCAATCATGTGATAAGGCCTCAATGATCATGGTACTACACAGTATCGTATATAACTGCCTGACTTAGTGTTTCAGTAAGGTTACAAGGCAGGACTAGATCCACTTCGATTATTTGAATAAACACCTCTGTTAAACACAAGGAGTTTATTTAAGAATATCCAGATCATAACACTCTGGCCCAGAACTGTCATCCCTTTATTTATAGGTGAGGAATGAAGACACCAAGGCAATGTCTATGCTATTTTTTTTTGCTGTTTTTCATTGTTTCAAGTGTAAATTGATGATGACCAACATTACTGATCAATGGAGACTGTTCCCATTGAAAAATAATGAGAACATCTCCTTGTTATTGAAAAATCCCAAATGCATATTGATATTAATCACCAAAATAAGCCCAAACCCCTTAATTACTACAATAAATAGAAAGTTGACACCTGCACATCTTTGGGGTAGGCGTTTAATCACCCACGTCTGTGTCACGGTCCCCAATTAGCCACAAGATATGAAAGCACAGTGCCAGGAAGCCTGTCCCTAGGAGATCCCCCAGTGCGGTCAGGTATGGGATAGAGAAGTTGTCCGGGTCCATGCCCCGCCCCCACATCCAGTGCACCATCCAGTCCGCCAGATACAGCAGGATTATAACCTTAAGGAGAAGGCCAGGAGGGTCCGATTATTGACAGGAAACATGATACTGTTGGGAGAGGGTCCGTGGAATGGATCTAGTGGACTCAATGAATGGTATGCTCTACAGGATCAAGCCCCGAAAAGGTTTTTTCCCAATGTCTGAATCCAGATAAGCACTAAAACAACAGTTGCACCAATTGAAGTGAACTGCTGATAAAGCAATTTCTATTTTATAAAACATGTTCCTCTTGAAGAGGAAATGCACCACAAAAACCAGACATACATTTAATAGCTTTATTATAGCTATCAGATAACAAGACAACATTACAAAAATAGAAAAGGTATTTATAACAATACACTATTTAATAACATTGATTTACTAAAGAATGGTCAATGTATTGAAAATGACTAATATGGATAGTAAATTCAAGAAATTAATAATTCCCTTTAGGCTTTGATATTTTCTGTAAGTGTTGAGCCCCAATGGAACTGAAGCATAAATTAATTGCATATACCTGTAGTAGAGCAGCAGCCATGTAGAAGGCAATGAAGATGGGTGTGAGTGTGGTGTGTCCACCCTGCATAGAATTAATGGCGTAGAGGAAAACTAGATGCCCTGGAGCTACCAGGAGAAAAAGTACCCGAGCTGAGCGAGAGTTTACGCCTGGAAAAAGTATGAAAGAAAAGGGGTCAATTAGGAAACAGATACTAAAACACCCCAGACTGTTAACTTTGTCCATTTTAGCACCAAATAAAATTACAAAAATGTTATATTGAAGCTAGTCATTTTGTAGCACTAAAATAAAATTCTGGGATTATTTAACATGAACAAGAATCAAGATGCATTTTATGTGAGATTATATACAGAAGTACTTACCTGACCCAAAGAAGGTGGTGCAAGGGGTGGGGCACTTTTGTGGTGGAGGGCTGGGCTCCACCAGGGGCAGTGCAGTCAAATGCAGGTAGGTGGAGATCCTGCTAGCCTGTACTGCAACCAAGTTGCCTCCCACACCTGAAAACACATTATTACATGAACACCTATTTTAAGTGAGGAAACTCAATAGTATAAAAAATAGAGATACCACAGAGCAAACTGGGAAGAATAACAGGTTAGATCAGACTACACAGCTTATCTGAGATGGAACAGAGTCCTTTAATACTTTTGAGAATGTAATAACTTACCATTGATGACTGGTGTGAATACAGCCATTCCAGCAAAGTTGGGGTTAGACACAGTTTTATCCAGAATAAGACCCCCAACACTGTAAAGAGCAAAAGTTATGAGCAGAAATATTACCAGACACAGTACTGTTCACAAGCCACCATAGAAAATTGTTTAGAGCAGTGCATCTTTACTCAGGAAAAAAATATTTAACAAATAATACAATCAAACAGTAACAAAATAAAAAGTAACAAGGATCTCTTCTGAACAAAAAGTTTCTGTTTGGTGCTTTGGCTCTTAAAACTCTCCTCATGGGCAGCCCAGGAATTCCATGTATTCTTTACACTTAATCTCAAACTCACACACTTTGATAGACCAATAGCTTTTTACCATTAATCATCAGGAGAAAAACAATCTGGATCCTGCAGCTAACGCTGTTTAGACCCCAAATCATACAGAAAAATAAGTTTCTTTGCAATCTTTTACATAGTACTGTACATTATCGGTTACTGGACAATGTCAGGAAAATGTAACAGTATTATTGTGTTGGTATTGCATTGGTTACATTTAACCTACAAGTTTTGTGCATATACGTATTTATCATAAGGGTTGTTAACCATTCTTGTGAGGGATAATAGGGTGGAATGCATAACTAAAGTATACAAACAACATCCGCATGTTTGTTCCAGGTGGGATAAAGTTGTGTGAAATGCAGTCAAGACAGCTTCATTTGTGGATTTGTCAGGTTGGTAGGCTAATTTGTGTTTGTCCAGATCTGAAGGAATAGTGGATCTGATGTATGAGAACACCAGTCTCTTGAAGCACTTCATGATTGTGGGTGGCACAGCAACTGGGCGATAGTCAGTCAGGCACTTCAGCACTGATTTCTTGGGCACTGGGACTATGATAGAGGATTTGCAGCATGTTGGGACAGCCACTTGTTGTAGTGGAAAGTTAAAAAAATTGGTGAAGACACCTGAAAGCTGAGCAGCCCATGTCTCCAGTGTCCATCCAGGCAGTCCAGTAGCTTTGCTAGCATCAACTTTCTGAAGGGTGGATTTCATCTGATGGAGCTGTAGACCCAGTGGCTACTCATGTGCAGGCAGTATGGTTATGGGGCATCTCCTTCTTGAGTGTCAAAGCAAAAAAAAAAATTGGTTCAGGGCATGGAAAAGACGTGTTTTGTTGCTGGGCAGCAGAATATTGCCACTACAGTCTGTCAGTGCCTTAATATCATTCCACCGGCTGCATGGAAGTATTTCACAATGCATTGTTTGTATTTGTACTTGGCCTCTCTTAAGGTTTCCTTGGCTTATAGTACAGGGTACAGAAACAATTGTATGCATTCTTCCTGGGATTTGAAATCCCCAGCTCTGAATCATTAGTGCAGTGCTGTATTTGTTGAGCTACAGGTAAGCAGTGACAGTGCAGCCGCTGCGTCTGAAAGCACCACCATCATTGTAGTAAATAAATACTGAGTGAAGTCATGGTCCATGGTTGATAACATGCTGTAATAATTTGAGTGCTTCCAAGCATACTTAATTATATGTAAATTTCAGTAGTGGAAAGTAGTGAAGTATAATTACTTTGTGGCTGTACGTACGTACATTTTTCACGTATCTGTACTTAAGTAGATTTAGCTGTGAACACTTTTGACTTCTACTATGTACAAATATTTGTACTTTCTACTACATCTCCACTTAGTGTTGCATTACATTTTGCAATCAGGTTGCTGCTTTTATTAACTAGACATGAGTAAGCATTAGAGCTTTTGAATCCTGTCAGCTCTTAGAAACCTTTACAAAAGCGAGATAAAACGTTTGGCCGTAGTGGTATTTTTTCAGGGGGAAAGGGGGTGGTGTGAATGCAGGCTTATTTGTGAATTGTAAATAACATGTTGATAGTGTCATCACAAAAGTGCCAAAATTTGAATCCTATAGTCATTAGCTGATAAGTTTTATTTAACACTAGAACTACTGAGTCATCCAGAACTTGATCCTAAATTTGTCCGGCTTAGATGCAATATGCTGCGTGAATGTTGCAAACCATGGTTTGTTGTCCATTCATGCGTCCAAGCCGGACAAATTTGGGATCAAGATCTGGATGGTGATGGATTTGGAGACCAAATATGTCTGCAACACATCCCCTTACTTGAGAAAGGACCCCACTCGTCAGAAGGGGGAGAACCTGGCAGAGAACGTGGTCATGATTCTGATGGAGCCATTTCTGGACGATGGGAGAAATGTCACAACGAATGATTTCTTCACCTCACTATCACTGTCACACAGACTGCTTCAGCGCAACACGACTCTACTGGGCATGGTGAATAAAGTTTGCCGTAAACTTCCTCCATCGGCAAAGGACACTGCAGAGCAAGAGGAATTCTCCACGTCAGCATTTAGAAGTGGCAGTGTCTCCTTGACAATCTAAACACCGAAATATTTCTTCTGAGTATCTTGCACCGAGACGTGGCAATCGGGGACGGTAAAAAGAGGAAACCAAACACGATAACAGACTACAACCACATGAAGGTAAGTGAATGTGGATTTTTCTGAATCTTGTAGCCTAGGAACATCATGCAGCAAAAGGCAATGGAGACAGAGAGGAACACTGCTGCAGCTGCTGCTGTGCCAGGACCTGTACAGACAATTCAGTGCCAGGTACAAGAGAGCTGCAACAGAAATCGCAGCAGGTTTACCTGGGTAAAGTGTCACAAATCCACCTGCGCCAAATGCAGTGATGATGGTCACTGGGTCTGCAAACACAGACTTTGAAACAGACAGACAGACAGACAGACTGTGTGGGAAAGTAACCACTGAGACAAAAGGCAGAACGAGTATGTTATCAACCATGGACCCATGAACTTCACTCAGCTTATGACATTTGTGTACAAATATACATTGAAGACTGATGTGTTAGAAAGAAATGAATAGAATGAAAACATGCTATTAGCAACTTTTCATTCTATTTTCACTTTTTTTTATAAATAAAACAATAAAACGGACGTGTGTTTCCATATATTTTGTGTTTCCATATATTTCGTATTTGCAGGTCAGTTTGTGTGTGGAATATTTTGTATAGATATGGTAGGCATTTGTGAAGGTTTCCATGGCATAATCATAGGTTTGGGCTGCCTTGGAATTGAGCTACCAGTCTGAGTAAATGCAAATGTGCCAGGGTTCACAGGTGATTAGTGTATTTGCACAACAAAAGGAGGAGGACAATGGAGCTGATGGCTCTGCGAAAATCTGCACTGGCTTAGTAGTTCAAGGTATTTTTCACCAGAAAATAAAAAGCTCAGTAGTTTTAGCAACAATAACACGCAAAGATATAGGGCTTTGCAATATGACCAAAATCCCATTTCCTAATGACGATACATATAACAATATAGCACGTTTTTTGTAAATTAATAAATAAATGTTTTATATAAAATGACCAGATGGAAAGACTAGTACAGTATATTCCATTTATTATTTTTATTATACATATTACATTTTGAATTATTTACTCAACAAATTAAAGGTACTTACTCATATTTGATTTTTTCCCTTTTATTTAGGTCCTTTCTGCAAATTTCCGACTCAGCATGTAACATAATATATTTTTTATACATTGATGTATAAAAAAGAAAAAATAAATAGAAAACCGTGAACTATTGGAGCATGCAAAGTAAAGATCAGACATCGCCGTGAAATGTTGCACAGTGCATGCATGCACAAAACCTAGCATGCATGCCGCAGATCGGACAGTGACAATCAGCGCCTTCACGCAAATTTCCTACTTGCATCTGTGCAGTGTATAAGAATCTAATTTACGACAACAAAATAAATTATAGAAATGAAACGACAGACGTTTTTCCATCATCACATGATATACGTTGTCATATCATACAGCCCTACACACATATACTGTATCAGTACTAGAGCTATAGTTGAACGGTGTGGCTGAGAGCATGTGTTCAGCTTAGATGTGTTTATCAGCATTAATCATTGTAGCTGGTTAATAATTTTAGTTAACACAACAGAATGATATTTCTGAAGCTCTTATTATAAAGAGCATTTTATATAGCGATATATAGCATTTCATGTTTTAAATGTTTAGATTGTAAAATACTACACTACCATTTCTGAACTTTTATATTTAACAAAATATACGCACAGTAGACACACTTAATGCCATGCTACACAACTGCATCAGGGACTATAAGTTCAAGTGGTTTTACCTTAATGCCTTAAATATTTTTTACAAGCAAGTACAATAGAATCTTGGAAGTTGAACCCCTCTTAACTCGATCAACTCGGACATCAAACAGGTCTGTGATTTTTTTTCGACTTGTACCTCTACTGAAATCTCGGAAGATGACCATTCCTGCTAAAATATGTATGGGTTGAGAAGGAGAATGGTTGAGTTACAAGATTTTGCCCGAGGTACAAGTCAAAAAAAGTTAAACTCTACCAATTCCGCCTCATTTGTAGATCTTGTTTTACGTGTTTTTGAGGCATTTGCAGTGGAATATTTTCCAAGAGAGTATACGCAAGTGGAAAATGCTTTAAATGTCCCACAATTTTTCTCCTAATAACAGTGGCACTTACACGTGGCCTCTCGTGCATCACAAGCTGTAGCGAGTAAACAAAACAGCCCAAGCTATCGACTCGCAAATCAAGAAGTAAATGCTACTTCCACCTCACAAGAGTTTGTTTTTACAAATGTTAAAAAATCGCTGTGCTACTAGTTGTTGTTTCAAGCATAAAATACTTCACCCTCTAATCTGATATTCTTACTCTCCCCCAACTATAAAGGGTATGCGCATGACGTCACAGTAGGTGGAAGTCACTGCACTCATACCTACTAAGAGGCAAAAAAACTTGAATGGCAACATTATTGTTCAGCTTGGGTGCCACAAAAAACATTTAAAATAGTAAAGAGCTGTCGTGCAATTGATTGTACAAATTGATTTAACAAGAAACAGAATCTTTTTACAGACTATAGAAAATTAAATAATTAAGTATCAGATATCAATAGGCTGCGATGGGCTGGCCCCCTGTCCAGGGTTGTTCCCTGCCTCGTGCCCGTTGCTTCCGGGATAGGCTCCGGACCCCCCGCGACCCTATAGGATTAAGCGGGTTGGAAAATGGATGGATGGATATCAATAGGTCAAATATGGCCGATACCCAATCCGTCTAATAGGTCTGGATTGGTGCATCTCTGTTTAAATGTTTATTATGTTTATCATGTTAACTGATTTTAGAAAGTCAGTACCTATCCCTAAACTCATAGTCACTGAGAGAGCTGAGATTGAATTGGTGGAGAACTACAAATATCTGGGCACTGTTAGGGCAATGTTGATACTAATTTCAAGAAGGTACAACCTTTGTAGTTGAAGGTACAATTTTTTGAGAAAAATTAATTATTTTAAGGTGTGCACGGACAGCAAGTCATAAGGAAGGTTCAGGCCACATTGGATTGTACGAATTTGTGCTTATACCTTCAAGTCACACCTTATTTTATGGTTAATTATTACCTTGAGTAAGAGTGTACTGCTACATAATTTGTCTCCCGTCAAGAAAAGTGCTGATCTTCAATTAAACAGTTCACTTTGAACCTTTTAATACATTTTGGGACATTTGAGATGTTAGCTGTGTACAGAACTTAGAGTTTGTAAAATTGTTCTGTAAAGGGGGATTCTCAGTTAGCTGGACTGTATTGTCAAATGGACCTTTTAAAGGTGGATATAATACGTTTTGCTGAGTAAAGATGTGCTCATGCCTCACTGTGTCATTATTAGTATTGAATACAAGATGGTGTCATAAGGCAATTTATAGAATAAAACTTTAAGCCAAACTAAACCTGACCTTCTGAATGAGGGAAGATAAAAAGAGGTGTGCTACAGCTAGCATTGCCAGGCGAATTCGACTTCACCAATGGAAACGAGTGCCAAGATGGATGAAATGCTTTGAACACTACAGAATAGTGTTGGGGCTAGACAAGCAATTGCAGGAATTTCAGGTGAATATGTTTATGTGAATGGCAGGTGACGATGCTTAAGATATCTTAAATGTATTACCCCTGATGGAAGAAGGAAAAAATCATACAAATCAGTGCACATTGTGTTAGCAAGCAGAATGTTATCTTTGAAAGAGTGTGTTCTCTCAGTCAGAATCAAGAACCACGTGACAGCCTAGAGTCCTTCATTACATCGGTGAATTTGGAGCTCTGAGAATTGTGATTGACATCTGAAATGCTAAACTATCAGAACGCTAATAGCTAGATGCAGACTTGACGTTAGAAAAAGCCATGACGAGAGTGAGACAGAGTGCGGTGATAAAAAAATTCAACAGCCATTGCTACAACATAGAAAAAAACACCAGGGGGCAGTGACGAAAGAGAAAACAGAAACCTGGTTACCAGAATGTGGCAGATGTGGAAATTCGAGGAAAACACCACTGGAAAGACTGCCTTGCATCTGATGTGGAGTGTAGGAGATGCCATACGGAAGCACACTTTACAAAGAAATGCAGGTCAACAGGGGGTGTTCATGACATTGCAGAGGTGCCAGCAGAAAGTAAAATGGAGGACGACTTTGCATTCTCGGGAAAAGTGTGCTCAGAGGGATCTGATGAGTGGAATGTTTGAATGGGGAAAAGAATGTTTTCAAGTTGGACAATGGACCTATGCCACCTAGCAATGTGCTATACAGAGCAGGGACCTGAATTAAAAAGATGTTTTAAATTGAAACTGAGTATTAAAATGAGAACAACAGTCTCTCTAACCCCCTATACAGTCTTCCTGCTATTGAAGCTCTTACATTAATACAGCATCTCCACACAGTCCAAGCTAAGTAGGAAGGTCTTATAGCCTAGTTTCCCACAGTATTTTCTGGCTTAAGAAGATTAAGGGGGCTGAACAAAATTGAGTTGGAGCCAGCCGCAGTGGAATACGCTCTGTTATCTCCATGTTATATGCCCTTGCTGACATATGACAAGGTGTGAGCAGAACTCAAATATATGGCGGACATGGGGGCAATTTCAAGTGCTGGTATGGTTGTGGAGCCCAAAGCTCAGGGAAAGATACGGCTATACATAGACCTGACACATCTGAGAGATACATCCTCCTAGTGATCACAAACTAGCCAAGCTTGCTGCGGCAAAAGTGACCACAAAGCTGGATGCCTCCTCCGACTTTTTGCAAATACCATTTTCCAAGGAGAGTTTACTTCTGACATTCCATTAATGGATAACATTCATAACCCCATTTGGGTGACATGCATTTAATTGCCTACTATTTGGGAATTTGTCAGCCCCAGATCACTTTCAGTGCTGTAATTTCCACATGAGGGAGTGTGAGGGAGCAGTGCGACATGCCGATGACATATCGCTGTAATAATAATAATAATAATAATTGAACCTTTATTGGTTCAATTCTTTTTACACCTCCCTCAACTTGCTCTTTCTAGAGCTTTTTGCAAAGCAAAAGGGAGCTGGGGGTTAAGGGCCTTGCTCAAGGATATGCTGAGGCTGAGTTTGAACCTGTGACCTTGTGATTACAGGCACACAGGCTTAGTCCACTCAGCCACATGCTGCCCCCTGTATGGGCATCAGGTCCTGACAAGGCTGAAGGAAGAAGGCCTGACAGTGAATGACAAATGTGAGTTTGCTAAAGACAGTATAATTTTTTTTTGGGTCACCACATCATGGCAGACAGCCTGACACTGGACCCAGGCAAGATCAGAATTATCATGGAAATGCCTGAACCAACAGGGGTAGAAGGTGTGAGGAGAGCAATGGGTATGGACAATTATCTATTATTATAAGTTTTCACCCCACTTTGCATCATTTGCCTGTCCGCTCAAAGATCTGTTTAGAGAGAAAAACAAATGGGGCTGGGACACACCACAGAAAGGCATCTCAGAGGCTAAAATCTGAACTGTATTCACCATGTGTGTTGGCGCCATACTCACCAAAAATGGAGACATGTGTATCTGCTTATGCCTCATCATTTTTGGTCTCGGCAGTTTCCTGAGCCAACGACAGACAGATGGAACATGGAGAGCAATTGTATTAATCTCCAGTGGCCTATCAGAAGATGAAAACCACTATGCACAGATCAAGAAGGATGCTTTGGCAGCCACGTGGGCCTGTGAACATTTGTCCTCTTACCTCCTGGGACTGAGGTTCAAGTTAGAGAGATCACAAGCCCTTAGTACCACTATTAAGTACCAAAACACTATATGAACTACATGCAAGAGTTCTGAGGTTCTGCCTGCCACTGCTGAAATTAACATTCAATATTGTGCATGTGCCTGATAACCACTTGATAACAGCAGACACATTATTAAGCATAAAACACACATTCACTCAGTCAGAAAAAGACAATGAGGCAAAGTGTTTGTGGATGCAGTCATTCAAAGCCTTCCTGCCACAGAAGCAATATTAATAAAAATCAGAAAGCTGACCCTGTGTGTGCAAAGCTTATCAAACGCAGTGAGACCGGGTGGCCGGAGAAACATGCCCTTCCACCGGAGCTGTGGTCATTTATTGGCCAAAGGGAAAACCTAACCTTGGCTGGACAGCTTCTTCTCTGAGGTCAAAGAATTGTGATTGTGATGAAACAAGAAATCCTCTGCAGTGATCACCAAGGTATTCTCAAGTTCAGGGCAAAAGCTCGCCGGTCAGTCTGGTGGCAAGGTCTGTCTGTACACATCAGTCAGCTGATGGAGAACTGTAGCATATGTTCACAAAACAGGGCAGAACACAGAGAGCCCTTGCTGATGACACCGATGCAAGAGAGACTTTTTCCTTTCGAAGAAGATGAAGACTTACCTTCTTGTTGTTGATTATTTTCTATGCTACATTGTGGTAGTCCACCTTAGTGTTGCCTCTGCCAATATAGTTATTGCAAGCTGCCACAGAATACCAGAGTCAGTTGTGTCTGATAACGGGCCACAGTACAGCTGTACACACTTTACAGACTTTACCAAGGATTATGGGCTCACACATATTACTGGCAGCGCACGATATCCACAGGCAAACATAAAGTCAGAGCGCACAGTGGCTATGACGAAAGTATTGTGGAAAGGAGTGCATGAGAAAACAAAGGCATTGATCCCATACTGTGCCACACCTCTAGAGAATGGCTATTCCCCAGCACGAATCCTTATGGGGAGACAGTTATGTACAACCATACCATAGCTCCCAATATCCCTACTTCTGTGTTGACCAAATTTCAAAAGCTGAAGTGAGAATATCCAAGGGATAGTCATTAAACATGCAACAATACCCAGCTCAAAGCATGGAGGGAAAACTGGTCAGGAGAACCTCTGCACAAATGCGTACAGTACACCATCTAGAACCTGACATGTCTGTTGCTGCCCAGGAGCCAGCTATTAGGGACACACTACCAGGGACACAATCAGTCACAAATATGCAGATGTAACCAACACACACTATGTGACAACTTCAGGTCGAGTGTCACGCCTCCGCTGCATGTGGATTTGTAATGCTGAATATAGAGTCTCTCGTTGAGAGAAGGGTATGTGTGAGCGAGGGTATGAGGCACAGCTCATCCTTTTATTCTGTAACAATCACACAGAAGTGTTTTTTTCTGTAATGGGAAGTTCTGTTTCTTGTGAGACATACACATGCGTGCATTACTTTACATTCGTCAAAGGAGGGCTCTACTCAAAAGGGGAGGTGTTCTGTAAATGAGGATAATCGGTGAGTTACAGGATTTGGTTGTCACATAAACCCATTTAAGGGCGGATATAAGAAGTTTAAAGACATTCATGCCTCATTCATTCATTGAAAGACGTTCATCGTCTCATTATTATTGTTATTACAAGAAGTTTGGCTCTGCTATGCCGTTGTTTAAGTATATTGAGGCGTTAAGTTTTTTTCATATTAAGCATTTTAGAATGTCCCAGACAGAACAAACCAGCAAG
>JAODKE010000138.1:29607390-29626213 GCA_026779605.1 Mormyrus hasselquistii
TTTCATTGCTGTTGCTCTAGTGTTTATCTGGTTTCTGTTGTTTTGCTTTAGTTTATTCCCTTTTACTTTTGACCCCCGTGGTCCCTTTGTTTTTGTTAGGCCTGTCTTGTGTTCCTTTTGTTCTATTTAATAAAATCCCTTTTGTGTCCCTGAGCCACAAGTGGGTCGTCCACCTCCTTCTGCACCATGCCCCGTTCCCGTGCCCGCCACCATGGCGCACAGGGCCAACACAGACAAACACACTCACACCTATGAGCAATTTAGAGTAGCCAGTCAATCCACACAGTGAGAACGCATGCACAGGGAGAACAGGCAAACTCCACACCCTGGGTATCGAACCCAGGACATTCTTACTGTGAGGTAACAATACTCACCACCGCACCACCATGCCACCCCAGAGTTTAAATCCTCTATAAATGCTTCCAAATATTCGTGATCAGAAGAAGGCTTAAAAGTCTCTGAATATAAGCCAATCACAAAAGTTCTAAAGTTCTAGCACATCATTCAACATTCCAAGTATTTCCCACAACTGCATACTAGAGCTTGCCATCTTCATTTATCTGTAGGGATAATACATGAGGTATATCATGTAGTATGTAATACATGAGGTATATCAAGTTCATAACGGATTAGCTCAGAAATAATCACACTGGCTGCACCAAAACGATGGTATGATCCTCCTGCAATTTGTTTATCCTCCTGCTTTGTGGTGTTGAAAGCAAAGTTCTTGGGTCCTTTGGTACATCCAGACACTGCACTGTGTGAAATATTATGGCTGGCTGCCCATTCAGCTGACTAGCTGATCACGTGACTTCCAGTTAGGTCTGGTTCTGCATTACTGCCATGACTGCTGTTGTATAGTGTAATAGTTTGGTACTGTAATTTTCAAACAGTACATCAGCTGATTTAGGTCGCAATTGGTGATGATCCTCTGAACTAGGTAATAATGGGAGTTGTTCATCTGAGCTGATCTCAAGTATGACAGACTCAGTTTCAGTTACATGAATAGCTTTCAAGTGTTCTTCAGTTCTAGCTTAGATCTTTCTGAGCTTGATCTGCAGCAGCAGCAAAAAAAATGTTTTAATAATGGTGAGTGCCACTCATGTCACTCCGTATGCGGAACATGGAGCAGAGACAGAGGGGTGCCAGTCAAGTTATCAGGGAACACAGGGTTTAATTGACAGGAGCGGAGACAGTGCAAGCAAACAGACTTCATAATACAATGACTGGCATGGGGAAAAATATGGAAATGCGCACTAAAGTAGCTGGTGGAAAACAAAGCAAAAACATCAACAAGGCACAGGAAACAGCACAGACATGCAAAACAGGCACAGGGAGACCAACTCAGATAAGAGACAACAAACCACAGGGAACGCAGAGAGACACATGGGCACCAAAAACGGGAACACAGATCCCAAGGAGGGAGACAACGACGGGACAATACTAGGGGGCACACCTACGGAAGACACAAAGGGACCAGATGAGAACAAAGGCATAGAGAGACGGGGAGGAAACACAAGGGGCACAAAGGGACCGAAAGGCACAAAGGGACAGGAGGCAAACACAGGGGGCACAAAGGGACCGAGAGGCACAGAGGGACAGGGGGAAAACACAGGGGGCACAAAGGCAGGGGGCATGGAGGCAAAGAGCGGGGGGAAACGGGGAGCCAGAGGGAACCCCAGCAGGCGAGGGACAGAAGCCACCGGGGCAGCAGGCAACTGCAAGGCCGAAGCCGGAGGGAACGATGCTGGGGGCGAGGAGGATGGCAGAGGGGACACAGGTGAAGGGGAGGGGAGAGCAGGAGAAGTAGCAGTCAAAGGCGCAGCCACCATTGGCCAAAGCAGAGGAGACCAACAAGTCTGAGCCAGGGGACCCGCAGTTGACTGACGAGGCGCCGGAGGTGGAACCAGAAGGTATAGCTGAGCCGAAGCCAGGGGGACCGCAGGTAACTGCCGAGCTGGAGACAGCGGCCCCGCAGGCAACTGGAGGAACTGGGGAACTGGAGGCGAGCCAGGGGGAGGGGTGGGTGGGACCTGGTGTTCCCTCCTTTTTCGGGAGACTGAGAGGTTGGGACCTGGCCGGAACTTGTCACACTGGGGTAAGGGTTGAGGAGTCACTAGGGAGGTCAGGGTGATCCATGAGGGCTCCCATTTAAGTTCCTCCTCCATCTCTACTAAGGGTGGAGGAGCAATGGTTTGTCAGATGGGGACATCCTCAGGGACTGGGGCTGGGGGTACGGGAGTAGTGTCCGGGGGACCAGGGATGTTCTGCGGGAAGGGATCCGGGGCCCAAACAGGAACCACGGGGAACTGAGCAGGGGGTGAAGCAGGAACCACAGGTGCCAGAGCAAGAGGAGCAGCAGGGACCTCGGGCGACAAAGCAGAAGGCGCAACAGGAACCTCAAACGACGAAGCAGGAGGTGCAGCAGGGACCTCGGGTGACGAAACAGGAAGCGCAGCAGGGGCCTTGGGCAGAATCTCGGGTGCAGCAGGCACAGGAACCAGAGGGGGCGCTGCGGGCGTCGCTGGCACCAGAATCACAGGGGGCACTGCGAACGTCACTGCAGGCATGGGGATCTCTGGGGGCGATGCAGGAGCAGGAGGCACAGGAACCTCTGGGGGTGCCACAGAAGCAGGAGGTACTGGAGCCACGGGGGGTGAAGCTGCAGGCATGGGAACCACGGGGAGTGAAGCTGCAGGCACAGGAACCACGGGGAGTGAAGCTGCAGGCATTGGAGGAACCACTGGGGCCAGAGGAGGAGGCACAGGAGGAATCATGGGGGGTGGCGCTGGAACCACCTTGCACCTTGGCAGCGGGTGCTGCCCAATTGGAGAACCTGGTGACCCACAGGATCGAGTCCTCCGTTGATCTGGCCCCTATAAGGGCCAGACGCTTCCCCAGAAAGGGGTGAGCTGCTAATGCTGGCAGCAGAGTGGCGGGCGAACAGGTGTCGGGCGTTTGTTCAGGCGGGGTGATGGCGGCATGCCTGAACACCACCAGATCCAGAATCGGGAGGGGTTCCTCCTGACACGCAACAGGGGAATCAGCGGAGAGAGAGACAGCCTCCAGACACACCTCCTGCGTGTCTTCCTGTTCACGTTTTTTCTGCTCCTGTGGCAGGCGGTGGCGTTTGGGGTACTATACCACGGGCTATACCACACAACGCTACAACCGAACAGCGGACTCCAGTAAGAGCAATGGAGGGGGGCTCTGTATGTATGTGAACAACAGCTGGTGTACCAACACGGTGATCATAAGCCGTCACTGTTCACCGGACATAGAATACCTGAATGTCAAATGCAGGCCCATATATCTTCCAAGGGAGTTTACAGTTGTCATTATAACAGCTGTTTACATACCACCAGATGCTAAAGCTAACTCAGCTATCGAACATTTACAGACCAACATAAACAACAAACAGATGTACTCTGTTTGTTGTTTATGTTTGTCTGTAAAAGTTCGATATGACACTGTACATATCATTGCAAGGGACTTTAATCTTGTGGATTTAAAAACAGCCATCCCTAAATAACACCAACATGTTAAGTGTGCCACTAGGGGTGACAATACTTTTTAGTATTATTCAAACATCAAAATGGGCTACAGGGCCAGACCTCTACCACACCTGGGCCAGTCTGACCATTTATTCTTGTTTCTAATTCCTGCAAATGCTCCCATCAAGAAAACTGCTCCCATAATTACAAAGACTGTTGCCAGATGGCCAGAGGGTGCCTCTCAGCAGCTGCAGGACTGCTTTGATAGGACCAGCTGGGATATTTTTGAACATCTAGACCTGGAGATGTTCACAGACAGTGTTCTTTGTTATATAAAACACTGCATAAACAGTGTCACAGTGGACAAACGAATCCAGATTTACCCCAACCAGAAGCCCTGGATGACTTGGGAGGTCCAGCGGCTGCTGGAGGAGAGGAACACCGCCTTCAGGTCCAGTCACAGGGACCATTATAGCAGGGCCTGAGCCAACCTGAAGAGAGGTATCAGGAGGCTAAGGCAGGAGGATTGAGAACCACTTGGAGAGATATAACAGCCGGCAGATGTGGAAGGACCTCCATCATCTGACAAACTATAGGACCAAGCTTGGAGCTACTACAGGTGACCTTGCACTGGCATAGAAGCTGAACATCTTCTTCGCCCGCTTTGAGGTCATGATACCAGAGGTACAGCAACACCATGTGGCCCACAACACCATTCTCACTTTGGTGGAACATGAGGTGAAGCGCACCCTGCGGGCTGTCAACCCGAGGAAGGAGGCTGGTCCCGATGGTGTCGTGTGCTGACCAGCTGGCTGAAGTCTTCACCAGGATCTTCAACCAATCCCTGGCGCAGTCGACTGTCCCACCCTGCCTCAAGTCCTCCACCATAGTCCCCTTGTCCAAGCAGCCCCTCATCTCCAGCCTAAATGATTATAGACCAGTGGCACTCACCCCAGTGGTGATGAAGTGCTTTGAGAAGCTGGTCCATAGTCACATCACAGTAGCCCTGCCCCAAAGCTTTGATCCCCACCAGTTTGCATACAGAGAGAACCGATCCATGGAATATGCCTTGGCCACAGCACTCCATGCCACCTTATCTATGTGCTATGAGCCATGTGTGTATGCTTTTCTTGGATTGCAGCTCTGCATTCAACATCATCCCGCCACACAAATTGGTGGTCAAGCTATGAGACCTTGGACTTCCTCACAGCACCTGTATGTGGATCAACAGCTTCCATTCTGGCTGCAGACAGAGAGTAAGAGTTTGACATCATACATCCTCAGCCGTAAGTCTCAGCACTTGGCTCCCCCCAGGGCTGTGTGCTCAGTCCACTGCTCAACTCTCTCTACACACATGACTGCAACCCTGTCTATCAGAATAACATCGTCGTGAAGTTTTCAGACAACACTACCATGGTGGGACTCATGAGGTGGAGCAGTTGTCATCATAGTGTATGGCTAACAACTTCCTCCTTAACACTCAAAAAACCAAAGAACTCATAATAGACTACAGAATAAAAAAAACAAAGATCCTACCACTAATCTGCAGGAGCGACTGTGGGAAGAGGGTGGCAGACTTTCGCTTCCTGGGAGTCAACATAGTGGTGAGCCTCTGACACCTCTAAGCTGCTGAAAACAGCTTACAGAGACTTGAAAACAGAGACTGTATTTCGTTAGAATACTCAGGAGGAATAACATCACACAGAGACTGCTACTAGTATCCTTCTAAAGAGCCTCCATGGAAAGCATATTACCGTACTATATATGCATCTGGTATACCAGCTGTACCGTAGCACAGAGAAAAGTGCTCCAGAGGGTCATTAACATCGCCCAAATGATCGTTGGCTGCCCTCTCCCCATGCTGGAAGACACAGCTCCCGCTATCTCAAAAAAGCCAAGAACATCATTAAATATCTCACACCCGGGCCACTTCCTATTTGAACTGTTTCCGTCAAGCAGATGGTACAGAGCAATAAAAACAAGGACAAATAGACTCAAACATAGCTTCTACCCAACTGCAATAACCTCTCAATGCTGCTAAGTAATGGACACTGTGCAATTACCCTGTGCATTATATGTGTAAATCTGCTTCAAAAACCATTGTATTGTAAGCTGTCACATTAAGGAGCACTGTGGAAGCTGCACTGACTGAAGTATGTGTGTATGAATACTTGTTCGTACTGTTGTTGTTTATGGATGATGCACTGATTGGAGAGCACTTTTAATTTCATTGTACCTGTGACAATGATAATAAAGACATATTCTATTCTATTCTATTCTATTCTATTCTATTATATAGGAAATACCATACTAGGGTACATACATTTTCCTGCCATAACTCGAGTATATTTATCAGTAAGAGTGTAGAGTGTATTTTGCAGGCTTGAAATATTGTTCTTGCACTCAAATTAATTCTGCCTGTGCACAAATCGACTGTTCTCAAACAAAACTGCATGTTCAAATTAGGTTTGCAAAGGGGTGGAAATTTTCTAGAAACTTTCCATTCCATAAAAAGTTAAGATTGTGTATTTTGGAAGTATTCCAAGTTGGAATCTTATCATGGGAATTAACAGGAATATATGGGAATTAACTGAAAAATTCACAGAATTTTGCAACCCTAGTTTACACTCAGATATGTCATGCTTGCATAGCACTGATGCTTGGCTACACAGATTTTGGTATGGTCATGCTTGGATAATGACAAAGCATCAAACGAACTGCTAATTCATCGGATTCTGATTTTTTATGGAACTTCCCCATTTTCATTATGTGTCTAATTCCATTCCTCCTCTCCATTGCTTAAAGCAAGCAACACATTACAAAGGAAACTTTTGGGACACCAAGTTTCAGAGGTTAGTTTTTAAACTGTTGTGATTTCACACATTAAAAATAAAAAGTCACTCAAGTGCTGATTAAGAATGAAACAACTACAACAAATACAAAATCATTTTGTATTGTACGTATTTAAAATTATCTTTTCATTTTTATTCCCCTTGAGGATGTTCTTTACTCTTAGCTGAAAGTTTCCAATGGTCGACATATTGAATATTGTACACAAACAGTATGTAAAACCATTCACAGTGGGGTGATATGTGATTGGTTATATTTTAGTCTATTTTAGTCAAGTGAACTGCAAGTTTCACCAATCACCAATAAGGCTTAACTGGACGACAAGAATTAGCCCAGCAAGATGATGCCATAATGCCATTAGTGTACAATTGTTTAGATTATTATTAGAGTGGTTAGCGTACAGGACTTACATTCGTGTGAATTATTAAGCTGTGGGAGTGAAACGTTGAGGTAAAGAGAGAATGGATATTTGTGTTTATAACCTGGTTTAGTAATGGAGTTCCACTGTGACCTTAGATATTGCCTTCTGTATACTCATTCCACGCACTAACAAAAATTTTTACATTTCATATTGAATGCAAAATGACATTCACTTTAAAGTGTCAAAAAAGCTTCTAATGTCATTTGTCACGCCCACGCAGGCGGGGCAGGACAGGTGTGCCTCGTCAAAGAGCAATTAAGGGCTCTTTATAAGCCTAACCGAAGCAGCACAGCTTTGTGAAGCATTGCGCTCGTGTTTCATGACCATACCAAGCATTCTCTGTATGCTGTCTGCCCTGCTACCCATACCCAGCCTGTTTGCCTTACCTTTTTGCCTTTCCCTTCCCAGTCCAGCTCCCGAACCTGACCTACCTATCCTGCCGAGTCCGGCTCCTCCAGTCTCCCTCTCCTCGTGTTGTCTTGTCCTGTGAATACTCGTCTGACGGATCTCCCTGGTACGGACCCCTGCTCACGGAAAACGACCACGACTCCTGCCTAGCGAACCATCTGCTGCCAACCAGACTCGGCCGGTCGAAGAGAACCTCTCTTCCCGAGCGAACCAGCTGCTTTCCACCTCCAGCCCAGTTGACAGAACTCGCTCCTAATAAAACCCTGTGTTCCCCGCATCTCTGGGTCCCTGTCCTTCATTGAACATCGTGACATTGTTGTTAACATAATTAAAATGATTATATTTAACTGATATTTAAATAAAAAGGAACTTTTAAATGAAAAGGAAATTTGCACCAGAAATGGAAACACAAATACAAATTTACGTGTTTTACTTTTACCAGAATAAAACCCATTAAGGGCCCATGTGGGCCTCAAATGCATACGTTTTCTGGGCTGCCAGTTTAAATCCCATCTATTCTTACGTGGGCAATTTAAACCCATTTAGGTGCCCCATGGACATGTTCACTGGGTGACTGTCATACATACACACACACACACACATATATATTATATATGTATATATAGCTTACCTGACACATATATCTTGGATCCCAGCAGATGGGTATTGGTGTCATAGCGAGGAGTGGGCATGAGAGGGAGGATGGTCCACACATCTTTTCGAAGGTCATACTGCTGAAGGTGACTTTGGGGGAGGAGATCTGCTCCCATCCCACCCACAGCAAATGCTCTGCCATCTACAAAAAACACAGTTCACTCCCATTTGTACATAGCATATAGCCATCTAATGTTCCAATTTGTGGTTAGAATTGCCTTGTGGACATGTATTCTTGTGTTAAGTATTTAGCATGTTTTATATGACAGGAATGATTTGTGATTTTAGATGATACGTAAGGCCGTATTTGAATCTGAACCTAGGATATAGCATACCAAGGCAGAGAAATGTAACACTGAATACAAGTGTAGAACAAGGAATCATTAATGATACAATCCACAATCATATTCCAAATTCCCAGGAAGAAAAAAAATCCATAATCAGAATCTGCAGACAGGAACAGGTGACCTAGATGGTGCTAAATTATTTGTTGGATCTGGATTCCAGCGACACACACTGTATAGCGAGAAGTATACAGACACGGCTTATCTAACATTTCATTGTGAAACCAGTGGTATTAATTTTGAGGCTGGTCTGCTCTTTGTTGCTGTAATAGCTGCTACTCTTTCCTTTAGATGTTAAAACTTTGCTAGTAGGATCTGTTGCATTCAAGTTGGGTATATCTAGTCCCTTCTGTGAATTTGTGCAACTTGGACACAGATATTTCCACTTCACAAGCACTTCATACATCCATCCATCATCCACTGCTTATTCTAGGTTGGGTCGCGGGGGCAGCAGTCTAAACAGGGAAACCCAGACTTCCCTCTCCCGGCCACTTCATCCTCAACTGTTTCTTCACCATGAAAGACCGATGCAACACCCGCATCACTGCTGACGCCGCACCAATCTGCCTGTCGATCTCCCTTTCCATCCTTCCTTCATTCATGAATAAGATACTTAAAACTCTTCCACTTAGGGGAGGACCCCTTCCCTGACCCGGAGAGAGCATTCCACCCTTTTCCAGGTAAGGACCATGATCTCGGATTTGGAGGTGCTGATTCTCATCCCAGCCATTCACTCTCGGCTGTGAACTGCTCTAGTGAGAGCCGAAGGTCACAGCCCGATGAAGCCAACAGAACCACATCATCTGCAAAAAGGCCTAATCCGGACACCCCCAATGCTCTGGCTGTGTACTGTTGCACCCAATATGACTCCTGTCCTATATCGAGATTCACAGCCAGCTAAACTCTCTCTTGCACCTCATCCACCAAGGAGGTGTTGTAATTGGACAGGATTTAATACAAGAAAGTGTGAAACAAATAAATACACAAAATACAAAGGCACTAATTAAAGAATAATGCAAAATAGCTGTTCCCAACTTAAGGGGTAAATCTACACGCAAGTCTTCCATGTAACAATACAAGTACTGCATTAACTTTAGATCTGAATAAATAACATGGCATATTACACCACCTGTAGTCCAAAAACTTGAATGACCATACATATCAATAAAGTAACTAAACAGTTGTAAATATGTCATAATAATCAGCAATATACATTCTGTTAATGATATATAAATGTATTTACTTACTTATTTTGCCACTCAAAGGACTACTACAAAACAGATGGCTCAAGATGCTGCATCAGGCTTGCTATACCAGAAACATGCTCTTGCTAAAGGAAATTCCCGTCACATGACCTCTCCTTAACACTCTCGCTGGGACTGCAACATTACATCACAACATTGGATGGCAAAGGATACATAAAAAACTGCACCCCCTAGAGGCAAAAGCTCGAACAAATTAACAAAACAGTTACAATACAGGCTGCATCTAGAAATTCTGTCTATAAAAGCTATTAACAGAATCGCTGACAAAGTCCAACCCTCACCGGAAATGAGTCCGACTTACTGCCAACCATGCAGACCAAGCTCTGACACTGGTCATACAGGGACCAAACAGCCCTTATAAGGAAGCTTGGCACCCCATACTCCCAGAGCACTCCCTACAGGACACGGTCGAATGCCTTCTCCAAGTCCATAAAACACATGTAGACTAGTTAGGCAAACTCCCATGCACCATCCAAGACCCATGAGAGTATAGAGCTGGTCCACTGTTCCACAGCCAGGGCGAAAACTACACTGCTCCTCCTAAATCCAAGGTTCGACAATCCGACAGACCCTCCTCTCCAGGACCCCCGATCAGACCTTACCACGGAGGCTGAGGAACGTGATCCCTTTATTGTTGGAGCAGACCCTCCGGTCCCCCATCTTAAAGAGGGGGACCACCACCCCGGCACTGCCTCTGATGTCCACATGATGCTTCAGATGCATATCAATCTGCACAACCCTGCAGCATCCAGAGCCTTAATGAATTCCGACCAGATGTCATGCATGGGGCATATGATTTGGGGGGTTAGGGTTAGACTTTAATAGAACAAAAATACATTACATGTACTTATTAATGTGTTATTTTTAATTATGTTTTAAGGAATAATAAAACATATAGCAGGATGAATGTCAGCTAGCGCGTATTCAGCCAACGTGGGGTTCCGTCCCGCAGTAGATACAAGCGCCCAGTGTATTTTAAAAGAAGAAAGCACCAAAATGTTTAAACAAGAAAAACTTGTTTAACGTGTTATTTTTAAAAGAAAGAAAAGCAGGTGGAACTTAAGCAAGTACAAACATGCCCGAACGAAGCACTGTCAGAAGAGCAAATGCTGAGTTTAAACTATTTTTAAAAGAAACTCGTTTTAAAAGAAAGCATTTAAACTCATTACATTTAACCAGCATGTTTAAAGAAGAAGAAAAACTTTTAGCAGTATTTACCAGTGCTAGGTTAAAGAAAACATTTAACCAGCAAACATTTACCCCCACAGCTCAGCCATGTGCGTGCACTCTGTTCAAAGAATGCGGGCGAAATGACGTCATGCAAACGTCTCATTTCAAAATGATGGCAACAGCAGTGCGTCTGTTATTTCAAATAAACCCCTTAACCATATAATTTTTTAAGTAACGAAGCACTTTTCTGCCAATGTGAATAATAAAGTAAAGCGCCCTAAGCATTTCGACAACAAGAATCAAGGAATAATGCAGGTAACCCTTGTTAACCCTCTGGAGTCGGCCACTGTATCATAGCTCTGTAAGTGTTAAGATCGCCCAGCGGGTCAGCAATTGAGGGACAATAGGGCAGGGAGCAACCAACATCAATGACCGATCTGGGGAAACTTACTCAGACGCGGACTAAACACACAAGACAAGCAGAAGATAATAGGCAACAGGTGATCACAATCGGGAAGTAACACGAGGTAACAAGGGGGCGTGGCACACACGAGGATTGGACGAGCCGGGCATGACAGAACCCCCACCCCCCCCAAAGGCACGCACTCTGGGATGGACGAGACGAGATCAGGGACTCGGGACCTGAAAAAAAAAACCAAAACATCAACGAGGAACCGGAAACAGGACACATATACAAAACAGGTACAAGAGCAACAACCAGGACAGAACCTGACATAGAACGAGAAACGCAGCAGGCAGATGAGGAAGGGAGACACCAACAGGCAGAACAAAAGGGCCAGGAGTGAACAGAGGAGACACAGAGGGATGAGGAGCAAAAACAGGAGGGACAAAGGAAGAAGGCAGAACAAAGGCAATAGGACCAAGGGGAGCCTGAGGGAACCCTGGCGGGGGAGGGCTAGGCAATTGCAGGGGCCACTGGCGGATGAGAGAATGGAGCTGGAGGGGATCACACAGGGGACAAGGAGACAGACGAAGGAGGCAAGGAGGAAGCAGGAGGGGACACCGGGAGAGGTGAAGAGGAAGGCGAAGGGGACCATGGCACAGGTGAGAAGGAGGGGGAAGCCACAGCAGGCGATGGGGCAGCCAGAGCCAGGGAAGGTGCCAGCTCACAGAGCGGGGGGACCCACAATTTCCGCTACCTCATGCGACATGTTGGGGGTTAAGAGGTGGACTACACAGTAAGCAAAGCATAGATTATTGTCGGTGTTTTCAAAAACAATACGACATCTGAGCTTATTTTGTAAAATGTCAGACTTTAAAAGCTTTGCTAATTGCTATCGATTGGCAGTACCACCATTTCGATTATAAATAATCTGAATGACCAGCTCCAGCGTTTCATCACTGAAAACCTCGGCATTGCTCTGCGAAAGGTTGTCTACCATCGACAGCAGATCATTTAGATCAATCTCACCTCAAACATGTATAGCTGTGTTATTGGTTACTGAATCCCCCTGCATTTCCACCTGTATGATATCCCCCGGGCCTGCTAAAGTGTTCACTTTGTCAACCAAATTTTGGAATGTCTGTATCACAGACCTGTAAACGTCTACTATGTGATCATCATGCTCAATTCCATCAAAATAAAATGCTGCCTTATTTCAGTGTTGTTAAACTGCGGCCTGCGTATTACATTAACATATACATCATCAGCAGCAGCACCCCTGCCATTTTGTACCCCATTATCAGCATCCATAATTTCTGGATCCACCACCGCTGCCCCATTATCATTCCCAATATCACCCACATCTCAGCCTTGTTGTACCACATTATCAATATCCATAATTTCTGGATACACCTCCACGGACCCATCATGATTTAAATTGTTTAATAAGTTTTTTAAAATGGAGTTAAATTCACCCAGTTGCTCACCATTCAGTTCTGCTAGCATCTGGTGCAGTTCAGAGTGCATGGCCAATCCATCACTTGCATCAAGCATTTCAGCATCTGTGTCCAGGCTGTTGTCAACACTGACACCAGGCCCAGACAAGTGATCGTCAGCCAATTCCACATCCATAGACACATGTGCATTTGGTGACTCCCCCATCTACATAGTTAGCCATATTACCACTGACCAATAGCCAATTCCTGTAATTCATAGGTGTGTCCACATAGCAACACCCAACATCCAAAAATATTTTTCTCAGAGACATGGAGTTGGATGTTTTGAGTGTATGTGATAAAAGTTTCCTGTGAGACAAGGATTTTTATTGTTTCACTAAAGACTCACTACATCCAGTTGCGCTGTAGGATGGCCGTAACGACGAGAGCTCTGAGTCATCTCAGCAAAAACGTAACTATTTATTTTTTACTACTCACTTTGTGCGTATGGCTCAATCACAAAATCAGTATGACCGACAAACACTTTTGGACTTACGTTCATCAGCTAGTTCAGACTTTACAGCAGCTTTTGATATTGCAGAAGCTGTACTGCCTGGGGTCTTTTCTTCACTTGTGCAACGCGAAAGTTGAACAAACTGGGGGAAGTGTGCTGGAGTATTGTGCCAAACCCGAGAGAGAAACAACAAGCCTCCTCAGACCAGCATCCTGCTCGTGAACGTTCAGTCTCTAGACAACAAACTGGACGAGCTGTATGCACGGATTAAACACCAAAAAGACATCAGGAACTGCTGTACGTGTTTTGGCATTCACAAAGACATGGCTGGAGTACAGCGTGCACGACTGCGGCGTCATGCCGGATGGGTTCACTGTTCATTGGAGAGACAGCGCAAAGACAAGAAGAGGGGAGGAGGTGTATGCTTTATGGATAACTCTTTGTGGGCTATGGACGTGTGTGTCTTAAAAGCACACTGCTCTCCGACTCTCAAGCTACTGACCATTAAAGTTAGACCTTTTTACCTCCTGAGGGAGTTCAGTTCAGTTCTCCTTTCAACTGTTTACATCCCCCCCACATGCCGATAAAGCCTCGGTTATGGACGAGCTGTATGACATCATCAATAGACTTGAGAATAATAATCCAGAAGCTGCCTTTATTGTGTTGGGAGACCTTAACAGACCCAACATGAAGAAAGTTCTCCCTAAATACTACCAACACATCTCCTTTTCTACAAGAGGTGATACTGGATCATTATTATACTTCCTTCAAGGACTGCTACAAACCTCTCCCCTGACCAGCTTTTGGTAAGGCAGACCATTGTTCCATACTGCTGCTGCTGCCTGTATATAGACAAAAACTTAAACAGGAAAAAACAGCTAAACACAGGTCCAATAGCATCATCAAGTTTGCGGATGACACAACCATCATAGGCCTCATTACAGACAACGATGAGATGGCCTATAGAGAGTACAACTATAGCAATGTACAACTGGTGTCTGGATAACAGCCTGTCTCTTAATGTCAGCAAAACAAGAGAAATGATAGTGGACTACTGGAGACGGCCAGTCGGGGAACACCAGCCCATCCACATCAATGGTGTCAGGGACAAAAGGGTCAGCAACTTCAGATACCTCGAAGTTAACATCACCAAAGATCTCCCCTGGAACATTCACACAGACACTGTAATCAGAAAAACTTGACAGTGGCTCTACTTCCTGAGGGGGCTGAGGAAGTCCGGCATGAATGCCAACATCACCTCAAATTTCTACAGGAGTATGATTGAGCTTGCTGACAGGCTGTATTACAGTTTGGTACAGGAGTTGCTCTGCCAGTGGCTGGAAATCACTACAGAGAGTGGTGAAGGCAGCAGAGTACATCACATGTATGAGTCTTCCTGCTATTCAGGGCATTTATCTCCAGCGGTACCTCCGTAAAGCACACAGCATCATCAAGAACCACAGCCATCCAGCACGACAGCTGTTCTCCTGGTTACCGTCCGGCAGACGATACAGTAGTCTGTCTGCTTGGACTACAAGACTTAAAAATAGTTTTTATCTATCAAGCAATTTGACACCTCAACTACAACACTTGAACTCACACACCACACTTCACTGGATGCACATACAAGCTGTTCCTATACAATACAGACTCAGGTTCACTTTGCACTTCATTTTTATTTTTATTACTATAAAAATTAAAGTAAAAAACTCTATGCAATACTGTCATTTGACTGCCACTTTAAATCATTGACAATTGTACTGCTGCTCACTATTGTCACTTTATTTCATGTGCAATAATGATGTCTCCTTTATTTCTCTGTACTATATTGCTGAGAGACTTGTTTATTCTCGTCAATCACATTTCATTGCAATGTTGACCCTGTGCATATGACAAATAAACTGAAAACTAAAATTAGTATGTAATAACCATATTAAAGGTCATGGAAAAAAATTGAGAATCATATTTTATTATTTTACTAAGAATTTAGTGCTTGCTTTTATGCCTGAACATTTTATGGATACAGTGATCCCCGATATAGCGCAGTTCAGCTATCGCACTCCTGCTGTTTCGTGGATTTTTCCTCAACCCGTCACAGCTCTCCGCATATGTGTTCTGCTCCCAAGGCAGTCTGTTTGATCGTTTTAGCACTACCCCTGGTAAAAGGTGGTATTGCAGTTGTACAGGAAGCAGGAAGTGGTGCAGGTGCAGGGAGGCCCAATACAGCGCTTTTCAATCTGTTGCAATCATTGATTTGGCCCATCGTGAGCATTGCCTGTAAGTTCCTTTATTATTGCTTACAACTTTATCATTCAGTACTGATGGTGATTTACTGCTAATGTGATGTTTGTGTTTGCACTTAATTAATGTAAATTGCTGAGTGATATTTACTGGCTGACGTTCTGTACCTAAACCTTTAGTGACAAATTGTTGCTTTCTGTATGTTATGAGCGTAATTGTGTTACTTAGACCTTACCTGTGATGCCTTACAGAATGTATGTTTATGTATGTCACAGGGCTGTCAAATTTGGTCAGCCGGCTGGTGTGAGAATTTCGATTCCAGACAAGTCCGCACACACATTTACACCTATGTGACAGTTTTATTACCTTGTAAATAGTCTGTTTGGTTTGTAAACTACCCCCTTTGTAATGTAATAATATCAATTTGCAGTAAGATTTCTTGGCTGAGCGTGAGAGTCTGAAAGAGTGTCACGGCAGATGCGTGACAGTTGGCAGCCTTAATGTTATGTTCTAATATCATTATTTCTGGTATTTCAGTTTTACTGTCATCTACCATACTAACATGCTCTACGAGAGTCAATATTAAACTCAGCAAGACAGCTATGTCCAGACTCTCGTGTTGTTTACTGAGGGAGTTTGGCTAGCTGTCTACTTCTGGTTATTTAACACCATTAGGAGCGCAGCATAATATATATATATATTACACTCACATATCGTATGTGTTTTTAATAAGTTTACTAGTGTTTAAAGCGTGTGGGCGGGTTACTTTAAGGGTTAAACTATTAAAAAATGTTTATATAGTCTTTCTATATCGTGGATTTTCACCTATCGCTGCTGGGTCTGGAACGCATCTTCCGTGATAGGCGGGGTTTACTGTATCAGACTTTTGTTTTTGATAAGACAAAAGGAAGTCAGCAGTGTTGATAAAAAATGGCATGTCAGTCCATTCAGGAGTGGGACATTAGAACTAGTTTTTAAAGCCGATGACAGCCCATACTTCTATTCCGCTTTGCATTTTTGCTTTTCGTTTTATGCTTTACTCTTAACACATACCAATACTGCTTCATCACTTTTTCTTTAATTGTTGCTTGTTGCTCACTTTTGATTTACTGTAACTTGAGGCACACATCTACATGCTTGCTTCATAGCCACCTTTTTGTCTGGTTGTTCTTGTGGCCAGCCTGTCGGCTTACCTGCCTGCTGCCATCCCACTAGCTCACCAAACTTACCTGGATCAGCTTTTTAAATGTATTATTCAACATCATTGAATGAATTAAAGTGTACACTGTATGCAAAAGACAAACTCTTTGCTCTCTGGTCACAATTGCATAAGTTTTTTCCCCTTGATAAGTTCTGTTGACTTCTTTTTACAGCTTTTCACAGCACAAATCAGCATGTAGATATGCTTTAGTGACTTCCTGCCTCCTCTGTATGACAAATATTGACAAAAATTATAAACGATATTCCAGTTGTTTCATTAGGGACTTATTCTGACAGGAGATCTGAAAATATGGGGCACACACACTGACCACATGCAAGTTTGCCTAACTGACCTTTCACTATGATGGATATGCCCATTGCTGCTTCTCTCAGTGAACTTCTTTTCTTCCACCTTCCCTCTTCTGTGTTGTATATTTCCACTGTCTTCAGAGGGCACTGGTCTTTCCCAACACCCCCCACCACCACCAGCTGCTTCCCAAGGACAGCCACAGCAGCCCCTGCCCGAGGTGTGGGCATAGGGGGCAGACTGACCCATTGGTCTGTCTCAGGACAGTAGAGCTCCAGAGCACTTGTGGGGTGCCCAGTCTCATTATAGCCCCCAATCACATATAGCTGGTCCCTGGCCTCCACTAGAGTGTGATAAACACGGCCACTAGACAGCTGAGCCAGTCTCTGCCAGTAGAACTCATGGGAGGTTGGAATTGCCATTCCTCAGGCGCCACTATATGGACACAATTAGACGATGTGAGTCAAAAGCCTGGGAATCACTTCTGGATAGTAGAATTGGTGATGTCAAAGTTGCAACAGCCCTGAAAAACAAGAAATCATTTGTTGTTTTTTAAACATTCTTTAAATAGTATAAACAGATATAGTTGGGCACCTGTAATCAAAATCCATGTTATGTTGATTTTCTAAGAGAACAGCAGTTAATATAACATCTGCAGGAAACTTACCCATGACACATTACTTGAATTGAACGAGCAACTACTGTTTCTTTGCAGACTGGAAAAATAATGTAGCATATGCAAAGCATGTCTCACTTGGGTCTAAGTCATCCACACATCCAGAGCTTAATTAATTCTCTGACCATTTGAACCTTTCAGGGTTATGTTTATAGTTAACAACTATGGAGCATGTAGCAAGGTAGTATTCATTTTGTAAAACTGCAAAATATCCATCCATTAACTATCGCATGTCTGGGGTTCGGGTCACGGGGGTAGCAGCTTCATGAGAGATACCCAGACCTCCCTCTCCCCAGCTACCTCTACCAGCTCCTCGGGGAGGATGCCAAGGTGTTCCCAGGCCAGCCGAGAGATATTATTTCTCCAGCATGTCCTGGGTCTGCCCTGGGGCCTCCTCCCTGTAGGACATGCACAGAAAACCTCTCTGGGTAGCCGCCCAGGAGGCATTCGCACCAGTTGTTCAAACCACCTCAACTGGCTCCTTTCAACGTGAAAAAGCAGTGGTTCTACTCTGAGACCCTGCTGGATGAACCATGGTCTAGAATGTGGAGGTGCTAATCCTCATCCCGCTGCTTTGCACTTGGCTGTGAACTGCCCCAGAGCAAACTGGAGATGAAGCCAACAGGATGACATCGTCCGCAAAAAGCAACAAGGCAATCCTGTGGCCACCAAACTGAACACCCTCAACTCCCTGACTGCACCCTACACCTAGAAATCCTGTCCATAAATATTATAAACAGGACCGATGACAAAGGGCAGCCCTGGCCCTTCATACAGGAACTGAATAGCCCACAACAGTGGACCCCGGACCCCATACTCCCGAAGCACCCCTTTACAGAGCACCTAATGGAACCCGGTCATAAGCTTTTTCCAAATCCACAAAACACATGTAGACTGGATAGGCAAACTCCCAGGCCCCTCCAGTACCCTTGCAAGGGTATAAAGCTGGTCCAGTGTTCCACAGCCAGTACAAAAACTGCATTGTTCTGTCCTGAAAGCAAGTTTTGTCACCTGGGGATCGGACCGCCAGGGCCTCCCTTGGCCGCCACCTGACCACAATGCATTGAACCCTGACATTCCCCTTGAGGGTGGTGGGCCCACCTGGGGACAGTCCAGTGCCTCTTTCAGGCTATGCCCTGCCGAGCCCCACGGGCTAAGGCCCAGCCACCAGGCGCTTGCCAACGGGCTCCTCACCCAGGCCTGGCTTTAGGGTGGGGCAGCCGATGACCCTAGTCCAGGCGTGGGAAACAAGACTTTGATAGAATAGATGCAACAGTAAAATCCAGTTATAATGACTTCAAGGGACCTGGCAAAATAGTCCGTTATATCTAAAGTTCATTATATCCAGAGTTGCTGTATGCCTAGAACACAACTACAGGACACCATTTACTCATGCCACACCCCAGCAGACACACTTGTGGTATAGATTATTATATTGTA
>JAODKE010000138.1:29694527-29705156 GCA_026779605.1 Mormyrus hasselquistii
ACCTGACAAATTCAATGGATGGGAGAGTTCAGAAGCTCCTTTCGAACAAGGGGTCCTATGTGCAAATGTAACATCACCCATAATAAAGTTTTGACTTGAATACTGTTTGATTTCAGTTACCTTTCAGTTTGTAATAACCTGCTCTGTTGTGTATAATAATTTGGAACATGCATTTGAGTGCATTTTGAGTGTTTTATTTTTTTAAAAATATACTGTTATCATTGGGCAGTTTGTCCAAAAACCTTTCAATTGTACTCTAATAGTTGATGACTGGAAAATTACAATGACTGCAATTCATGTAGGTAATTTGGAAAATCTGAGAAAAATATGATTTGCATAATAATTTGGAACGCAGTGTTATGGAACAACCAGACGGATTTGAGGTAAAATCTGACATGGGTGAAAAGTTAGTCTGTAAACTGAACAAGTCACTTTATGGTCTCAAACAATCCGGTAGAAACTGGAACAGAATGCTTAGTGATTACTTAACTGAAAATGGTTTTGCAGAACACCCTGCAGGCCATTGTGTCTATACAAAAGAAATTGGGAATGAGAGTTGTCTCAGTATATGTCTGATGAGGTATCTGAAAGGTACGATTCATCATGAGTTATGCTACAGAAAAAGTGAAACAAATCTGAAACTTGTGGCATATAGAGATTCTGACTGGGCAGCCGATTTAAATGAGAGACGAAGCACCGCAGGATATTGCTGTAGTCTTACTAAAGATGGTCCACTGATTTTGTGGAAGTCCAAAAAGCAGGCCAAAGTTGCTTTATCGACATGTGATGCTGAATATGGTACGAGCTGCGACTATGCAGGAAAGTCTGTATCTTATACATCTGATGAATGTGATGGAGGATAATTGTCATTATGCACCTGTGAAAATCTTTGAGGACAATCAAGGCACGATAGCGTTGTCCAAAGATCCAGTTTGCCGCCAAAGATGTAAGAACATTGACATTAGGTATCATTTTGTTCATTCAGGTGTTACTGATGAGATTTTGATTGAGTACCGTCCTACAGTGGATATGGTGGCACACATTATGACTAAGCCCATGACTAAGTTTAAGGTGGAGAGATTTGTGAAATTTATGTTTGGTGTGTAAAATACAAACCACCCAAATAAGAGAGATAAGTGTCTCTGTATACTGTTACAGTAGTCGATATTCTGTATTGTATGAGATCAAGTGGGGGTGTTAACGTATGTGATCTCATGCATCATGCATACAACGTACCTGTTTGTATAAATGCGTCTGTATCATTAAAGAAGTTCTTCTTTTCTGGTTTAAGGAGAACCGATGTACAAGGTGTGTTTTTTCTGGAGTTGTGGCATGTTATTAACCTGGCAGCTAAGAAATAAATTTCCAGCTGTTCTTCAAGCTCAGTTTTCTACTTACTTGCTGTATTGACAATTTATTGCATGTGTCAGAGTGCAGATATGCTTAAGAAAAGGGGGCATCTTCCTATGTGGAATACAACGCGATTAAGATTAAGATTGGGTTATTGTGAATACAACAATATACACAGTATACAGTGTATTGAAATGTCGTTCCACACAGGTCCCCCGCGGTGCATTATAAAGATAAAAAATATACCAAAAATATATAAAACAGAAATTTCACATAAATAAATCTAACAAAATTTTTAAGAATAGAAACTAGTTCTAACTAACTATCTATGTCCAGTAAACAGGACAGACAGTACAAAGTGGTCATTAGAGTCAGGTTAGGTGTGTAGCTAGTATTTAAAATACCAGGTTCAATTATGGTCAGGATATTTTCCACAAGACAAAGACTTGCCAGTTATAACAAGTACAAATTTGGCATAGTGTGAAAGTCTAGTTTGTAGCGTTAGTGCTGTGGGTTTCACCATTCCTGTGGTGGCAGTGAGTTGAGAGCTCTGACTGCTTGAGGAAAGAAGCTTTTGCACACAGGGATTCCACACAAGGTAGTGAGGAGGGTGTGTCACATGAGGATTGGCACAAGCAAGGCATGACAATCGTGCCGACATCTGCTGCCATCCAATGCATAAGGTGATAAGGGTTAAAATCTTATCACATTTTACATGCAAGTCTCTTGTGTGTATTTGTGGTCGGTATATTTAGAGAACAGAGAGTAGTTGAGTCATGTGCAAATTTAGCAATTCAGTGTCAGATCAACCTATACTCTTTGTTGCTATTTTTTACTAACAATTTATTGATTTTAGAGCTCTATACTTTTGTATATGTACAAACATATGTAGTATGAGAGATATGAACAAAAACATAATGTCCTCTACAGGGGACAAAGATGAATTGCTGGACCTCAACCATGCTTGTGTTCAGAGTTATCTAAAACATCTTAAACAGTCAAGTTATTCTTTTTTAATTAAAGGATGATGTCTGATCTGCTTTTGCTGAAAGTTTTGGTGCAGTTAAATGAGTCTCCCTTTTGCTGATTTTCCACTCTGTAGCAAATGGCTTTGACCCCTACGTGAAATATTTGAAATACTCACATAGGAATAGAAAGCCATAAAACACAGCAGTGACAGGAGTACCACACAGAGGCACATTGAGGGTTACCATTGAGAAATGTATCACATGTAGCCCTGGTACATGGGTTAGACTTACTGCTGTCCAAGATTTAAAAAATGGTCTTCGGGAAACATTAAGGCCAAGGATTTAGCATGGCATTTCAGGAAGAAGTACACAGCTAATTTGCTGTTTTTATCCATCTAGTATTTTTTGCCCAAATGCACACAAGCCTGATGTCAGGCTTGGCATCCATCTGACCTTGTGCTTTGTGTCCCCTCCCTTCTTTGGTCAGCGAATGTTGCTGACCATTCTGTCCTCCCTGTCTCTTGCCTTTCAGCTTCAGTGTATTTATCCCTAGTGTGTTTTGCCTTTTCCCTAAACTGTTGCTTATCTCAGTGGGCTGAGTGTGTGGCACAGAAGTTGTTAACTCAGCTTCTCAGTCTCCACCAACAAAGGCCTCATTGAGGCCACCTCTCTGTTTTCAGAGAGAGTACCAACACTGTAAAAAAAAATCCTGTTAATTTACAGTAAACAGCTGGCAGCTAGATTTTCCTGCTTTGAGCTGTAATTTTACAGTTCATGTACTGTAATATGGAATGACAGTTTATTACTGTAAAATATATTACAGTACTGAACTGTAGAAATATATGATGTACAGTATAAAACTGTAATATATTGGTTAGCATTATACTGTTTCAGTATGTATTAGGTTATATTATAAAAGTATTTTTATTTATGTTATATTAATGTTATTTATGATTTAAATTTAATTTCTTAATTTCTTGGACAAAAGATGGCCTTAAAACGTTAGATTTTTATTAAAGACAACATATAAAATACATTAACATTGTTTCCACTTAAAAAATATATGGATATTAAAATAATGGGCAAAATCCAAAATACATGTTCTCAATATGCAAAATAGCATCCTACTGAAATCCTATGAATTTAAACAAATATGTTGTTGCAAAAAGTGCTGTCACTTCAGATTTCAACTGCAGAGCACAGCACTGACTTCAGATCCAAAACAGGATGTTGAACATGTGCTGTACTTACTTTGTATTACTGAACAAAGCCCCGGTCTTTTTATGGACAAGTTTTCCAGTCTTTTTGGAGATCACCTTCACCTGGCTGGCCTTTGTCCCTCTCTCAGGATTCAAACCAACGAAGCGCCTAAAAAGCAACGTAGAAATAACATACATAAGGCTTGGAATCAAATGAACCTGCCATATTTTTTTTCAACTGTAATGTAAATAATTTTAAAAATGTAAATAATTTAATATCTTCATTATTTTACATTAAGTGAACACAATATGTGCATGAACTACATGAACATGATTTGTATTATCTGGACATGTCTGCCATATGAGTAGTGTAACAATTGTAAAAAGTGTATTGATAAAACACTACATAAATAAAAGAGACTTGTATTAAATACGGATAATATATTTTTTCAAACATAATAATATGTATGAGAACAAACATTACATTATGGTGGTACGTGGTTTATGTCATTGACAGTTCTCTGCTTCCTGTTAAATCATTGCACAATTTATATTAAATGATAAGTTCTTAACAGATCTGGGAAATAAGGCACGATACCAAAACAATATTTACCTTTGTACAAACTCCAGGGTCCTTGAAGCTTCCTCTTGGTCCTGTAGAATAAAGACGTATTAAGTGGAAAAAACAGCAGCTGGCCCTGTGATGAAGCTTTGGTCGACACCTTCACAGATTACATGATTTTCGATGGTGATCATCCATCCTCCAATTGTGGCTTCTTCCCCGGCAACTGATAAAGACAACAAATTGTAGTTAAAACAGTGTCCAATATGGTCATCAGTACTTTTTTCATTCATTGTAAAGTAAGTAACAAATTTTCTGCAGATTAGTACTTTTCATGACCTGGGATGACTAAAACAATATTGATGAGGTACATCTGCAGCCGTGGCAGATATCTGTAGAATACAGGCAATTGTATACAAATTATAAATGACAGAATAGCAAGCCCAGTAATAGCAAGTATACTGTATGTAAATGTAAACAAAACATACGTCAGCATGGAGTATTAGTCCCTCTATTCCTTCATCAAAGTAGGCCATCAGCTGCAGTATTAGAGTCAACTCTCCATCTTCATCCTGGGAGACGCCAGACTGCACATCTTTGTTCTTTGATTTGGTCTGCAGGTACTTCCTGATTCTCTGCCCACATTTTTTAATGGATAGGTCCAAGGCCCATAACACGTTAATGTCAGTTAGTAACTGGAAGTGATTGAAGATACCTCTTTGGGTAAAACGTAAGGCCACTGGATTCTCATATCTTCGGTGGAAGGTGATGGAGTCTGATTTATATGTTTACGCTGAAGACAGAATGTTGTTTTCATAAGATTAATCACTTCCCCCTTCTCACCACTGCGAATACCTTCTTGTCTATAAATGGTCTCTAACTGTTGCCTCTTCTGCTCCAGGGTTTCATATGTTTCTTCTGGCGGCAGTTCAGGGTTAAATTGTGTGCATCCATAAGAATCACTTGGCCTCTGATGCAATTGTCCAGGCACTTTTGAAGTTCGGAGTCTCTTCATTGTCCCTGAACGGTTCATGTTCTCAATTCTTGTTTTTAATTGACAAAGCAATGAAGTAAATCCACTACCAATGATGACACCACTTGGTGTCATATCTGCAAAACTGCTGGGGAAATGCTTAACAATGTTGTGGCAGATGATGAGACATTCATTGCATGTGCGGTTATTCTCATATTTCCTGATTTCATCAGCTAGGATACGTATCATCTGGCGCCGCTTGTCAGGAGCGGGACGCTTGCCGTTGGCAATAGCTGACTGCATTTCCACAGGCATTTTATCCGAAGGAATCTCAACATTTTCATACCACTTACTGGGTGTCACGGTTCGGTGGGCAGGCAAGCGGGCAAGAAGGCAGAGCAAGCCAAAAGGACGTGGAAAACTGGGTTTACTCGTAGAACACGGATGACAGGCACCAACAGCAACACATCAACATTAAAATTGACCGACATCAGACTAGGGAAGACGTGGACTCATATACCCTGACAAGCAGGGGTTAACAAGACACAGGTGAACACAATCGGGCAGGAACACAAGGTAATGCGGTGGGCGTGGCACACGGGAGGATCGGACGGAGCGGATCGTGACACTGGGTATGTTGGGTGATTGGCTTTCCTTGCTTAAAGTACAAGGTGTTGATGCTTGTGAAGAGCTTGAGCTTAAGCTTGAAGATGTGCAGGGCTGAGGACTGGAGAGTGAAGACATACTTGTATCTGTTGACTCATCTGGCAATTTTTGGAGATCAAGTGTGACTTGATATAGTTTCTGAAACATAAAATTGAAATACAATTTTTTAAAGCAAATACAATTTCTTACCAAGATGTAGGTTAATTTTTTTATTTCAATATAACAATGAAATTTGAATAATAGAAAATCAATGGTTAGCATCCCTTTGACAATAAAAAATGATTGATAATAATAATTATTATTATTATTACTACAAATAGAAACAAAAAATTACCAAGTTTGAATGCCTCCAAAAGTTCCCTTTGCTGTATAACAGGCAGGACATCTTTGAGATCTTCCTGTTGTACATATATGATGTCTTCTATTGATTCCACACCTGAGCGTTCAAGTGAAGTGATGACATGTTCACGAATCTCCTCAACCAGACTGGGCAAAGCCCTGAGGATAATAGTCTTTATCTCGTTATGGATTGACATGTAGGAAAGGAATCTAAAATGTGGGGACAGAGTGGTGAAGAGTTACCAAAGACATGCCACAGACTGAATATTTAGGCAGTGGTTACTAATCAAGAAGCTCTGATTGACTGACACAGTAATAGGCCTCCTGCATTGGTGTAGTGCAATAAGTGTTACTGTAAGGTTGACGAAGAGCCTGATATACCTCAGTGATAAAATACACAGCTGAATTCTTATGAATGACAGCCTTTTTGATTTTCCTACTATAAGTCCGTCATCATTATGGCCTATCACCACAAACATGTTGCTCTTATAACTTGTCCCTTATACAGTCACATTATGAGTAATAAGTGTAAGAAGAAGATCAAAGTTCAGATGAGCAACTGACTGTATTATCTTGGCATTGTAGTCTCCAGCAATGAATTCAGTTCCCTTCTCTACTACAACAAAGGGCGGGAACAGTGTCCCAGCATTTAGAAAAGATTGTAAAAGTTGATGTCTTTCAGCAAGAGTTCTGTAGAGGTTTTTGAAGTTATGAAGCTTTCTTGCACATTGTTTGAAGTAAGTATGCTTACTTTCAAACCTTAATGTGCATAAATGGATGAGTGGCTCAAACTGAGTGATAAGTTCTGGACAATGACTTAGGTAGTGATGTTTAGGCTTAAGTGGATGTTCCCCAAAACTCTGTGTTCTGGTATGCAAATATTCATCTATCAGAACTCGTAAATAGGCTCCCTGACCTGTGGAAATTGCTGCTGCACAAACAAGCTCCACAATTTCACTTAGCTGTAAGATAAGTTGCCATGCCACACTATCTTCAGGACATTTTATTTTATCACCAAATAATACTGGCAACATTCGCAGGAAACACCAATTTTGAACTGCATGTCCAGAGAGTTTTCCAGCCCCAGGGTTAACCTCAGAAGGTTTGTTGTTAGCATCATTGCCTAGATATTTAAAATGATTTATGCGCTGATTGATGTTGAGATATAACACCAAATCAGTTGAGACAATGCCCTCAAAAAGGTCATGACCAAGGCAAGGAGGTAATCGGGGCTGACACACGTGTAAATATGTGAGCTCATTGAAGATGGAGTCAAATTTAACACCACCACAGTCACGTGATTCTACATTACAACTCAGAGCCTCAACATGTTTCTGAAATGACTCTGGTGTGCGGTCAGGGCCCTTGGCCAGAGGGTCTGCCAGAAATGCTTCCCGATTAATCTCACAATACCTGCAAAAATGTGAGCTTCTGCTAAAATTTTCTGTGCAGCCCCCAATATTGTGTGAACCGAAATTGTCACCTGAAATTGCATAAATGGTTCCTTTGAAAAGCTGGCCATCTGGCAATGTTACTCCGTTTGTCTCAAAATCCTTTAAATCTTTCACCAGAGAGCCAAACACTAGATTCTGTCCAAAATGGTTATAGTCTTGTTCTCGACATAACAGCACAAGTTGCATCTGATCAAGACTCAATCTGTTGTGTGGCAAAATATTTGCAAGTGTCAGATACATGGCTAAAATCTTGTGCTTTTTCCTCCCTGACCGTAGGGGGTTTACTACTTCAAAGGCATCCTGATAAAGGATTATGCCAATTGATGATGATGTGTGCTTGAGTAGCAAGTTCTGTTTAATGTTTGTGCCATCCCACAAATCCTGAAAAATATTATCAGGCTGGACTCTAGTTTGTATTTGCTGTAGCTGGTCTCTCACTGACTCTGAGGACAAAATGGACACAATCGTGTTTTTCACAGGAATATATTGCACAAAACATTTTTACCAAGACAAATGGATTCTGGCTCTACGTAACTGAAGTTATTTTTGAAAAAAGTTTTTCTCTTATGGTCAGTTTTAAGTGCATGAGTATTACAAGCTCTGTGGAGATCCTTACTTTTCATGGTATCAATCACAGTGTTTATGTCAGCTTTAGTTAGTCCAAGCAATGTCAATTTATTTACAAGTTCAGAAATTAGGTGTGACTGATTTATCTCATGTATTTCCTGATAGTGTTCAATGATTGTTTGAATAGTAGAGGATGGAAGGAGCAATTTAGATTGAAGTTTCAGATAAAACAAGGCTAAATGTCTTATAAATTCTCCTTCATCTTCCTTTTCTGGGCACACATCCATTTCTTCTGGACTGAAATCGTCGGTTTGCATATCACTTGTATTATTACCATCACTAGTACTGGCAGGATTTGCAACTGAGTCAAGTAAACTGTCATTAGAACAGTGTTTATGTTTTCTTGAGACATGTGATGTGAATGTAGACTTGACTGTAAATTTTTGGTTACATCTTCTGAATGGGCATGTAACAGTCTTACCTTCGGTAATGCGGTTCTTCAGGTGTGAGATTAGACCCCGCATATCCTCACACTTCAAGCTGCAAAAGTCAACGTGGCGCATTAAATCATCTGTTTTATCCAGTTTAGTCTTATTTTTTCTAAATTTATGACCATATGTGTGACACTTGAACGCTGAAAACTTTGAAAAAACTCTTGTGCACTGGGGAAAACCGCACTTAAACGTTGCATTAGGCAAATGACTATGCATCCGCATGTGCCTCACATGTGTAAAGGAATTGCTGCAGGTTTTATTGCAAATATTGCAAATGAACGTTTTCTCCTGCAGTCAGCAAATATCAACGGCAAAATAACCATGCTAGTTTAACACAAAACAATCCAATCCACAATCCAATCCACAATCCAAATCCTGCTCACCATGTTTGTAGTGAAAAATATGGAAGCCCTGAAAGGCAAAACATACCAGCAAATATGAAGATGCACAAGCAAATATGAAAACACAACTGCAAATGTGAAAATGTGCAAGCAAGTGGGAAAACATGGCAAGAAATATAAAATTACAGTACACCTGAACTTTATGTGACTTCTTTTAATCTAATCAGGCTCACCAGATCTGTACCTGATCTTTCATGTGCAGCCACTAATTTGGACTAGGACTAAGAGACATGATTAAATTCCCCTATTATAAATTTCACCGTATTCCTCAAAATGAATTCCGTCAACCAGTTACCAGACTACTACCAATAAAATCTACTGAGCAGAAAAACAGAAAGATTAACAAAACACATTTATACTGTAGACGTTTGTGCCTGTGTTACTTTTGCCCTTGGTCACCATGTTGTTGCAGTTTCAATTTTGATAAATTGTTTATTTTGCCATTTGCACAGCTACAATAGAATTCTCTTCACTGACCTCACAGTACAGGGTCAGCCACAGTGTGGTACTCCTGGAGCTGGGGGTTAAGGGCCTTGCTTAGGTGCCCCCGGTCATATTACTCTTCTGCCATTACCAGGGCTCAAACTGGCGTGACATGACTAACAACTAAGCACGCATGTACACAAAGTATGTGGTAATTAGGGACGCTGAACATTAATTAATTCTGACTCTTTCTATGTACACAGCTACAGCTGTAAAAGTAAAATTTTCAGAGGTCTTTGATTCTTAAAAGCAAAATTGCAAATTGTTCTCCTTGAGGTGTTTTAATTTCTGAAATTAATTTTCAAAACTAAAACATAAGAGAAGCAGAAGTGGGGTGTTGTAAATCTCTCGCCCTCCTATCCATTCACTGCCTTCCCTCTCAGCTCTGAATAAGTGAGAATGAATGAGCCTGATGTGTCACTGTTCATGCTTCTCAGAGAGTGTTTGTCATAAGTGAGGAGGATGTCATGGGCTCCTACAGCTTCCCTCTACCACGTATGCTCATGCATTACTTTGGCCATAGGTTGTCCCAGAGTCTTTTTCACAGGGCTGCATTATTTTCTATCTACCAAAAGGAAAACTGCACTCCTTTTTTCAGTCTTTTCCAGAAATACTAGGACCGTATGTGTGCCATTTCAGTAACTGGGAGTTTTTCTTTTCATGTGTGAAAAATAGTTTTATTTAATTAAATAAACTACATGTCTCTGGTATCCTTATCAACTGTATACCTGCTGATCTAAAAGCTGAACCCACAAAAAAGACAGATTTCCAAAGTGCATAAAAATACTGTAGCAAATCATTTTTCATTCATCACTGAACTCTGAACTTTCCCTCAGGGTACAGAATTATTATTCAGTATATAGAAAGTGAGATGTGGTCATCATGTTAATATTTTTTTGTATCATTTCATAGGTGCTGGGTTTTAATCTTGATTCTGTTATCAACCTTGGGCTCTGCTTCTTGTAGAAAAGAAAGAATTAAAGCACTCAGAATGACATATAAATGACAAATTAAAAAATACAGATGTGGACAAATTTATTAGTACCCTTACACAAAAACGCATAACTACCGTAATTTCCAGACTATAAGCCGCTATTATTTTCACTTGCTTTGGACCCTGCGGCTTATACAACGGTGCGGCTTATCTATCTTTTTTACTGCTAACAGTCGCCA
>JAODKE010000138.1:29708240-29719660 GCA_026779605.1 Mormyrus hasselquistii
CCCGACAATCTCCGTGGTAGCAGGAACCCTTATATACGGTAATTAAACATTAAAACACCTGCGGCTTATAGTCGGGTACGGCGTATATATGGAACAATCTGTATTCTTCCCCAAATTTAGCTGGTGCGGCCTATATTCAGGTGCGCCTTATAGTCCAGAAATTACGGTACAATATATTGCCAAAGGTATAGGGACATCTCTCCAAATAATTGAATTCAGGTGTTCCAATCACTTCCACAGCCACAGGTGTATAAAATCGAGCACTGAGGGATACAGACTGCTTCTACAAACATTTATGAAACAATGGCTCACCATCTGGAGCTCACTGAATTCAAACATGGTATTGTGATAGGATGCCACCTGTGAAATAAGTTCTTTTGTGAAATTTCCTCACTACTAAATCTGGAGGTCAACTGTTAGTGGTATTATAACAAAGTAGAAGCAACTAACAACAGCAACTCAGCCACAAAATGTTAGGCCACATAAAATCATGGAGCCTGGACAATGGATACTGAGGCATACAGTGTGCGGAAGTCGCCAAATGTCTGCAGGGTCAATAGCTACAGACCTCCAAACTTCATGTGGCCTTCAGATTAGCTCAAGAACAGTGTAAAGAGAACTTCATGGAACGGGTTTCTATGACCAAGCAGCTGTCTGCAGAGTCCACAGCTACAGACACCAAACGTATTCTCATGGCCAGAAATTCCCCAAAACACATTACTAAACTTTGTGGACAGCCTTTCCAGAGGGATTGAAGCTGTTGCAGCTGCAAAGGATGGGCCAAATATTAAATCCTATGTATTAAGTATGGGATGTCATTATAGTTCATGTGTGTGTAAAGGCACATGTCCTAATACTTTTGGCAATGTAGTGCATCTCGTAAATAACTTGAAATTTTATATTTAACACAAATAGGACTCTGCTTTTGATTATTGATAGAGCTGAATATTTTATGGCACGGATAAAAAAGATGGTACCCATTATTTAATATTTTGTGGTACAGTGGTGCTTGCGATTCACGAACACTGTGATCTACCAACAATTTTGTTTGCGACCAAAAATTTTGTGAAAAAAATGCATTGATTCGTATACAAAATTTGTATTTTGTAAAAATCCTCGACCATATTCAAGACCAAGGCCGAGACTGAGACCAAAAAAAAAAAGACTCCCTTAACTTTTGTGTGCTGTTGAGGACTGACATTATGAGTACTGACTGGTCCCAAAGTCATCTGACAAAACAGCTAAAACCTGTTTGTAACTGATTATAATTATAATTAATTTGTAGATGAAATCATAACATCAAATTGAAGATACATAATTATAAACTTGAAATTGCATCATGTCCCATTGTAGTAGTACAAACCAAATGAAACTGTATATCAACTTCCCTGAAATGGATTAGGCCTGGTAAGTCAACACAATGTGATATGCGTGATATGCAAATGTTATTTAAAAGTAAATGGTCACATTTATTTAGTCACCACCATTTTAAGTAAAATAGTGTAATCAAACAATATAAAGACATGTGCACACGTCACATGAATCAAATGCAAACTAAAAATACTATATACCGATACTGTACAAACTGCACATCAAATTGTGCATTAATAAGAATAAGGACAAGTGCTTAAAAGATTCTGACATCTTGATGTCTGCAGTGACATGTGATTACAATACACTGCCAAGGATATCAATCCTGTTGTTCAGTAGGGCAAGAACAATAGAACATAGACATTATGGACAAATAACAAATTGATAAACTAATACAGTTAGATGAAATACTTAAAAATAGAGAGAGAGAGAGAGAGAGAGAGAGAGAGAGAGAACGAGAGCATCACTGTTAATAGGCATATTTTCAGATACGAGGGAGAGAGAGAAAACAGTTCACATTTTAAAATAGTAGTTGATTGCATTTCACGAAAACTAAAGATTGCAAAATCTTATAGCATGTGATCTAACGTTTAACTAGCACTACACTTATTTTGTGTGTTTAACGTGTATTTTGATTGGATGAGTGCCAATGTCTGAATCACAACAAATGCATGTATATCATTGATTGGTTGCATTTGAAGGGTGCAAAATATGAAATAATAATAATGTTGCATTATCGAACGTTACGTTGTGTGTCATGGATACTTTTTGCTCCAAATCTCCCAATCACTATGTCGATCTGAGACAGCAAGACCAAGACAGTGAGATCAAGACAAGACCAAGAGATCCGAAATCAAGACAAGACCAAGACCAAAGACCATCGACACTGTGACAAGACCAAGACCACATAAAACTGATATGTGCAACTCTATCTTGCATGTATAATTGTATCATTTGCCACAAAATGCAGGTTTAAAGTTTAATGATGGTTTAAAATATTTTTTTCCACAGACTATGCCCTAATGTAATTTTCCCCTACTAGTTTGAAAACACATTGGCCTATTTTCAACTTAATCACAGAAAGTAAATAAGTAATACTACAGCACATAGAGTTATGCCACAAGAGAAGTCTAGATACCTTTCATCACAAAATATATCATGCACTTACCTAAGCTTCCCCTTTCTTCTGTGTCTTAGGTATGGGAAGGGTTGCTTCTATTCAACCTAATACTGTTTAAAGACACTATGGGGGGCAAGGGAATAAGAAAAAGAGAGAGAGTGAAGGAGAGAGAAAGACAGCTGGAGTGGTCTGAAGTGGACAACCAATCAACGTGAAAATCAACATGGGCAATCTGACAGAAGGCCAGTGGATAAGCAATCTGCAGTTTCTAGGGACTAAAAAGATTCAGTGGATAAATAAAAACCTGAGGGGTAGGAAAAAAAGTTAAGAAAGTAAAGAAAAGGGCTCTAGTCTAAGCCAAGTCCTTTTTAGAGAAACGAAAGACCTTTATCTGAACCTTGGCAATGTGCCCTTGTTTCTAAGACTGATAAAAATTAGACAAGAGAAGGAAGTAAAAGGAGGCTTATTTCTATTGTGCTTATTCTGTTCAAGTCTAGCTCTCCAGTTGTTTTTTAGAGGCACAGTTTCTTCACATTCTTAGTATGTGGTTCACACAGATTTCGTGTTTCCCAACACTTTTTTGCTGCCGCTTTCTTCATTCTTCACTCGTAAATTGAAGTCAACAATAGCTGAATAATTGTGTGATGATGACAATATATTCAAAGTAGTCTCTCCACCAATAACTGCCTTCCAGTGTTGTTTATATTTTAATCCAAAATAGTCTAGCTGTCCACACCAGGAATTTGTATGTGATAGAATCAGCTCTTTCATATTTGGTTTGCTGTCATTGTCACAAATAAAGAGTGGAGTGATTCAATAATGGCACTTCCACCATTGCACCAGGTGTTCATCCTGCATTGATCCAAGTCACAGAACTGTCCTGAGCTTAGAGAAGCAGTCTCTCAAACCAATTATTTCGGTCTTAAATGCACTAAATAAAATTAAATTTAATTAGCGTGAAAAGTGCTTTTCAAAACAAAAAACAAAAATGTTTGCAATTACCTTCCAACATCTCAAAGTTAGTTTGTAAAAATTCAAAAGACAAATTTTAAAAATAGAAGTAAAAGCTAATAATAATACTGTAATAATACTAATAATTATAGTGACAATTGTAGTTCAAGCAATAGGCAATTTATTTATTTTTGGTACTTACTTTCTTGAAGCTTTTCCTGTACTCTGAGGTCTGTGCCTTTATTTCTGTTAGGTCTTCCCCTTTTCTGCTAATCCATTAGACAAGGACAAGAGGAGCTTGTTGTTCATCACTGTGACAACATAAAGACATGAACGCAGACGCCAGTGCAGCAGATGCCTATTCCTGAGATGTACTGTACATAGTCAGATTTTTCTCCTAGCCTATTTTCGCCTATTTGCCTCAGCTCCCCACCAGGCATTCATTTTCTTTTCTTCTGTGGTAACAAAATGAGTGGGATACTGGGCGTATGGCTGAGAGAGAGGCCAGGAAAATTGACAAGAGGAGGTAGAATTGAGAAAGAAACAGACAAGAAGTCTGAATAACTCTAGGACAGCAAAGTAGGTTGTATTGGGGAGAAGAAAGTGACCATGTCATCTCCAACACCACCTCACAAAAAGGAAAAAGCAAGGCAGGAGTGGGGGGGGGACTAACTGGGTACTGCTTATCATGATTCAGTGGCTGGCTGCTCCTCCTCTGCATGTGCATGCTCTCGCTCCCTTGTTCTCAGAGTAGAACTCTTGCTGTTATTGCACCTAAAGAAGAGAACCACTGGTGGAGCCCACTGCCCCCCACTCTCTTTCTCTCTCTCTCAGACACACAAGCACACATAGTTCATTACTATTCCTCACTAGCCTACACACTATCCCTGGGCTCAGAACATTGCATTGTAATGCTATGAAAAGAAATAACGAAGGGGTTGTGAGTAGGGGGTATGTGCAGAGTGGGGTAATATTCTGGACCAGCAGGTGTTTCCACTCATGTTCATGTTTGTCTGTGAAGAGCCATGAGAGTCCTTCTGTCTGCTTGGCCAGCACATATTCCCTCTGGGCTGCGGATTTCACACTGTGAGATTGTGCCATCTTTAACAAACAAGGGGAAACCCCTGAGCTTAATCACAGACTCTGAACTTCATATGTGTTTTTGACCATAAAAATGTATAATAAAAAAAGGTACAATACCATGTCACACAACATTACAGAATTCAGAACAGTGCAACAATGTAATATATGAAGTTTTTCTTACTTTTATTACTTTATGTTAAAGTGTGTTCTGAGTCAATATACACTTACTGTGGCGTTTGCCGGGGTAGAAAGACTCGGATCCAGAAATGCAGGAAACCGACTGGTTTATTCCGGTGGCACTCACAAAGGTACAGGCAAGATACACTTTGGGCAGTTGGAGATGGACGGCCACCGGTCCCACTCGGCGGAGGACACGGAAAGGGCCAATGAAGCGGGCGGTTAGCTTACGGCACCCAGGGATTTTTTGTGGACAAACACACTAGTTGTCCTACTCGGTAGGACGTGCCTGGTCTCCGCCGGCAATCGGCCTGGTCCTTACGGCTCCGTGCTTGGTACTGCAATGACCGCTGTATCTGTCGCCAGGCCCGACGGCTCTCTCGATACCAGTCCTCCACTCGTGGCACCGGCCCGTCCGGGGAGTCCCAGGGAAAGAGGGGAGGCTGGTACCCTAAGACGCACTGGAATGGAGATAAGTTGGTCACAGGACTCACCCGGGTATTGAGGGAGTACTCTGCCCACACTAGGTGCGCCGTCCAGCTGGAGGGATCGGAATGGCACAGCATTCGGAGAGCTTTGGTTACCTCCTGGTTGGTTCGTTTGGCTAAACCGTTGGACTGCGGATGATATGCCAAGGACAAACTGAGGGTTATGTGGAGCTTGTGGCACATCTTTCTGAAGACCCTAGAGTTGAACTGGGGTCTGTGATCAGAGACGATGTCATCGGGCAGGCCGTAGTAGCGGAAGAGGTTCTCAATGAGAACGTCAGCTAACTCTGCCGCGGAGGGCAGTTTGGGTAGAGCTACGAGGCGACACATCTTAGAGAAACGATCTACAATAGTGAGAATGGTGGTTTTACCAGCGGAGCGGGTCAGATCGGTGATGAAGTCCATAGCTTTATGTGACCAGGGTCGGGATGGAACGGGCAGGGGCTGTAGGAGACCCGCGGATGCCTGCTGATGGGTTTCGACCTGTGCGCATTCTGGACAGGGCTCCACGTAGCCCTGGGCTTGTTTCCTTCACCCCGGCCACCAATAACGACGGGAAAGAAGGCATTGGGTCGCGGCCACCCCAGGGTGCCTGGTACCTCGCTGGGAATGAACCCAACGGAGAAGGGCAATGTGGTGCCTCCGCGCTACGAATCGCAGCCCAGGTGGACATCCTGGAGGAGGGGCCCTCCCCTCATTCTCTTGTCGAATGCTCTCCTCTAGGGTCCAGGAGATGGTCAAGGCAAAGCAGGTGGGACTGAGTATGGGGTTGGCTCGATCCTCACTGGTCGGGGGGTCAAACTGCCGTGAGAGGGCGTCCGCCTTTATGTTCTTCTTCCTTGGCAGGTAGCTGACCTTAAACACAAACCTGGCAAACCATAAAGCCCAGCGGGCCTGACGGGCAGAGAGACGCTTGGCTGACTGGAGGTACTCGAGGTTCCTATAGTCGGTGAGGACCAAAAAAGGGTGGCGCGCACCCTCTAGCCAGTGCCTCCACTCCTCTAGCGCTAGACGGATGATAAATAATTCCCTATCTCCCACCTGATAGTTTCGTTCGGCGGCAGTCAGCTTGCGGGAGTAGAAGGCACAGGGATGCTGCCTTCCGGTCTGGGGATCACGTTGCAGGAGAACTGCTCCTACTCCAGCCTCCGATGCATCCACCTCGACTTCGAAGGGAAGATCAGGCTGGGGCTGGGCAAGAATGGGTGCGGAGGTGAAGGCTTTCTTAAGCTTTTCGAAGGCCGCTGCCTCTGGGGGCCATGGTAGATGGGACAGCTGGCCGCGAGTCAAGGAGGTGAGGGGTGGCGCTACCTGGCTAAAATTATGAATAAAGCGGCGGTAGAAGTTTGCAAACCCCAAAAATCTCTGCAGCTCCTCGATGGTTCGCGGTCTCGGCCAGTTCTGGATAGCAGTCACCTTTTTTGTTTCCATCGCCACAGCCCCATGCCGGATCACATAGCCTAGGAACTGGACCTGAGGTAGGTGAAACTCACATTTTTCCACGTCTGTCTATTGGGTGAGTAGATAAGAATGTCATTGATGTAGGCGATAACAAAACGGTGCAGCATATCCCGGAACACATCATTCATAAATGCCTGGAAGATTGAGGGGCTGTTAGCTAGCCCATACGGCATCACGAGATACTCGTATGGCCCCTAACTGGTGACAAACGACGTCTTCCATTCATCTTAATTCTAACCAGGTTATATGCGCTTCGGTGGTACAACTTGGTAAAAATACGGGCCTCGCGAAGCTGCTCCACGACGCAGGGATTAATGGCAACGGTTCCCTTCTCTTTACCGTTTTCGCATTAAGGGCACGATAATCAACACAAGGCCTCAACCCTCCATCTTTTTTCTTAATAAAAAAGAACCCCGCAGTTACCGGTGAGGTGGAGGGGCAAATAATCCCCTGCTTCAGGCCCTCCTGGATGTAATCCTCCAAGGACTCTTCCTCCTGGAGGGACACGGGATACAATCTTCCTTTGGGTAAGGCAGCGCCCTCCAGGAGCTCGATGGCACAATCACAGACCCGGTGCGGGGGAAGAGCAAAGGCTCGCGTCTTACTAAACATGTCGCGGAAGTCCTGGTAGTCCCTGGGAATGAGACTGAGGTTCTCCGGCTCGGGGCTCTCCACTCTGGAAGCTTTACATGGGAGGGACATGCAGGTGGTTAAACACTTGCGGGACCACGTGATCAATTCACCCTTCTTCCAGTCGATCTGCGGGTTATGCTGTTGCAACCAGAGAAAGCCCAGAATCAGGGGATCTTTTGCGTGCAGAAGAACATACACCGCGATCTCCTCGGCATGAAGTACTCCCACCTGAAGGGTGAAGGGGGACGTGCGGAACCGGATCGTCCCCTCCTGTATTTTTTCCCCTGTGACCCCGAGGACAACGATCGGATGGGCGAGTTTCTGAAAAGAGAATCCTAAGCGGCGCGCCAGGGTTAGATCGATAAAGTTGCCGGCCGCCCCACTGTCCACGAGCGCTGGGACTGTAACCCTATTATCTCTGGTTCCCAAAACCACCGGCACGATTAGTTAGTTGAGGGTGGACGGGATTTGAGACGGGCCACCTACCGGCGTATGGTCCTCCAGTCTTCGGGGTCTCACAGGGCAGGTGAGTAGGGCATGTCCGGCCTCCCCGCAGTACAGGCAGAGACCTCCTTGTGTCCTCCGTCTCCGTTCTGCCACATCCTAGCTGCATGGGTTCGGAGGAGTCGGGGGTCGGACTGGTTGGCAACTGGTGGGCCTTGGCCTGATGGCGGTCCCTGGCGGTGTTGTCCAGCCGCACCGCCAGCCTGACAAACTCTTCGAACGGCATGGAGTCTCCCTGGGAGGCGAGTTCGTCCTGCAGGTCTTGGTTCAGGCCCCGCCAGAAGATGGTCATGAGGGTGTCCTCGGTCCACCGGAGCCCCACCGCAATGATGCGAAAGTCCAGGGAGTATTCTGCCGCCGACCTATTCCCTTAGCGGCAGTCCAAGAGCCGATCACCCGGTCAGCGCCCCATAGCGGGATGGTCAAACACCTCAAGGAGGCTGTTATGGAATTCCCTGGTGGGATCAATAAGGGGGCTCTGGGCTGCCCACAGAGCTGTCGCCCATTCTCGTGCACAGCCGGTTAGCAGCAAAATGATGAATCGCACCTTGGCTGCTTGGGACTGGAACATTTCTGAGTGTTCCTCGACGTATATGCCGCACTGCATCAGAAACCCACGACAATTGTCAGGGTTATCGTAGTTAACGTTCCAGAAGTGCGATAGAAATCGAGGCAGATGGACGGGCCGAGAGGGGAGGAGAAGCAGGTAGAGGGACCTGGGCCACTTAATGCGCTAGAAACTGTTCCAGCGCTGCCAGGCGGTTCTCCAGAGATGAGGTCCCCGCTGGATCCATTACTTCGCGACGAAGTATTCTGTGGTGTTTGCTGGGGCAGAAAGACTCAGATCCAGAAATGTGGGACCCAGGCTGGTTTATTCCGGTGGCACTAGCAAAGGTACAGGTAAGAGAAGTCCAAAAACCGAGTCGAAGAGGAGGCGCGAGGGTCAGGAACCAGGAAATCCGTCCAACAGTTATTCTCAGGACATGACCACACTGGGAAGGGAAGACAGGACGAGCAGGGCTTGGCACTGGGAACGGGTCAGGTGCGGAAAGGGGGCTGGAGAGGGAAAGGAGGCAGGATGAGAAACGAACACCAGGCAGACGGACGAGGTTCAGGAAGATGGGCTGACGAAAGACAAAAAAACGCTTAGCAAGGCTCAAACTCATTTGGCACAATACTTCGCAAGGTGCCCTAGACCGCTGGCATCTTTTATAGTGCCTTGAATTAAGCGCACTGCCCGGCTCCCGTTTGGGCCGGCCCGTGTGGGCATGACAATTAGAAGCACCTGCCACTCCAGCCACAGAATCATTCAGAATCACTTTCATCATGATCATCTTCATCAGAATCAGTCATATTGATCTCATCTTGAAGTAAAATTGAAGTTTTAGAACATGAGAAACATATACACCTGTACTGAGAAATCTAACAACACAACCACACCATTTATGAAACCTGACGAATTACACTATGTCCTACAGTGAACATATTAGAGTTTCTTGAAGACAGACAGCCCTTTTCCATAGCTAGGAGTAACTTAGATATTTTAGTAAGCTGAATAGTGACTTCTGGCAGCCTGTAATAGTCGTGCTGGACATGGATGTCATGCCCTAAGAAATCGGCAACCTGTTCTAGTTCATTGTTCTTCGGGTTTAGGAATTGTCGAGAGAGTAGCCACGTGCTTGCGTAGATGAATTGATCTTAGAAATTGTGGATTCTGAGCTCCACATTCACTTGCATACACTCTGAGGGAGTCCTGGCCTCTGTAGTGACTCTGGAAATTAGGTCTGGTAAACAAGAAAGCATTCGTGTCCAGCACTCCACACTCACTTTTCTTGCTGACCAGTAGCGTCAGGGCATTGACCACATCAGGCAAGAGAAGAACTGCAACATTTCTTCCCCTTTTCCCCCTGATTTTGCTTAGGCCCATAGTAACATCATCATGGAGAGAAGAGCCGTCACTTTCATTGAAGCCCTTCAGTGGCATTTTAGAGACCTCCCCTGCATGTCTACGGTTGAACACAATGATTCTGGCAGGAGTTGCTTTAGGCAGTTCTGCGTAGTTTTGATAGTTTCTGCTTTTAGTTTGTGAAATGCAGTATATGCAGTCTTCTCAAGGAACTGATGAAGGCACTGTACATCCTTGGTAAAGGGAAGTGTTGATGGCTTATTAAATTTGGCTTCATTCAGTGTGACTAAAGCAGTGTGTGAAATTATCTCAGACCACTTTGAGGAGTAGAGTTTTTTGAAGGTCTCTGGTGATGCAATCAGTTCCTTGTCTTCAGACATCAATGCTCAGCAGTGAATGATTTTGCAAATCTTATTCAGTGAATGCCCCAGTTTCAGAGCGAGACCTGGGGTTTAGTAGCAGTGATTCTCACCATCATAGCCAGACACCATCTGGACGGCTTGAATGAGTGTATGGCAGGTCTCGCAGCTTCTTCAAGACTATATACCAAAACTCTCTATGCAATGTCAACAACAGTCTTCCAATTTCACGAAGTTTTTGTCGAATGTACTCAAATTTGCTAGGATCATATCCATGTTTGTTAAAGAATGACTACTCAAGAAGAATACTCAGGTCATTTTTAAAAAATAGCGGAAATTTCGTCCTGTTTCATCGCACCCTAGATTTCCAAACTGTTTTGCAAGAGGAATGGCTCAAAATCCCTCTGGCTACTGTGCAGAAATTGTATTTGTCATTCTCAAGACAAAATCATGCTGTATTGGCTGCAAAAGGAGGCTCAACACCATTATAGTCTAAGACCGGGTGTTTCAGTTTCATTGTCCAACCCCTGTATATTTAATTAAATTGCAGTTTTTTCATACAGAAACTAAAGAGCTATAAAACAATCCAACAGAATATCAGAAATATATCCAAGGAATAAATGTACAGACAGACAGTTGTAAATGTAATGAAATAATGAATTAAAATGACTTCATAACCTTGCTTTTATTTTCCATCCATCCATCTATTAACTTCCGCTTATCCGAGATTGGGTTGCGGGGGCAGCAGTCTCAGCAGGGAAACCCAGATTTCCCTCTCCCCGGCCACTTCCTCCAGCTCCTCTGGGGGAATCCCAAGGCGTTCCCAGGCCAGCCGAGAGACATAGTCCCTCCAGCATGTCCTGGGTCTTCCCCGGGGCCTCCTCCCAGTGGGACATGCCGGAACACCTCACCAGGGAGGCGTCCTGGAGGCATCCTAAGCAGATGCCGACCCACCTCATCTGGATCCTCTCAATGCGGAGGAGCAGCGGCTCTACTCTGAGTCTGAGGGAAAGTCCAGCCACTCTGTGGAGAAAACTCATTTCGGCCGCTTGTACTCACAATCTTGTTCTTTCGGTCACTACAGACAGCTCGTGACCATAGGTGAGGGTAGGAACGTAGATCGACTGGTAAATCGAGAGCTTTAGCTTTTAGCTCAGCTCCTTCTTCACCACGACAGACCGATGTGGCGCCTGCATCACTGCTGACGACGCACCGATCCGCCTGTTGATCTCCTGTTCCATCCTTCCCTCACTCGTGAACAAGACCCCAAGATACTTAAACTCCTCCACTTGGGGAAGGACATCCTCCCTGACCCGGAGAGAGCACTCCACCCTTTTCCGGCTGAGGACCATGGTCTCGGATTTGGA
>JAODKE010000138.1:29736979-29751826 GCA_026779605.1 Mormyrus hasselquistii
TCGTACACAGGAATCAATCACAGAATAGCAAACCAATCAAAGCAAGAACAAACAAGCAGAGCTCCTGAGGTGTTTTCCTGTCCCTCTTTTCTGCAGCCAGAACAGGAAGTCGTCGCAGCCGGGAGGGGGGGCCAGGTCCGGGCGGAGCCAAAGAGGGCGGGGCCGAAGAGGCGACGGTCGAATGGCGAGTGAGCAGGGCATCCGAAGAAGATGCACAACACGAATACAAACTTACGGCACGTAACACAGGTCACCCTGGAGTCGCCACGTCCTGTCTGGTTGCCCGCCGATATTGGTGGCCAAATTGGAGAGAGGAGGTGGAGGGATACGTGTTCTCCTGCCCCACGTGTGCACAACATAAAGCGGATCGACAACCACCTGCCAGACTTCTACAACCCCTGCCTACTCCCCTACGCCTATGGTCCCACATCTCTTTGGACTTCATGACAGATCTGCCCCACTCGCACGGGAATACGGTAATCCTGACGGTGGTCGACTGGTTTTCACGTATGTGCCGGCTCATTCCCCTACCAAAGCTGCCTCCGCTACGGAGCTCGCAGAGCTCCTTGTCACGTGGGTCTTCCGATACTATGGAATCCCCGAAGACATTGTTTCCGATCGGGCTCCACAGTTCACCTCTCGCGTCTTCCGCGCATTCTGTAGACAGCTTAACATCTGTCTCAGTCTCTCCTCCAGCTACCACCCTCAGACGAACGGTTTGACGAAACGCACCCAACAGGAAATCACAAAGATCCCCTGTAGTCTCTGTGCCGACTCCCCGACACAGTGGGCTCGACATCTTCCCCGGGTGGAGTACGCCCAGAATTTCCATCTGCTGGGGGACACAGAATTGACCGCTTTTCAGTGTGTTCTAGGGTACCAACCTCCCCTGTTTCCCTGGGAACCCCCTCGGAGTGACGTCCCCGCTCTGGACAAATGGTTCCAGTGAAGCAGAAGGATCTGGCATCGCACTCGTCGGCTTTTCGAAGCCGGAGCCCAACGATGTAAACAGCAAGTCGACTAACACCGACACCCCGGACCTCCCTGTTCTGGAATATAATTAATCAGCTTGTGATTGTCCACATTGATGACATTTTAATATATTCATCTTCCCTTTCCCAACACATTACTCACTGTTCGCTAGGTACTACATAGACTATGTGACTACAAGTTAATTGTTAAAGGGGAGAAATGCGAATTTCATCAGATGCAAGTGCTGCTTTTGGGATGCGTCCTCCGCCCTGGAGCAGTGGCTATGGATGAATGTAAGGTGGCGCCCATATAGGATTGGTTACACCCCCATGCCGTCAAACAATTACAATGCTTCCTCGGGTTTGCTCATTTCTATCGCCTGTTTATTTTAGCCATTTAGCCTTACATCTCTTATCCAAGGAAAAGGTACCTGGTTGCAGTGGACCCTGGAGGCAGACCAAGCCTTTCGGAGATTGAGAGATCCAGAAACCGGTCGTCGATACCCACATGCTCATTTTTATAAGTATAACTTTAACTTACTTCAGCTGATGAACTATGATGTGGGGGACAGAGACCTTTTCGCAATCAAGCTAGCCTTAGAGGAACAGACAAGTCCCGTTTTATTGTTTCACGACTACCATCTACTGGTCTCTGGAAGAGACTATCCCAATCGCTAATGAGCATATGCTTCCAGCTACTGGCTGTCCACCAAGACAATGATACATGCCTCCCTCGTACCGGTCCTGTCATGATCCGCCCTGTCCGATCCACCTGTGTGCCACGCCCACTTTGTTACCTTGTGTTCCTGCCCCGATTGTGATCACCTGTGTCCTGTTAATCCCTGCTTAGCTTGTGTATTTAGTCCGTGTCTTTGCCCAGTATGTCAGATAAGTCATTGTATTGTCGCCCAATGTTTGTGCCTGTCTACCCTCTCCTGCCAATAAACCCCGTTTCCTTGTCTGTCCGGCTCTGCTCGCCTGCTTATCCGCTCGCTCACCCACCCGGCGTGACAGAATGACTGATCTGCAGAACAAGCTCAGCGCTACTGGGGAGATTCTCCCCATGGAGGACGAGGTGATCAGGTGGACGAACCAGCTCGATCTCCACCCGGACCCAGTAGCCCACCGACTGGTGGACAGGTGCTGGGAACTCCTGGATCGGAGGTTCCACATCGGTGAAGAACAGCCGTTGGACAAGGTAAACAAGCTCCTGAAGCGGCTGAGGGAGAGAGCGGCCGTTTGGCTGCCCCATCTGGGATATGCCGCCGCTGAGCCGCCCCTCGACTCACCCCTTACCACTGGCTCGGTCCCGAGTACAACGCGGCGAAAGAAAAAGCGGCGACGGGAGAAGCAGGAAGGTGCCCTGACCCTGATATCCTGCTCTATGGTCCCAGATTGGGAGAGGACCGAAACGCCGGCTTCCTCCACATTACTCGCAGCTTCGCCCGCAGAAGAGAAAGCCGCCGCACTCGCGACTTCGCCCACCGCCCCCTGCTGACCGCACGCCTGTGCCGGCCGAGGCGCCCCCTGCTGGCCGCTTGCCTAAGCCTGGCTCTCCCGTCCAGCCCTGCTCGCGGTCCAGCCCATCTCTCCTGACCAGCCCGTCTCGCCCAGCTCTCCTGACCAGCCCGTCTCGCCCTGTTCGTCTGACCAGCCCGTCTCGCCTGACCAGTCCGTCCAGCCCAAGCCGCCTGACCAGCCGTGCGTCCGCCTGCTGCGGCAGCCATGCCCGCCGCAGGGCCAGGGACTCCAGGCCAGAACCCTGTCCTCAAGGAGGTCCTGGCTCCTTACCCCTCCTCGAAGGAGGAGCTGGATTGGGACCCCTTGGGGACCTCCCTCTGGACTCCCGCTCCCTTCCAGGACCCACACCCAGTGGGACCCCACCTATCAATGTCCCGTAAGGGACGAGGACACAGGCGTCGGGCCCGGGTCCCGCACGCCCTACACTCCTGCCTGCCTTCCCCGGTGTTCCCTTCTGCTCCCTCCGTCTCTCCCTCAACCCGTTCCCTTGGCCCCTGTGTGGTTCCCTCCTGCTCCCTTCTCCCTCTCCCCTGCGGCCCCTCCAGCTGCTGCCCGTCACCTGCCTGGGCTCCCTTTCTCCCTCCTCCATTCCATTTGTCCCTCCTGTCTTTGCTCCTTGTCCCTCTGTCTCCTCTGTTCCCTCCTTGTCCCTCTGTTTCTCCTTCATTCACTCCTGGCCCTTTTGTTCCTTCTGTAGGTGTTCCCCGTGTCTCCCTTCCTTGTTTGCCTTTCGGCATTTCCTGTTCTCTGTCAGGTCTTGTCTTCTGCCTCTGTGCTTGTTTTGCGTTTCCTTCCTGTTCCCCATGCCGTGTTGATGGTCTTGTTTTGTTTTCCAGGTTGTGTTCTCCCGGTCGTGTTCTCCCGGTCTCGTCTCGTCCGTCACCTCCCCTCCCTCTCTTGGAGGGGGGTTCTGTCATGATCCGCCCCATCCGATCCTCCTGTGTGCCACACTCACCTTGTTACCTTGTGTTCCTGCCCCGATTGTGATCACCTGTGTCCTGTTAATCCCTGCTTAGCTTGTGTATTTAGTCCGTGTCTTTCCCCAGTATGTCAGATCAGTCATTGTATTGTCGCCCGATGTTCGTGCCTGTCTACTCTCTCCTGCCAATAAACCCCATTTCCCTGTCCGTCCGGCTCTGCTCACCTGCTTATCCGCTCGCTCGCCCGCCCGGTGTGACAGGTTCGCTATTCTCATGTGGGTCCACATGTCTCGCAGCTCTGGACATCCAGGAATCTCAGCAACACTCCAGTTGGTGGCATGACAGTATTACTGTTCGGGGTGGAGAGGAGAAACAACGATATGCAGCCTCATGTCCTGAGTGCACCCAACAGAAAGCTTCTCATTTACCTCCAGCCGGACTCCTTCATCCGTTACCGATCCCATGACATCCCTGGTCACATATTGCAATGGACATCATAACGGATCAACCTCTCTCGAAAGGGAATTCCGTCATCCTAACAGTGGTATTGTAGATTGCTTCTCTAAAATGTGCCGTCTGCTGGCTCTCCCTAAACTCCCCACAGCGATGGATTTGGCTGAGATATTGCTAACCTGGGTCTTTCGATACTATGGTATTCTAAAAACTATAGTATTGGATCGCGGTCCTCAGTGGTCATCACAGGTGTTTCATGCTCTCTGTTCTAAACTCAATATTTCTCTTCTGCCTATAACCCCCAGTCCAATGGCCTAGCTGAAATAAACAATCAGGAGGTGTCCAAAGCGCTAAGGCTGCTGTGCTGTGACAGAATTGCGAAATGGACAATCCACCTTGTATAAGCTGTGTATTCCATAAACAGTCGTATGAGCCCCACTACTAACATGACTCCCTTCCAGTGTATATTAGGGTATCAACCCCAATTCTTCCCCTGGGATTAACACCCAGGAGTCGAGGAATGTTTCCAGAAAGCCCTGTGGGTGTGGCCTTGCTGCCTAATCCTCTAAAATGAAGTCACATTCTGACAGTCGCATCGCGTTGCCCTACCCTGTCGTGTGGGACAGAGGGTATGGCTAACTACTCGGAACCTCAAGCTGCCTACATGCCGTAAGTTGTCGGCCTGCTTTATCGGTCCATTCAATATTTTTCCTTAAGCTTGTGAAATACAGCACATCGTCTCCCCTGACAGACATGGCAATTCCTGCACCCAATATGCTGCAGGACGGCTCCACTGTATGCAAAGTCTGGACTCTCTTGCATTCAGATTACCAAGTCTTCAACACTTGGTAGACCGGGAGGGGTTTGGCCCTGAAGAACGTTCCTGTGTCGCGGCCACGGACATCCTGGGCCCCAACTTAGTGCCCGATTTCCATGCTAAACATCTGACTAAAGCTGCTTCTCGCCCGTGTCGCTCTCTCCAGCCTCCAGGAGGTGGCCATCATGCCCACACTACCTGCAGTCGATCACCAGCTGATCACCTCATTATATAAGATCAGCCAACCCGATCAATGTTCTGAAGTATTGTTGCCATTGTCAATGAGCCATACTAAGCATTCTCTCTGCATTAAGCATTTGTCTTGCCTGCTGTTTCCTACCTACCTGTCTGGTTTGCCCTGCCTGCTTCATCTGCTCCTTCGACCCACCTGTTCGCGTCTGCCTGCCCCACATCATCGATCCTGCCCGTACATTCCCCTCGTCACATCGTCCTGTCCATCGATGTAGGACTGATCTCTTTGGTACACCATCATCGCTAGTGACATCTTTGGATTGCCTCCCTGGTTTTGTCTGCTCCTGTTCACTTTAATAAATCTGCTTGCCTCCACATTTTGGTGTTTGTCTCTTCTCTTTCTAATCGACATCACAGTACGTGTGAAATCTGTGAGAACAGCTATGGAGAGAGCATGACACAATGAGGTGAAACCCAAGGGTGACCAACCACCTGCAGCCGATCACCAACTGATCACCTCATTATATAAGATCAGCCAACTCGATTGACATTGTGAAGTATTGTTGCCATTGTCAATGAGCTATACTAAGCATTCTCTCTGTCTCTTGTTCTCCCAGTTCATCTTGCCTGCTGTCTCCTACTCGCCTGTCTAGTTTGCCTTGCCTGCTTCATCTGCTCCTTTGACCCAACTGTTCCTGTCTGCCTGCAGGGGTTTGTCTCTTCTCTTTCCAATTGACATCACAGTACGTGTGAAATCTGCAGCAACAGCCAAGGAGAGAGCACAACACGTGAAACCCAAGGGAGCACTTTAGAAAGATAAAAAGATAGGGGGTGAGTTTCTCAAAACCTTCTTAATGCTATGTGTCACGCCCAGCTCCGTTTGATCCTCGTGTGTGCCATGCTCACCTCATTACCTCGTGTTAATGCCCAATTGTTCCCACCTGTTGCTCGTGAAGTTCAGCTTGTCATGTGCATTTAGTCCGTGTCTCAGTCTGTATTCCCCAGACTTGTTATTGATGTAATGTCTCGCGCTCGTCACCCCGACCTCATTAAACCTCGTTACCCATCATCCGCCTGTCTGCCTGCTTTTTGGGCTGCTGCCAGCCTGCTCGACCTGCGAACGTGACAGAATGACAAGTCTCTGAGAAGATGCACTGCAGCAGGGCGTAGATCTTCGGCTCGATCTGCTGCACAACGTAACATACTGGAGGGAGCGGCTGGAGATCCAAGAGGATCCTGGCTTGTTCACCCTCGCTGAGCAGAGCTGGGACCTCCTACAGGGAGTGAACCCAAGAACGGAGGAGCGCAACATGGCGGAAGTGCACTCCCTGCTGCAACATCTCGTTCCCTTTGGGGTCCGGGCGGCAGAAAAAGAAGAGGGGCAAAGGGAAGCAAGAGGAAGAAGCCCCAACTCTCTTCCTGGGCGCCTGTTCGCTGCTCCCTGCTTCTCTTCGAGGACGCCGCTGCTACCCACCGGTTTAGCCCGAGGGAGCTGCCGCCACCGTACCCTTACCGGCCGGAACGCATAGACGGTAAGTGGATAAGCGCAATAAGAGACGCAATTCCCTGGGTCCCCAAAGCCCTTAAAGGGACAGTGCTGGTCCAACCTGTTCTGGACCTGCCCTGTGCTTTGGACCTGCCCCGTGCTTCAGATCTGCCCAGTGTTTCGGACCTGCATGTGCCGGGCTTAGTGGCCACCCCGGCAGTAGCTGTTGCTACAGCTGTCGCCGCTTTGCCCACGGCTGCACCTCCTGCCGCTGCTGACGCCTGCTGCTGCACCTCCTGCCGCCGCTGACGCCACCACGCTTGCAGCTGCACCTCCTGTCAATGCTCTGCCCGCGGCTGCCCTGACAGCCACCGATGACGACGCCCCAGCCTGGCTCTCCTGGCCATGGCTCGGTGGCAGCCTGCGGGTCCTGCGGCGCCGGCTCGGCGGTCGCCTCCGAGTCCCCCTCCGGTGCCGCGTCGCCCGCCTGCAGTCCCGACGTCGGCGCCTCGTTGGCCACCTCCGGGCCACCCTGCTTCAGCTGGGCATCGGACGCCGCCTTTGCCGGCTACGCTGTCACCTGCCATGGCTTCCTCTTCCTGCCTGCCTATGCAGGTGTTCCCTCCTGCTCCCTCCTCGTTCCCTCTGTCTCTCCATTCGTCTGTCTCCTTGCCTCCTTCACGGTCCCCTTCTGCTCCTGCCTTCCCTCGCCCACCTGGGTGCTCTCGGGCTCCCCTTTGTCCCCTGATCTTTCCTGTCTGATCTCCCCTGTCCGCTCCTCGTCCCTTCTGTTCCTGCTCCTCCTCCTCCTGTGGGTCCTGTGTTCACTCCTGGCCCTTTTGTTCTGCCTGCCTGTGTTCCCCCGGTGTCTCCCTTCCTGGTCTATCTGTCCACATTCCCTGTTCTTTGTCAGGTCCTGTCTATCTTCTGGTCCCTGTTCCTGTTCCGTGTCCCTGTCCTGTTCCCGGTCTTGAGTTGGTGGTATTTGCTTTTGTTTTCAAGGTCCTGTTCCCTCGTCTCGTCCATCGCCTCCCCTCGGGCGCGCCTTTGGGGAGGGGGTTCTGTTACGCCCAGCTCCGTTTGATCCTCGTGTGTGCCATGCCCACCTCATTACCTTATGATAATGCCCGATTGTTCCCACCTGTTGCTCGTTGAGTTCAGCTTGCCATGTGTATTTAGTCCGTGTCTCAGTCTGTATTCCCCACACTTGTCATTGATGTAATGTCTCGCACTCATCACCCCGACCTCATTAAACCTTATTACCCGTCCTCCTGCCTGTCTGCCTGCTTTTTGGGCTGCTGCCAGCCTGCTCGACCTGTGAACGTAATACTATGTTGTTCATAAGTTTTATCTTTGTTGTAATTTTTGTTGTCAAAATTTTTTCCCTTTACGTTGCTGTCTTTTAACATAAAACCTACAAACAACAGAATGTTATGATGGCTTTGAGAAACTCACCCCAATTTGTTTAGGAACTGTTCTTAGTGTTCAGACACACACACACACACATACTCACGTGTGTCAGGGTTATTTTGGAGAGGAGTATCTTCCTAAAACTAAACCGAGATGAGTAAACTATATCTAGTGCACAAAAGGAAAAAGACACAAAGGCTTAATGCTTAGTCCTAAATGCCACACTAATGTCCTCTTTTTGTTGTTTCAGAAATTCTACTATATTATGACCTTTCTGTTTTTGAAGAAGAGTTAATGTAAATTGTGAAGACATGTTTTGCACACGGTTAAGTGGGTGTTTGATAGGTGTTTAGATGCCCTAATAATAAAAATTATGACAGTATAAAATGGTCATACAATTACATTTGATGGGTGTTTTAATGCCCTAATAACAAAAATAAAACAGGGTAAAATATAAGTATGGTACGGAAGCCCCGTTCCACCACATAAAATAAAATAGTTCAGATAATAAGTCATAATTACAAGATACTAAGTCAAAATTATGAGACGGTAAGATACTAAATCAAAATTATGAGATGTCATACTTATGTATGCAAGTCCATTTCTGCCACATAAAATAAAAAAATTGTTCAGATACATAATTATGAGATACTAAGTTATAGCTATGAAATAGTAAGTCATAGTAAGTTGTAATTACAAGATACTAAGTCGAAATAATGATATACTGGTGTGCCTGCACACTCTGTTGCTTGCCATATGGATAACTATAAATCAGTCTACAGATTCAGAGGTCAGGTCAGATGGAATGCTGGCAGCAAAAGAAGAACAAGAATGGCCCTGTACAGCTTCCTGCCTCTCCAATGGTGCTACACTGGTTGCTTCTTCGATAGCTGACTCATTGTGTTTTTTTTTGTGTTTATAAATTTTTGTTTTCAAAATTTTTTCCATTTACATTGCAGTCTTTTAACATAAAACCTACAAACGACAGAATGTTATGATGGCTTTGAGAAATTCACCCCAGTTTGTTTAGGAACTGTTCTTAGTGTTCAGGGACACACACACACACACATACTCACGTGTACAAGGGTTGTTTTGGAGAGGTTTTATGTTAAAAGACATATGTTTTATGTTAAACAGAAAAAATTTTGACAACAAAAATTACAACAAAGATAGAACTTATGAACAACATAGCATTACGTTCGCATAATATTACGTTTTTTTGTGTTTATAAGTAGAATCTTATGACAGGCAACTCTGTATCTGCATAGAGTCATCCTACTGTAGTTTTGGTAACCGTTCTTATTAATCCACGAGATCAAGCTGAAAATCAGTTGTATTTCCTTGACAAGCTTGACCTTCTGGAAAAAACAGCTCTAGTGCCAGTTGGGTTAATTCCTAACTGGTCCAGTCTTTTCCAACATTGGCTATCCATGTACCTCCTCCTTTTCTTGCATATACTTGTTTGAAACATTGTTCTGTTGCATCAAATATTATCCAGCCCAATTCTTCTCTGCATTATAGGTGTTATATAGTAATGTAAAATACTACACTGTCATCCCTATGTCATCTACACATTTTAGATTTTAGTCTGTCAAAAAGCTTTGTTCTTCTACCTCTAGAGTCATTGTCCTTTCTTCTACAAAAGCATAGCACTGCAAATCGATTAGAAAATATATTTTCAGTGACACATAAGTCATCATTAGTAAGACACTGTGTCACGGGTCAACCCTGGGGATCCCCAACTGACGTCAGGAAGACTACGCGTCCGGGGATTCCTTGATCCACCTTTCTCCGTTTAAACAAGCTGTCATTTTGCGGTTTCATGCTGCTATACTGGGTTGTCCGGTTTCTCTGGTTTCAGTGTAGCCACCTACTGCAAGCTATTGCAGGTTATTTTGAATCAAGGGAGACTATTTTAGCCAATGGATCATGCGACAGTGTCCTCTTTTCCCCTACAAAACCCTCACAGAAAGATCTTGCCACAGGAAGATGGACCCAGAGGATCAGATGATCAGCAGCTGACTGATGCTTTGACTAGACAAGACACCCGGCTCCTTTCTCCGGTGAGGAGGAGGAGCTTGAGTGGGACCCCTCGGGGACTTCCCTATGGACTCCCTCTCCCTTGCCCCACCATTACCGATGCCCCTCAGGACCCCGCCTTTCAGTGTCCTGTAAGGGAAGGGCCTCTGGCTGCGTGTCCTGCGGCTGTGGCATCGGTTCGGCGGTCACCTCCGGGCCCTCCCACCGGTTCCTCGGTGCCGGTCTTCGGCCTCGTCTCAGACTCCTTGTCGGCTGCCTCCGGGCCCCCCTGCTTCGGCGGGGCGTCGGACGGCGCCTTCGCCAGCTCCGGCTTCCTCTCTGCCTGCTCCAGCTTCCCCCTCCTGCCTGCCTCCACCGGTGATCCCTCCTGCTCCTTCCTTGTCTCCTCGGGCTCTCCCTCGTCCCATCCCCTCGGCCCCTCCCTCGTCTCATCCCCTCGGCCCCTGTGGGGTTCCCTCTGGCTCCGGCCGCTGCCCGTCGCCTGCCTGGGCTCCCTTGGGCTCTCCTTGTTCCTCCTCCCTTTCCTTTAGTCCCTTCTGTCTTTGCTTCTTCTCCCTCGGTGTCTCCTGTTCTTTGTCTCTGTCCTGTTTCCGGTGTCCTGTTAATGTTTTGGCTTTTGGTTTCTAGGTTTGGGTTCCCTCGTCCCGTCTCTCACCTCCCTTCAGGCGCGCCCGGTATACGCGCCTTTGGGGATGGGGGTTCTGTCACGCCCAGCTCCGTCCGATCCTCGTGTGTGCCACGCCCCCTCATTACCTTGTTCACCGTCTCTCTGGGTGATCTCGCCTGCTTTATGCTCGCCCGCTCCCCGCACCGTGACCGATCGTGACAGCCTACCACTTGGTGAGGATCCAGGAGGAAGATGAATGGAAGACAGCCTTCAACACCCCTACTGGTCACTATGAGTATCTGGTGATGCCTTTCGGGCTAAATAATGCTTCAGCAGTGTTCCAGGCCTTAATTAACGATGTCCTTTGGGATACGCCGATTAGTTGATTGTGAGGCAATCCCAAAAACCGGACATTACCCAAAGGACACAGTTGACACAGTGTAATTATTAATGAATATCAAAAACGCGTATGAAAGTTACATGGGGTGCATTGTACCCAATGCATAAAGCACACTTTATAGCACACCCGTTTATATTTAGTAGTCAATTGATTCTTGATATTATAATTTTAAATAGACACAGTTATTAGTAAGTGTACTGCCCTCTGCACAACCATGTGTCGGCTTGATGGGCCGAATGGCCTCCTCTCATTTGTATAGTTCTTATATTCTTATGTTTAGACTGTCAGGTAAACGCCTTCTCCTTACCAAAACTCTGCAGACAGATTGCTTGTTTACAGGTTTATTGGAAGAGAAAAAATGGCAAAATTAAAAAAAAGCAGAAAAACAAATTCCAATGAATCATCATCAAATTAAACAACATTTCTACTATGTTACAGTATGTTAAAGGAAATGCCATTTTTTCCTATATTTATATTGCTTAACATTAACCTTCTTCTGCATCTGAATAACCATCACTCATAAATTCCAATACACAAACTCCCCTCACTCAATTTTCAGAAAAGTAATGTGTAAATGGCAGAAAATCCGATTAACATTAATACATACAGATAAGAGTAAGACTTCATTGTCGTTGTATCAGAAATACAATGAAATTTGCTTGTTAGCTCTGTAGCATTAATGTTACCACATTAGTATAAAATACAGTATCATAGACATTGTATAAATATAAATAAACCTAATATAACTATTTGTAAAATACAATCTAAAAAATATATTCCCTAGTGCAGTCTACGGTGTGCTGGATGTGGAAAAAAAATAAATTATTTACAGATTTAGGTATTTACAATCAATGTAATTTAAAGTGGCCAAATGCATAACAGCAGCAATACAAAGGTGTGTTCTGTAGTGGGAAGGGGTGTGACGGAGGCCATTGCTCTCGGAAAAAAGTTTGTTAACCGTTCTGTGATTTTTAAACAATTTGTTCTGGACCATGGTAAATTGCAGATTGCTGTAACAATGACTGAATCCCACAAATTTGTAAGAAGTGTGAAAATCATATTTAAGAGATTTTAGATTGTATATTGAGGGTTCTTATAATGATATCAGTGATGCGCTCCATAGATGTACTGACTTCAGCTCCAATATTCATTGTGACACCTGCTGACTCTGGAATCAGGTGATTCAATGCCATCACTATCACCACATTCACCTTCGGGGCTGTATTTGATCTGAAAAGTTATAAGTAACACATTACACTACACCATCTCAACCTCTGTTTAGATTCTCTCCATTAAAATGAAAAAAACAAGGTATATGCCTTCAATGTCAATGTTAGACAGTTATTTTCCCTGGAGTTCAGGAAGACATCCGTTTTCCATAGCCAAAAGCAGTTTTAAGATTTTGCCCAGCTGGGTGGTGGCTTCTGGGAGCTTGTAGTAGTCTCGGTGTACCCGTATATAGTGGCCAAGAAAGTTAGCCAGTTGGTCAAGTTCATTATTTTTCAAATATTTGTGACAATGTAGCAATGTTTTTTTCGTAGCTGTGTGGACCTGAGGAATTGTGGACTTTTTGTTCCACAGAGACCTGCGTGAATCCTCCAACTGTCGTCCCCTGTAGTGACATTTGGGTCGACTAAACAAGAAGACACTGGCACCATCAACACCACAGTTACTTCTCTTGCTGCCAAGTAATGTCAATGCCTCCACCATGTTTGGTGTAAGCAGTACCGCAACCTTTCGCCCTCTTTTCCCCATTATCTCAATTCAGCTAAAATGATTACAGAGTTTCTGCTCGAATTTTGTTAACCCCATGGCAACATATTTGTGAAGGTCTGTCTGGTCTCTTTCATAAAAATGTTTAAGATGCATTTTAGACAGTTCTCCAGCCCATCCAGTGCACAAATTTAAGTCTTGGCTCTTGTTCAGCATTTGTTTTTCTTTTCACTTTAAGTAATACTTCCCCACTTTTTAAAACATCTGAATTCTGTTGGCAATTTCCCCTGTTCCTCAATATTTCTGATAAACTTTTTTGATCTTTTGAGTGCTTAGGGAGTGAAAGGGCTTCAGAAATTTCAGGTTCTTTTTTGAGAGTTTCTAAGTTTCTTATTTGGGTTTTCCACAAGCATAGCAGTAGTTCTTTTTACTGCTTACAGTAAACAAACGTTTTTATGCTTGACTGCACTGTTCTTTGGCGATTCATTTGAAGGTCTTCCGCAGAGCTGGAATCTAGACTTAACTCCTGAAGTAGATATGGAAAAAAGAAACAGTAAGACAAACAAGAGGTGAACCAATTGACACCCTGACAAACCCCGCTAGCCTTAAAATTGTGCAGGTGCCTTAAAATTATTTATTTATACAATACAAATTAATTTGCAGACCCCAGTAAAAATAAAATGAATGTGCTGATAAGAGTATGAGTAAAAAGAAAGACTAAGGAGAGGATGTTGGTGTGGATACAGATCACCTGTTCAGAACAGCCGGGGGGTGGTTGCGATAGAGCCGTCTGCTGACGTACAGTTTGCCAACCGCGATGACAGCATGGGAGCCTCCTTCGATGAATTTTTTCTGTATTGGAAACAGGATCTCCTTGGGAAACTGGTTGTTGATGCTAAAGTCCATTTCTTTTTGTTTCAAGTGTTTGAATTTTCCACGATTGGTCTGGGTCTCCGTCCGTGGGGTCGCTTCCCTTCTAGGCGGTGTACGTGATGGAAGCTGATGGTTTTCACTGTGCCCTCCAGGAGTTTTAGGTGAGTTTGAATGAACTCTTTCATCAGGGTTTCTGGATCTTCGTCTGCATTCTCATGCTGCAGGCCTTGAGGTCAATGATATTTTCTTTTCTTTTTTATTTTCTTTCATGTGTTACGTGCCGTAAGTTTAGATTCATGCTGTACAAGTTCTTCGGATGCCCTGCTCACTCGCCATTCGTCCGTCGCCTCTTCGGCTCCGCCCGGACCTGGCCCCGCCTCCCGGCTGCGACGACTTCCTGTTCTGGGTGCAGAAGAGAGGGACACGAACTCGCTTCAGGAGCTCGGTTGTGCTAGTGAAGATGGCCCAGTTCGATCTTATAGCTTTTACCCTCCACGCCACACTCGAGCAATTCGACAGGTGCCGTAAAGACGATTTGTTGGCCATTGCAAATTTCTTTCATGTGCCTGTTCCCGTTGAGGCATCTAAGCGGGCAATTAAACAAGTCCTGCAGGATGAGCTGTTGCAGCAGGGTATCCTACCTGAGTTCGGAGGCTCGCCGGGTGTTGCATCCACTCCCGTGCAGTTGTTGTCTGCAGCGGAGGCCCGCGGGGACGACCAGGGGCTGGGGATCCGCATGGATCTCGGCGATCCTCGCTCAGCCAGGGAGGAACTGCTGCTTACTATTAAGCTGCGGGAGCTGGAACTGGAGATAAAACGGCAGGAGTACCAGGCACAACTTCTCCATGTCCGGGCTGTGGAGGTGGAGGCAGAGAGAGAGGCGGCATTGCATCGGATGAGCATGGCTGACCAAAAGCCTGTGCTCCTTCCGTGGAAGGATCGCTCACCGAGTACGACCCCTCAGGCAGACCTACCCGCCCGTGACTCAGCTGGTGCCCATGACGCTCCTCGCCCTCATCCTCCTTCGGGTTCGCCAGCTTCCCAAGGCACTGAAATTGGGCACTCTGGATTTGATGTCAGCCGCCACGTTGGGCTTGTACCCATCTTTCGTGAGAACGAGGTGGATGCCTATTTTTCTATTTTTGAGCAGATCACTATGACTTTGAACTGGCCCAAACATCTTTGGTCATTGTTACTTCAATGTAAGCTAGTGGGAAAAGCGCAGGAGGTTTGTTCTGCTCTGGCATTAGAGCAGAGCTTGGACTATGAGGTCGTGAAAGCTACCATATTAAAGGCATACGAGTTGGTACCCGAGGCTTACCGTCAGAACTTCAGGAAACTAAGTAAATCCGCCAGCCAAACCCATATTGAGTTTGCTCGTGAGAAAGCTCTGCTGTTTGATAAATGGTGTGCTGCAAGTGGTGTGTTCGACTTTGATCAGCTT
>JAODKE010000138.1:29751926-29763777 GCA_026779605.1 Mormyrus hasselquistii
ATTATCTAACTTACTATGACCCTGTACTCCCAGCCCAGTAATTTATATAGTATATTTAACTTTAAATATTAATTAGCATAACGTTAAATGCAATAAATTGCAGAGTACACTAAAATAACAAGTTATTACTTGTGTTAAAATGGAACTTAATTATTACCAAAAGAACTTCAGCCTGAACCGAGTTTGAACTAAAAACAAAGCGAAATCGAAGTTGCTCTTGGGAGGTCGAAAAATGACAAAAACTCCCTCACAGCAGGCTACTGCCAGAGCAGGAAAAAAGTGGAAAATGTCCTCCCGGCCCCGACTGGCAGCCGAGCAAACTTTTAGTCCCCATCTGGAAAGGGAAGGGTGATCGCCTTGATTGCGGCAACTACAGAGGGATAACACTGCTTTCAGTGCTGGGTAAGGTCCTTGCTAAGGTCATCCTTAACAGGATCCATTATCCAGCAGCAGTGTGTATGTCTGCAGGGAGAATGTCAACTTTGTCAAGAGATTTACCCACCTTGGCAATGACATCCATGTCTCTGGTGTCTATTCCTATGAAGTCAGGGATTGGCAGAGCATGGGGGGTCATGAGGTCATGTCACGTCCCTGTCTAAGATCAAGGCAAGTGACAAAAGGGTCTTGTAACGCCAATAACCAGCCGCACAAAACATGCCCAATCTCCTCAGTCTGTTTATGCTTCTAATGACTTTATTCACCCGGAAGACACAATTTACAAAGCGATCAGCATCACTGGTTGTAGCAACGACCAGACAACCACGGGCAAAACAAAGGTTGCTGTGCTCCCCAGAGATCTCTCTCCAACAAGTTGGGCTCGCTTTTAAAAACGCCGCGCCAGCTTGACGGCCAACCGGAACACCTGGGATGACAGGCGAAGTCATCGATCCCCCAATCTGTTAAAAGGGACAGAAAAAAAGAACACACGCAAAGAGCTCAGAGCACTCCCCCCACATCTCGTCCCAAATCATGCGGGATGTAACACCCCCACCACCAGAATTCAGCATCCTATGTAAACCGGCCCAGATCAACGTGGCGCGAGATAACGCATCAGCTAAAACATTATCGGTCCCTCGCTTATATATCTTATCTCCAAATTAAACCCCTGGAGATGCAGTGACCATCGCATGATACGTTGGTTGGCGTTACTCATGCGGGATAAAAACATTAATGGATTATGATCCGTAAAAACCAAGACAGGAAGCGAGGTAGAGCCCACATACACCTCAAAATACTGCAGTGCCAGTAACAGAGCCAATGTCTCCTTCTCGATAGTACTGTAATTCCTCTGATGTCTTTTTTGAGAAGTAACATATAGGGTGGTCTATACCACTACTATCCTCTTGTAGGAGCACAGCACCGGCTCCAGTGCCACTGGCATCTACTTCCAGCTTGAACGAGCGTTGAAAATCAGGAGCTGAAAGAACAGGGGCACTACACAACATAGCTTTAATGCCATCAGAAGCAGTCTGGCAATCCTTAGTCTACTCAAAAGAGCATGATGCACCAAGCAAGTTTGTAAGGGGTAAAACCACGTCAGAAAAGTTTCTACAGAACCCGCGATAATAACCGGCCATCCCTAAAAACCTGCGGAGTTCTCTTTTTCTAGTAGGAACTACGAAATCAGCCATGGCCTGGATTTTAGCTGAATCAGGGCGAACTTCGCCGTAACCAACCTGCTTCCCTAAATAGGAAACAGTGGCTTTTCCAAATTCACATTTAGCCAGGTTGAGTGTAAGACATGCCTTTTCCAAACGAGTAAAAATCACCTGAAGATCCATAACATGTTCTTCCCAAGTGGAAGAATAAATCACAATGTCGTTGAAATATGCTTCACAGTGAGGAACTCCAGACAAAACTACATGCATTAGGTGTTGAAACATGGCAGGCGCATTTTTAAGCCCAAAGGCCATAACCGAGTACTGCATAAAGTCATCAGGTGTGATAAAAGCAGATTTTTCAGCTACTTGAGGTGTTAACGGCACTTGCCAATAACCTTTAAGCAAGTCCAACTTAGTCATGAACCGAGCCAAACCCACTTTGTCCACACAGTCCTCCATGCGAGGCAAAGGAAATGAATCTGGTTTAGTGACGGCATTAACCTTATGGTAATCCGTACAAAATCTATAAGTTCCATCTGGCTTTGGAACCAACAGACACGGAGAGCTCCAGGCACTGGAACTAGGCCCAGCAAAACCATTTTCCACAAGATATTGAAGCTCAGACTGCATCACATGATCATGTAGGATTCACACGAATCCCACACGATATGCATGCTGCTTAATTGGCGCATGACCACAAACATCAATGTCATGACTAATAACATGCGTTTGAGAGGGGACATCCATAAACAACGGCAAATGGGAACTAATTACTCAAATTATCTCCTGTTGATGATCTACTGACAAATGACAGATGGTCATCCAGTTTTCCCAGAATGTCAGAATTAGGCAAACGCGCCTCGGTAACTGGAACATCGCACAAACTAAGACCTTCCTCCTCCAGACAATATAGAGTTGGCCTCACAGCAGCAAAAACCACAGGTACAGTGGAGGCCGAATCCGTCTTCACCTCTCGGGTAACATAAGGCTTCAATATATTAATTTGGCAAACACGAGTTTTTCGCCTGCGATCCGGTGTACGTATAACATAATTGGTCTCACTCAACTTGGAAAGGACCGGAAAATTTTGCCTGCAACACAGAACCAACTATGGGCAATAAAGCCAACACCTGTTCGCCGTCCTTAAAGGAACGAGACACCGCTTTACGATCATAGTAAATCTTCATCCTAGCTTGAGAAGATACCGAATAAGCTCGAGCCACATCACACGCGCAATGCAACTGTTCCCGAAACGAGCTCACATAATCAAGCACATTCTTAGAATCAACACTCTCTTCAGATACACAACGTTCGCACAACATTTTTAAAGGGCCACGCACAGTATGCCCAAAAACCATGTCTGCCGGACTAAATACAAGCGATTCTTGCGTAGTCTCACGTACAGCAAATAAAAGCAGTGGAACCCCTTCATCCCACTCTTTTTCGGAATCCAGGCAATACGTACAGAGCATTGATTTAAGGGTTTGGTGTAATCGCTCGAGAGCACCCTGTGACTCTGGATGGTACGCACTGGACACCTCGTGCTTAATCGGCAAATGACTTAATACCTGCGTAAACAAACGTGATCAGAAATTAGATCCCTGATCAGTTTGCACTACTTTAGGTAGACTAAACGTAGAAAAAAACTGGAGTAAGGCTTTGATGATAACTTTTGATTTTAGAGAACGTAGCGGTATTGCATCAGGATAACGAGTCGCTGTACAAATCAGTGTCAACAGGTACTTATACCCGGCTTTAGTCCGAGGTAATGGTCCAACACAGTCCATTATAATCCGTTCAGAATGGTCACCTATAACCGGAATGGGTCTAAGCGGAGCCGGAGGAACGGACTGATTTGGCTTACCTGCTATTTGACAGCGATGGCACGAACGACAATACCTAGCCACGTCAGCTTTCAAACCAGGCCAAAAGAAAAAACGAAGAACCCGCTTATAAGTCTTCGTGACCCCCAAATGACCGGCCAAGTCATGATTGTGTGCCAAACGAAATATCTGTAGATGCAGCTTTTCCGGCACCACCACCTGATATACTGAATTCCACCCTTAATCATCGAAATTGGTCAAAGTCCATTTCCGCATTAACACACCATCATCCCAATAATACGTGACGGGATTAGAGGAAACATTTAGTTAAAGAGGGATCCTTTTCCTGTTCGGATGGCAGTAAAAGTTTATCAAAAGGAAGTGCCAAGTCCAGTTCAGCACCACGGACAGGGGACGATAAATTATACGACCGGTTTTCCTGTGGGGGATTAGACAACCCATCCATACACATAAAGGGGTGTGTGAAGCTCCTAATATCTGTACAATAGGATGAAGGTCCAAGTCTTTAGAGTCCTGGTGCTCCCTGTCCTGCTGTACGACTGTGAGACATGGATGCTATCTAGTGAGCTGAGACGAAGACTGGACTCCTTCGGTACTGTGTCTCTTCAGAGAATCCTTGGGTACCGCGGTTTGACTTTGTGTTGAATGAGCGGTTGCTAGAGGAGTCATGAATGAGGCACATTACCTGCATTGTGAGGGAGCGTCAGTTACAGCGCTACGGCCATGTGACGCGTTTGCCTGAGGGTGATCCGGCTCATAAGATCTTCATTGCTGAGGACCTGAGTGACTGGACCAGGCCGAGGGGACACCCATGTAACACCTGACGAAGGCAGATGGATGGCCATTTCTGGAGGGTGGGACTGGACCGTGTGTCTACTGCTAACGGGGATCTCGAGGAGTTTTGCTGTGTGGTGGGTGTGGCAACACGCTTGCTTGCGAGTCGTGATTGAACAGTGATTATATTTCCTGGTGGCACAATTTTAGCATGTTCTTTTTTAAAAATGAAAACGAGGCAGTACAGCAGAGCAAAGATACCATTTCATTTTGGTGTGAGGCACGATTTCATTGTTAAATTGTGTTTAATGTAAACCCTTAATTGTTAAATGTAAACAAATTAATTGTTTTTCTTGATCGAAGTTGAACAATATGTAATATGCATCTCATTGTGTCACGTTCTTTTCACGACACTCACTGAAAAGTAATGCCTCTTGCGTCGATTGTTTTTCCTCTGCATGCCAATGTCGTGTTTCAATGTGGCATGAAGTTTGCTTCATATAACCCCGCCCATGGGGTAGAGGTCTAACACTTCTTTTCCGCTAATTTCCGTGAAATTGTTCAAGAACGACATCTCACAGAAACGAACTTCAAGTGTTCATTTGTAGCGGAGGTGTGTATGTTGTTTGTATAAAAATATGATTAATCTAACACTGTCTTAGGTTATAATTCTGTAAAGGTAAATTGTTTCTTTTTTAAACATATTTTTATGTCACATTTTTGTTTCGTAAAGTTATGCGATTACGCGTACTGGTGTGATGTTTTTACTTTCGATTTAATTAATATTTATTTCTCTACATCTTAGATACATTTTTCTTGAGCTGGACAATTAAAAAAAACTCTTAATGCGATTCCTCAAGACAGTCATTATACGTTAAGGCAGTAAGCATAATTTTTAATTTAGTCATCTCAGATAACAGAAATACATAAATGATAGCTTCCGCATAATTATTTCTGATCAGCCTATTTAACCTAAATAGCAATTTAAACAATATGTTTATTTTACATGTAAACCAGCAGTGGAACAGCGACAGAAATAGGGGATTTTTCAGCTTTTGCATTTATATTCAGCGTCACATAGCTTGTTTGTTAGAGACTTGCGTTAGGCGCATACAACTTTGATCCCCGGCTGACCGCAACATCCGTCTATTTGTCTCACAGACGTATAAGGGGTTATTATTGTAATAAAAACTGTGTATGGAGAGTTGCGATTGTATTTCTATCCGTGCGTGTGTAATAAGATTTGTTGATGTGCAAATGAATCTACAAATAGGCCTACCTACTGAGCAGTTTCCCGTCTTTGATAACTTATAAAGGAAGTAAGGTATACGCAGCGGAATTGTAATGTCAAATACAAAAAGAACGATGTTATTAAATTTGTGCAAAACACTCCTGCTCTGCCCACCCAATTGGTCAATTATAGCCTGCACCATCGGAATCTGTCAATCAAGTTAATTTCATTCGTCCCATCAGATATTCTTTTTCTTCATGTGTAATTGGAGGAAGAATTTTACTTAATTCTTATTAAAGCTCATTCTTCTTAGAATGTATCTTTTGTTGCTGTAGTTAACTGAAATGTTGTGTTGAATAAGCATTTTTGCTAGTAGTGGTTCAGTTAACTCTTTGGTTAGTTAGTTAGCTAACTTTACGCACTACAGCTCACTATAACAGTACAGTGGAGCCCCAGTATCCGCTGATTTGGTAACCGCGGTCTCAGTGTAATTTGTAAGTTAAACTTTATCGCAGGTATGTAAGTGGATGTAATACTTTATACGTAATTTATAGTATTTGCTACTATACACAGTTTCGGATCACCGTGCTAGCTCTTAGCACTACTGTATAAAATATTATCTTATCTAGCTCTAATCATAAGTTACTCAGGGTTTTAGCTTCCGCTACACTAGTAGGAAGACTATTCCATACTCTAACTACACGCTGAAGTGCTTCCTCAAATTCATTTTAAAATGTTCTCCCGCTATAATTTCCACTTATGGCCACGAGTTCTAGTATTTAAACTAATATTGAAATATAGCCATTTGGCTGAACAGCATTCACACCCGTTAGAATCTTATAGACCTGCATCATGCCCCCATTAGTCTTCTTTGCTCGAGGAGTCGAGGCTAAACAGATTCAGCTCAGCTAATAAGAACATAAGAAAATTACAAATGAGATGAGGTCATTCAGCCCATCAAGCTCATTTGGGGAGAACTTAACTAATAAGCATGACAGTTTTCCATATACCATAAGCCTGGATAAGTTCAATTTACTTAAAACATTTGAGGAAACCAGTTGCCTTAAAAAAAAAAAGTTGATTTAACTTAAAATGTAACAAGATGCTTCAACTCAAAATCTTTTCTAATAGCAAATTTCCTGCCCAAAAATTGCATTTACAGTAATATACTAAGTTCAATGCACTAAACTCCCAGTTGACTAAACTTAAAATCATTTGTAATCATTGGTAATAAACGATTTGCCAAATTGTCAATGTAAACTAAGTTCAGTCAACTCAAAATTATTGAAGAAACAGATTACCTCACATTTTTCAAGTTAATCAGAGATTTATCCCAATGTGCCACATGCTGCCAACAAGTCCTAAACTCCTAAAGTTTACATACTGTTTGATTCATTCAAATATTAACTCAGATATTTCACTATGAAATCTGAATAAGAAAAGATATACATTTTAAGTTCATAGTTTAATTGTAATTGTATAAGCTAAACAAATTTTAGTAGAGTGTAATTAAATTTGTTTAAATTAAATCAGCAGCACCAATGTTCTATCTACCTCAATGTAATGTGTATGTTTGGTTGCTGTTAACGTATATATTTTAATTAAATTCAACTTATAGCATCAACTTTGTTGATGTAAGATCATTTTCACTACCAGTCCTGGCCTAGCATCTTTGGATTATGGGTAATATATGCAGAAAGGTATTAGTGCAGCTCCTAGAACTGGTCACTTCCCTGTAGAGAAGTGGTGCTCTTCAGTCTATAGTACCCCAAAAGAAGCAATCCACTCAAAGGATGTTGACTGTTGTTGCAGGGATGGATCTTGGTGGGATCTGCTCTTTTCTGCTAGTCTGTGGCTGGTAGGGTGGTTTCTACCTGTGTGGCGCCTCCTGCAGCTCTCAAGGTGGACCACTAAGATTGGACGCACCATGGATAATAAAGGGTATGTTATCAAAAAAATACTTATTATTCTTTCTCTTACTACAAGAATCTACATAGACATTCATACTAATACTAACATCCCAACCCACTGAAATCCTTCAGGGCTTTATTGCAGTTACACACCTATATACTGCTATAGTACTGAAGGCAATTGGCACACATCAGTTAACTCAGGCATCCCAAAGGGCATTGAAAGACTGCAATGGAGACTAATATCTGTGGCATTCCATTCTCTGTTGTGTTGGGTTTCTAAATATTACTACTGGGTTTCCAAAAATTAAGCCTCATGAATGATCTAAATATTAAATAAGTAAAATATTTTGATTTGTTATTCTGTCCCAAGTTGGGATTTATGTTATTTTTTTCAGTGTTGTTCAGTTATTAATACAGAGTTGACGGATGATTTTAGTCCCTTGAAATGGGAAATGCAGGTTTAACCATCCCACCCTGCTGTCATTTCACCAATATAATAATACATTTTATATCAATATTAGGTTACACTTTACATTAACTGTACCTTCATAACACATTCACAGAACATTCATAAGCCACATGTAAGTATACTTTAACAGCTATAATATGCAATAATGTTAAACTCTATATAATTACACAATTGTAATATTTATCATATAATGATTATTACTGTATACAAAAGCTGTCAAAAGTATATTTACATGCTGCTTATTAATGCTCTATGAATGCATTATGAAGGCACAGTTAATGTAAATTACCCAATATTATGTTTTGCAAGTTTATACTTTTTTCTTTTTTTTTGATATTTTTTTCCCATATTTGCTAAATTAATAAATTGTAAATATGAGTGGCAAATAAAAATTATCAAAAGTTTTCTAGTTATTTTCTTTTCTAAATTGCTTTACTTCCCTCCCCAATGTGCAGACATGGCAAAGACGCTCTGGGTCATGGTGAATCTGCACCATCTGGGATCAGCTCAGAAAATGACCGCAAAAGAGGAACTAAACAAGGTAATGAATAATGACATGATAATCATTTATGCGTATAGTATATTAGAACATTTACTGTGTTAAGCCAAATATAAGACGGGTTATTTCTCAAAATACACGAGTGGTGGTGTCTTACAAATACGATATTTTTTTAAGAGTGTTTTGACTTACCGTTATATATATTTACCATAAGATTTCTTGTGTGAACATGGCAGTGAAGTAGCCATGTCACGCCAGATGCGTGTGTTTAGCGTGAATCCCTGAGTCTTGTGTAAGTAGTTGGCTTCTCTGGCTGTGCAGATGCTAGTATTAACAAATAAAGATGGCTGTTAATAAACATAATAACATTCATTTTAAATAAATTTATTAATATGGTTCCACCTTTCTCTGCTATATGTCTTTTATCCTCTTCATTATGGGGCGCCGTTTGTAAAAGCACTAAACATTTTTCTGCTTGCCACTTTTTCAACATTTAGTGCAATTTTCTGACATTTAGCTAGAAGTCAATGGTGTTGTGGATCATCAGATTTTTTGCTGTGTAGATTATTTTCAAAACTGTTCATCATAAGTAAATATAAAAGTTAATTGCAGATATATACAGTAAATGTTAAATATAAATGTTAAATGTAAATGTAAATATAAATATTAAATGTAAATGTTAAATCTAAATGTTAAATGTAGACTAAATGTTGAGAACATATGCTAATTCGCCACGCCCATCTATAGAAATGGGTGGTAACGACGGAAGCGCGCTAAGTGATTGCAGGTTAGGGCTGATGGAGGACAGCATGGCGAATTCTGCTCGCTTAGAGGCCATAGAACGTGCAGTTTTGGCAGGTGTTTGCGCTGTGTTACGTCTTATTGCTACACAGCCGGGAGCAGCATCATCTACACCTTCCACTGTGACATTGAGAAGTTATGAATGTATTTTGGGGCGAGAGGGGGAACAGTAGTATCGTATAAATTTGGCTTTAATATATCTCACCATGCTTTAGTTGGTGGGGGCAGTTAGTAAGATGCTGCTGTTTTGTGTTTTGTTTGAAAATAGAGAGAAATCGCTTGCAAAACGGCAGGTTCAATCACAGGAACTATGAGGACCATAATCCATTGCGGTTATCGGACACTGCTAGGCGTCGCTCGTTCACATGTTTGTAAATACTGATACGCGAACGTGTGATGTTTCATGTAATATGTTTAGTGATTTTCATCTGACAAACAGAAAGTAAGCAGCAATAATAATAGAAAGAAGGGGAGACATTAATACAACAGTCTTCATGTGCAAATGGAAAAGTATGTTTTCTAGCCAACAAGAAGCTACCATACTTACAAATAAACAAAAATCTATACGTATATGTATTCATTCCATTTTACAAAAATACTCCGCAGACTGATGTTGCTAGCTATGTTAGCTGTGATTAAACTCAGAACGTACTGATCTCAGTGATGTAGAGGCATTAATGCTGGACGTGCATGAGGATACTGACGGTATTGAAGCCTGAAATGAAAGGGCCTCTTAAATGTCTTAAATATGAACTACAATGTGCATTAATTCAACCCAAATAATATAAACAATTATTCTTCTAAAAGCATACTTTCACTATTACAAAGATAAGATCAAGGGTTTGATTTGTTAAGAACTTATTATTTTATTAAACATAGATTTTCCTCATAAATTTTACTTCAATTGGGGTGGTATTAGCCTAGTGGGTAACACACTCTCCTATGAATCGTAGTCTACAAAGTCACAGGTTCAAACCCCCCTTACTACCATTGTGTCCCTGAGCAAGACACTTAACTGTGTCGCTCCTGTGGGACTGTCCCTGTAACTACTGATTCCAGATTGCTCTGGATCAGGCTGCTAAATGCCATAAATGGAAATGGACTACTGCCTAATCTGTCTACAAAGTCTGAAACTGTACAGTAGATGCTCTGTAATAGTGGTGCATTTCCTTGCTGCTTACTTAATTTTTCTGTTTGTCACTTGGAAATCACTAAACACATTACATGAAACATCGCACATTTACATTTAACATTTATATTTGACATTTATATTTACATTTAACTTTTATATTTACATATGATGAACAATTTTGAAAATAATCTACACAGCAAAAAATCTGATGATCCACAACACCATTGACTTCTAGCTAAAGGCCAGAAAATTGCAATAAATTTTGAAAAAGTGGCAAGTAGAAAAATGTTTAGTGCTTTTACAAACAGCGCCAGAGAGGTTAGCTGGTACCTTGGGCGGAGCCTATTTTTTGTGGGCGGATCTTATATGGCATCTCCGTCTCTGACGTCATAAGCGGTAGAGGGGTGCATCCCTTTCCCTTGGAAATTAAACAAGTACAAACATACCCGAACGAAGCACTGCCAGTTTAAGCACAAACAACACAAGTCCCAAACTTTTAAACAAGTAAGCTAGTGAATGCGTGTTGTGTTTAAAAAAGAAAGCACTTAAACTCATTGCATTTAACCAAAATGTTTAAAGAAGAAGAACTTTTTAGCAGTATTTACCAGTGTTAGGTTGAAGAAAACCTTTAACCAGCAAAGATTTGCCCCATACAGCTCAGCCATGTGCGTCTGGTCCTTTTGAAGAATGCGGTGGAAATGACGCCCTAGGCATCCCAAAGCTTGCGCAGGTGCACTCACGCAGACCTCTCATTTCAAAATGGCAACGACAGCGGAGCGTCTGTTATTTAAAATAAACCCCTTTTTTAAGTAAGTTGTTTAAGTAACAAAGCACTTTTCTGTCAATGTGAATAATACAGTAAAGCGCCCTAAGCATTTCGACAACAAGAATCAAGGAATAATGCGGGTAATCCTTGTTAAAATCAGTGCATGCGCACTCTGTCTCTCTCTCACTCGGTCCCTCCCGTTCCCAAGGAATTAGCCATTTGCTTGGGTTTGTCATAAACCGTCGCTGATGTTTACCCGAAGCCATGCATCAAACAAAGAATGATTGGTAAACCAGATGTAACAAGCATACCCCCAGGAACTAGTGCGCAACACACTATGGTAGAATAATGTAGTGAGTGGTATTTAGAAACAGACTATGGTAGAATAATGCCTTGAAAATATTATTTTTAAAGGGATAAAAACATCATTCGTGTCTGTTAAGCATGTTCCCCACACATACACACACCCCGGACTATGGCGCCAAAGACACTTTTGGGGTATCGGGGCCATTATACGCACCTGTTGTCGGAAACTCCAGACAAGAGTCGAGGTTCCCCGTTCCCAGGCAATTATAGCCATTTGCTGTAATATCGTAAAGCGTTGCTGATGTTTACCTGAAGCCATGCGTCAAACAAAAAAGAATAATGATTGGTAAACCAGATGACATAAGCATACACCCAACAAGCTGGCACTGAAAATAGCCGCATTAATATACTGTTTAATACACTGTTTGATATAATGGATGTGAATAGACTGCACAATAAGTTTTAGGGCTGAACTCATGTGTTTTAACAAAATGTTGCGCAGACGAACCAAGTGC
>JAODKE010000139.1:2620-45447 GCA_026779605.1 Mormyrus hasselquistii
TCTGTCTGTCTGTCCCTCTGTCTGTCTGTCCCTCTGTCTGTCTGGGTTTCTCTCTGTCTGTCTGTCTGTCCCTCTGTCTGTCTGGGTTTCCCTCTGTCTGTCTGGGTTTCCCTCTGTCTGTCTGTCTGTCCCTCTGTCTGTCTGGATGTGTGTATCACGGGCCTCTGGTCATCATGCACTCAGCCACTAAAACATGACCTCTGACCCTGCCACGTTTTCAGCACAGCTTGACATGTGATTGAAACCAAAAATCTTCTAAATTACCATCTAAAAGCCAAAGAGGCGGCTGCAAGACCCCGCCCCCCAGGCCAGGGGGAGCTTGTGTTCAGGCACCGGTCGTCCCCACTGCCGACCCTCAAGGCCCCTTGTGCTGCTCTCTGTTTGTGTTGCTCAAGAGGGCAGATTCCGTCTGCCGCCTGCATTCCTGGCTCATGCGGGAATCAGCTCCCCGCCTTTCTCTCCCTTTTGTAATAAAAATCTCCATGATGTTCCACCATCACTGCCACTTAGTGTGTCTCCCCCCCCGTCTCCCCTTAAGGAACCACCTGCCTGATTGCCCTGCTGTCCGACAAGGAGCTGACGGTGGCCAACGTCGGCGACTCCCGGGGAGTCCTGTGCGACAAGGACGGCAACGCCATCGCTCTGTCCCATGATCACAAGCCGTACCAGCTGAAGGAACGCAAACGGATTAAACGGGCCGGTGAGCAGCAAGTGCCTGCGTCGTGACCGGGGTTTGACGTGGTAGAATATCTGCCGAGCCGCGTCTCTGTGACTGTACTACACGGAGGCTGCTTTCAATACCCTGTATGTTAATGGTTTTATTAACTTAAACGTCTTAGTGCAGTCAAACTTAAAGGTGCAAGAGAGGCTACAAGCAGATTTTATTTTTTTGTTTTTAGCTCAATATTTAAAAGCAGCTGACCATTGCCACCTGCTGGTTGGTCTGTGTGATGCACGTGGACTTTCTGGAAACTTTAATTTTATATCGCCGATCTCACACTAATCTGAGATTAATAATATGACTTGAGGATTTTCTATTGGTCAAACTTTGAGACTGGTTGTAATTGATTGATTAGCTACTTTTCAAGAAGGCCTGACTTTATTCTTTCTGGGCTGTTCTCTGTGAGTTAAGCTGAAGGCGGCGAATGCTGCAGATCCCTAGAAGTACGTGAGGAGGCCTCACAGCTTTCCTTCATGTCTGACTAAGATTTAGTTTTGAGGTGATGACACACAGGCAGCTTTGTGAGGAATGTTGCAGGGCAGTTGCCAACCAGGTGAGAGAAAATCTTCATATGAATGACTGCGAAAAGTTACGCACTGCCAAGATTTCTAAATAGATATCTGCTGCCCAGTATCAATGGGAAAGTCCCCAAGCAACATTAGTCAGTAGTACTGCTCAGAGTGTTGCCCTGTGTATCGTCACCCTAAGGAAGAGATCTGAGATTTAACAAGGTCACATGTTTCTGTAAACATCTGCCTTTCATGTGCGGAGGGTGGTCAGGCGGATGCCTGCCGCCCATTGTGGGTTTTCTCTGTTCTTAATGAATTTTCAATGGATCTGAGGAGATGTCAGGGTTGCCTGGAAAACCTGCCTTCAGTTGCTAAGCAGTGTTTAACTATGGGTACGGCCTGGCAAGAAGGTATTATAGCTGCAAGCTTACGGGGGATTCGAACCAACGTCATACTGGTTACTAGTCCACCAGTCTGACCACCAACTGCAGGCTTGAAGGAACCATAATCCCAGGGAGGGAAATGAGTCCTGGTCCCCTATGTGGTAAGTCACTATTTTAGGTAGAGGGAAGACCTCGATTTTTAGATCATTGGCTGATTCTCTCCTGTGTCCTTCAGGGGGATTCATCAGCTTTAATGGGTCGTGGCGGGTCCAGGGCATCCTGGCGATGTCGCGCTCGCTGGGTGACTATCCCCTGAAGAACCTGAACGTGGTCATCCCAGACCCCGACATCCTGGCCTTCGACCTGGACAAGCTGCAGCCCGAGTTCATGATCCTGGCATCCGACGGCCTGTGGGATGCCTTCAGCAATGAGGAGGCGGTGCGGTTCATCAAGGAACGTCTGGATGAGCCGCACTTCGGCGCCAAGAGCATCGTCCTGCAGTCCTTCTACAGGGGTTGCCCCGACAACATCACAGTCATGGTCGTCAAGTTCAAGAACAGCGGCAAGGCTGGGGAACAGTGAGCATGTGAGTGTGCGCGTGAGCACGGGTGTGTGTGGGTGTAAGTATGACCAGTGGCTGAATGGAGGTGTGTGTGTGTGTGTGTGTGTGTGTGTGTGTGTGTGTGTGTATCTCATTTTAAAAAGCCAAGCCTGCATTTTTTGAGGAACTGTTTCTACCTAAAATATTTACTGCACCTGTCCCATCCTCTGCAACATGGAACCCACACACACTTTTTGGTTCAATAATGGTTAGGAATGTCCCCGATGAATGATGACCCTCATAATATCAGCGCATGTACCCTGTGGGTTGCTGAATAACACTAATAATGATAATAGTGTAAAAAAAAAAAAAACCTTACTAGTTAATGATCCACAACACCATTTACCTGGGATAGGAACTGCTCCTAACTCACTTCACATCTTTGTTCTTGTTCCAAAAGCTTTGGACAATAAAAATTTGCATATCAGACACAATAACGTAAAATATCTCTTGGCACAAATGTCACCAATTCGGGTTTTGATCAAAATCCTTTCGAAATGTTATTTTACCAAGGTGTTAGTCACTAGCCCATGTAAATGTCATATTTTATGGGAATAAATCTGCATCACTGGGGTCTTTATGAAAATCATCAATAATCTTGGAGATCATGCCCCTTTCGTATATTTCCAGATGCCAGTGTTAGTCTCTCATCCATGATCCAGTGTGTGACCCACTGACCTGCCTGGTACTGAGAAAATTAGCCGTTAGCCTTTGGCCGCCTCCAGACTGTAGACAGAGCTCTTTAACTGTGTCGCCTGGCGCATCTTTCAGCGACGAGGCGCTGCCTAACAAGAAGACTGAGTGGTGGACGCTGGAGCCCGTCTACTCATCTCTGTTGGACTCTCTGTGAAGACCCTTTTCAGTGTATTTGTTTCCTCCTAGTAGTCTAACATACTAATGCTAACCCAACCATAGTTTTAGCATCAGATGCTAATGTTACTGATACACACAGGGGCTCGTTTCCTAGCTAGCTGACCTACCCGCCCTGGGATTTGTCTGAACCTGCACCGTTATGCCGATCTGCTGATATTTTCCAAAACTCCCCCCTCTACTTTTTTCCCCGTTACTCTGCACATCCCTGCTTTTGACAGAAGAGGACACTGTTCTGGACGCTGCAGCCATCATCAGTGGACGCTGGATCACCCTCTCGTTGGCTCTTCACCGAATGCTGTCAGATTCTCTGTAAAGTCCACTTATCCTCACTGGACACTTGTTCGTCTCCATTGAATGGTCAGCATAACATTTCAAAGTTGGAACGAGTGTTGGAATTATGACATAAGGCATCTTCATTTGTGCACATGTGTGTGTTTTTTCAGTTTTTGCCCTCACCATTTTAATTGGATTTCACCTAAATGTATTTATTCCGGTCCATATAGTAAACTAATTAATATATCTCTGTTCATCTGCTCCTGATTTGGTACTCTGAAACTGTTTTGCTTATTTGAAAATTAGGTCTTAATTTGTTCATCACTAAACATCACTAAAATTCATATTTGCCTATGTCATTGATCAGTTTGTGACTGTGGTGACCAACACTGGTCAAACTGACTGTAATCTATGCAGCTCTGATTCGGAACCAGATCTTAGCTGTGAACAAGCGGATTGGCAGAACGTGACATGGAGTTGCCTGCACTTTGCCTCCTGGCGTGTTGCACTCTGGTGTTTTAACATGTATGCAGCTGCACCGAAAGGTCATTGGTTTTGGGCCTTGTGTCTAGTAGGCTGTGCGCCATTTTGATATTGAGCTGCCCCTCATTGAAACGAATACAGAACTCAGCGTGCCCCCCCCCCCCCCCCCCAAATGCTAGTGAACCCAGTTCCTCCAGTGTGTGAACTTATTTTCTTTGCACGCATAAAAATTGTACATTTGAATGAAAATTTGGAAGCCTTCAAATAAGAATATGTACTTGCTGCCTTATTTTTGAAAATATTTACGATTATTCTTTCACATTTTGTTTGACAAAAGTTAATCATGGTTTCTAGTGCAGCATATAATGGAGAGTGCCATGTGCATCGCCTGTAGATATCATCACATTTTACTGTCATTTCCACATTGGTCTCTAAGAGACGGGAAATTGCAGGAAGTGAATGTACATATTAGAGGCTATCATAACCCCCACCTCCCAACAGCCATTAAATGTAAAATAAAGCATTAAACGTCCTGTTTGGCAGAGTAATGATTTACTAGAATTAGTATGTTTTCTGTGCTTTTTTTGGTTGTATATTCTACCAGAACGATGTATGCGTTACCAAATGTTTGTGGAAATTTGTATTTGATTTTGTCGAAACTCTAAACCTGTATAAAAGTAGTCTGGTGGATTTTAAGATCAACAGTTAACAAGTCCAAGAAATAAAATATAACGCAATAAATAACGTGACTTCCCGTTTCCTTTAGAGACTGCATGCAGGTTTAATGCATGATACGCAATTTCTGCTGTTCACTTGATGTGTACTGTAAAGAGTGGGGTTAGCTTAATGGGTACCTGCCCTGACACTTTCAGAGTCGGGAGTTTGAATCCTGCCCTGTGATGGATTGGTATATCATACAGAGCGTACTCCTGCCTTGCACCCTATGCAGCCCCCAGAGACTGTGTCCAGGGTGAGCGTTTAGAGAATGCTGTCCAGCTGAGGAGTTCCTCTGTCAGGATGTGAGGTTCACAGGAAGCCACTGGACCTCAGGGATGATGCATGCTTTGAATTCCAACACATACAAGGCAGACAAGTTCAATCATCAGAAGCCTCAAACACCTACAGAACATGCTGGTAAAGTGAACAATGTGCTTCTCCAGTGAAACACTAATACGTAATTATGCTCACACTGGTTGTAACTAAGAAACAAATGCCAAAATCAGTCAAATTTGTTAACCGTTAAGCAGTAAAGGGAGAATCCAGCTGCGACTACACTAATGTGTTTAATAACAATACAATTCATTACATAAAGGAAACCCCAAAGAATTTTGCCAGCATTGCCCATCTGGTACCATAACTAAGACAGTCATTTGAAAACTCAAATTAATTTGAATACTATTAAACGGCGGGAGCTGCAGGGCGGCATGGCACCACCTGTGGGCAGAGCAGGGTGAGGCAGCGCATATCTATCCAATCGGCGAGGACGGGCGGCGCGGGGCCCCGCCCTTCGGAGCCAGAGCGAGGCTGGGCCTTCACCGCCGGCGTTCCCAGCAAGCACTGCGGCAAAGCCAGCGGAAAAAAATAGAGTCCGGTAACCGAGGGGCGCCGAGTCGGACGGGATCGGCTAACTGCTTCGCTCTGAATAAAGGAGAAAGAAAAAAAGTAAAATATATATATATATAAAAAAATATCTTAACGGTTCGACATGGCCGACAACGAGAAGCTGGACAACCAGAGGCTGAAGAACTTCAAGAATAAGGGCCGGGATTTGGAGGTGAAGCGCCGCCGCGCAGCTAGCTGCGCCGCTGTTTTATTTGGGGTTCTGTGTGATTCCGGGCCGCCGTCTGCTCCCCGGGGGCTCGTTAATCTGCAATCGTTGCCTCTGGTGTGGCGTCGTTGGTCATTTCTGTTGGATGGGCGGTCGCTGGCCGGCTTGGGCCGGGACGCCCCGCCGTGGCGGGTGAGGCCTGGCCCAGTCGGCTGGCTAGCGCCGGGTAGCCCCAAGCCCCCAGAGGGTGAGTAATCTCAAGGCCGGCCCTGTGTCCGTGTGTAGGGCCCCGGTTGCGGCGTCTGCTCCGGTGTGCTTTTTACCGCCGGATCCCCAGGGCACTGGGCCTGCCAGCCTTCTGACCTTTTAAAAATCCTGGTGCAGCGGATGGGGGCTTGCTTCGGGCTGTAAGGGATAGCTGCGTGTTGCTTGTTAGCACCCGAACCGGGTTACATCGTCACATAGGTTTGTTAGCTGGCGTAGTTGCTAACTAACGACCGTGTTTTTTTCCGAAACATGATTTGGATACGGTGTTTAGACAGGACAGGAGCCGCCTTGTTACAGGGCGGGACAGGGCTCAGCGTTCAGCCGTAGTGACCTGTTTGTACTAGCTACCTAGTTACCCATTCAGCCTGATAACCAGCTGAGAGCTTGCACAACAGCCGCTTGTGAAATTGACGGTGTTTTGTCGCACTGCACGGCGCCTGGACCTCTGTTTATTCAACGACAACTAGCTTTACTTAAGACCGGCAGGAAAAATGTCGTCGGGCGGCGCTGTACAGAGGCGAGATGCAGGTAGTTCTCGTGTAATCCCTCAAAAACTGTGTTGTGCTTTTACATTTTAAGTAGATTAGCCAGCTCTGTGTAACTATCCCCCCTCCCCCGCCCCGATATGGAAAGGCGCTGTGTAGATCCTGAGAAGATAACATCTAGACTCATGACCGGATTGCCTGTGTGCTCAGTTCTTGTGCACTGACTTGGTAGGTTTGAATGCCGGAGGCATGTGAGTACCGTGTAGGCATAAAGTTTAACATCAGCAGTCACTTTCAGGGCGTTATTCGGGTTGTGCGGTATGCAGACGCCCTGTACTGGGTCTGGCACTATTAAACCCTGGAAAATGGAGCTCCGCCTCTGATCTGAAGCTCATTGCGCTGCTCTGCCTGTCAGGATTTGTCCTTAGTTGTGATAGTGGTCCAGTGTCATTTCTATGCTAGGTTTACGATAAGGAACCAGACGCAGGGTTACTTGTATGTGCGCGAGCTTGTTTGGGGTGCTGTTGTCGTATTCAGTTTTGTTCAGCTAGACTATTCCACGTGACATGGTGTCCAATACACGTGTGCTCAGTTGGTGTTTAATTCCCTTTTGCAGACGATGAGACGGCAGCGGAACGAGGTTGTAGTGGAACTGAGAAAGGTACGTGTGTCTGTCTTCCTGTTCATGATTCGGCTTTAAAATTAAGCGAGCGATTTTTTCCAAAGCGATCCATGTCTTTGAGTCTGACTCATCTGGATGTAACTACTGTGTGAGTGACCATAGGAGACTGATGGTTCTGCCTTCTCCCTGCCCCTATGACAGAACAAACGAGACGAACACCTCCTGAAGCGAAGGAACGTTCCCCATGAAGATATCTGCGAGGACTCTGATGTGGATGGGGACTTCAGAGCAGTAAGGGACTTTGACACCCTACCATGACTGTGACTGGGTTCTCATGTAAACACCAGTGGTTTCCTGTGTTTTTTTTCACAGCTTGGTTTTTTTTATGTTCGGTTTGAAATTTGTTGTTTTTGCTGCTTAAATTTTCACTGCTTCACTGATGCATTTTTATTTTGCAGCAAAACACCTCTTTAGAAGCAATAGTCCAGGTAAGCTTGTCGTTGCTAACGGAGGCTAGTGCACAGTGTGGCTTGACTGTAGTATGAATGCTGTGTCAGGCTAGTCTGCCTGCAGTTATGGTCGGCACCTCATTTGCCTATAGTGTTTGATTACTGTGGCTGTGCCATGTACTGCTCTGCAAATAGTGATTTGTTAAAGTACCGAAGGACCGTGTTTGTGAGTTCCTTCTGAAATGGCGGTCTGCTCTGCTCTTTCCAAGAACCCCACCCGCGATAACCAGGGGGTGCAGCTCAGTGCAGGGCAGGCCCCACGGTAGGGATGCGCCATCCCCCCCCCCCCCCCCCCTCCAAATTCACTCCGCTGACATTCCTTTTGGATATTTCTCTGCTGCTCATCGCGAGCGGCCCATTGGATGGTGGCGGGTAGCTGATGGTTTAGGGGATCCTGCATCTCGAACTTCTGCCCTTCACAGGAAGCTGCTGTCCAGTGACCGCAACCCGCCCATCGACGACCTGATCAAGTCTGGGATTTTACCCATATTGGTCCACTGCCTGGACCGAGATGACAAGTAAGCGCTCTTTGGGCCGTGGGAGCACTTCATGACAATCTGTCCCAAGTCTGTCCATTGGTCGGTTGTTCCATTCTTAGGTCTGTGTAGCTCTGTTTTGAGAGCGACTAGATCTGGAGGGAAAAAAAACACATTAGGTTTTCGGTAGCGTATGTTTAAGGGTTTGTTGGGCGTTTTCTGAGGAGGACGGATGAATTTTAGCGACCCCTGTCATTTGACACAGTGTGTTTTGTTCTTTTGTTCCTGGTTAGCCCGTCGTTGCAGTTTGAGGCAGCCTGGGCTTTGACCAACATCGCATCCGGAACCTCGGAGCAGACGCAGGCTGTGGTGCAGTCCAGTATGTTGTCATCTTCCTTGCTCTGTGTGATTGACGTCGTTGGCGGCCCTAAATCTCTCTGTGGACATTAAGAATGTTTTCGTTGTGTCCTCAGATGCCGTCCCCCTATTTCTGGGACTGTTGCAGTCCCCCCACCAGAATGTGTGCGAGCAGGCCGTCTGGGCACTGGGCAACATCATCGGTGAGTGACGGCCAGTTTGGGGGTTACATGGTCGGCAGAGTTAGGGCATTTGGCCGCCTATAACTGCTTTGTAAATGTTCCTCCAGGTGATGGTCCTCAGTGCAGGGATTATGTGATAAGCCTGGGCGTGGTGAAGCCGCTCCTGTCCTTCATCAGTCCTTCCATTCCAATCACGTTCCTGCGAAACGTGACCTGGGTCATGGTGAACCTGTGCCGTCACAAGGACCCACCTCCGCCCATGGAGACGATCCAGGAGGTAGCCTCCCGAACATCTGACACCAGTTTAGAGATCTGAACAGTGGCGGCTTGGTCCTCCGCTCAGCAGTAATTTCGAATCGCGCTGGAATCTCGTGTTTACCGGTTAAATTAAACTAGACGGATCTGGGTGAGGATATACCTGAACCTGCATTGTCCCCCCTGGCTTACACTCCTCTCCAACAGATCCTGCCAGCCCTGTGTGTCCTGATCCACCACACGGATGTTAATGTGAGTACATGTGGGCTTCATTGGTTCCTCTGCGCAGGCGTCGTTCTGGGTGGGTATTGTACCATAGATCATTTTGAACATTCAAGATTCAAAGTGTTTGTCAGCTACAAACGTGTTTGTACAGTAGAAAGTGCATTTCTCCGTGCGATGAAATCCTTACTTTGCTGTCCACACACAAAAAGCCCATGGGTGTTGATCCCGATGGATCTGGAAGGTCCGCTGCTCTGACTGACAGCGCGTCTTGCCGCAGATCCTGGTGGACACGGTGTGGGCCCTGTCCTACCTGACGGATGCCGGAAACGAGCAGATTCAGATGGTGATCGACTCTGGTATCGTGCCGCACCTCGTGCCCCTTCTGAGCCACCAGGAGGTCAAAGTTCAGGTGGGTAGTTCAGGCTGCTGTTCCTGTGTCTGGCAGCTGACATCCTTTTGCTTCTGTGCTTCTGCTTTGTAAATTGTTTTACAGCTGTAAAGTATGTGCTTTTCCCACTTACCTTTCCGTGTAAAGTTGGTATTTTTTTAAGCTTACTTTTGATAGGGTCACAATGACTGACTGCTTGTGTCTTAGGTCAAGGAACAATTTACTTTTTCCCCAGAGCGTTCCTGTATTTAGTTAAAGCTTAGTGTTACATAAATTACAACCCACCCGCTAATCAGTTGTTTAGCCTTTTGACGGGTGGAGGTAGCTGTTGTGTTCCAGTAGAACTGGATGTTCCCTTCTTTCTGATTGGTTCGTCCAGCCAGCCATTGTCACTGCATCCACATGGTTAGTCACTTTGCTTGTGAGCGACTTCCTGGCTCCTATACCAGACTGGTGTCATGTGCGTTAATCTTGTCACGCCTTTATCTCTGGATTCCTTCTGTGCCTGCCTAGGTTTAGGCGTGTATTAGATGTATATATTGAAAGCGTTTTAAGGAGTTGAAGGAGGCACATCTGCTAATCGTGGCAACCTGACCCTCGAGGGTTGGAGCTCACCTCTTTTTTTTTTTTTTTTTTTTTTATTGGTTGGGGTCTTTTCTTTTGGCCTGGGGTGTGTCCATATGATCTAGTACTGTGAGAAGGGGCCCTGACTGCATAGAGCTACGCTGCAGTTGCAGTGCTGTTGCCAGCATTCACAGGGCACTGACCTCCAATGACCTTTGCAGACAGCCAAACAGGAAACTTGAGACCCCCAGCCTTTGGGAACCGGGACAGGGGCTATCAATCTCTCCCTTCCCCCCCCCCTTGACCTAGATGCATTTGTCCCTGATGCTTTATTGATCGTGAGGCTCATGGGTAGGCTTACAGAGAGGTGCTTCCTCGCATAGAGCAGCGGTCTCTCGGTACGGACGTCTGGAATCCCTGTCACATCCACTTCTGCGTTCAGCCCGGCATACTGACCCCTGCTGGTCATTTGCAGACGGCAGCGCTGAGGGCCGTGGGGAACATCGTGACTGGCACAGACGAGCAGACCCAGGTGGTCCTGAACTGTGAAGCTCTGGCCCATTTCCCCGCCCTCCTTACCCACCCCAAGGAGAAGATCAACAAGGTAAATGCCAGGATCTGGCTTGCTGTAGCCATTGCTATCTTCTCAAATCCTAAGTGCTGTTTGTGTGTGTGTCACCTGTAGGAGGCAGTGTGGTTCTTGTCAAACATCACAGCAGGAAACCAGCAGCAGGTGCAGGCCGTCATTGAAGCCAACCTGGTGCCTTTGATCATCCATCTCTTGGACAAGGTGAGTTCCTCCAAGAAAATCTCACTCATTGCTTCAGCCCCTATGTCTTAATGCTGACGTGGTTGGTGCTGTGGAACCACATTATGATACAGTACTGTAAGCTAAATGCTACGTCCCCAACCTCCAGGGAGACTTTGGAACCCAGAAGGAGGCTGCCTGGGCCATTAGCAACCTGACGATTAGTGGAAGAAAGGACCAGGTGAGATCCTGCAGTCCCATTTGCTGTGAAGATGTTTTCCCGCAGGCTACACCTAATAAGGATTCTGAGCCGCATCCTGAAGCGAGTGAATTCTTGCTGGCGATGCTAATGACAGGAAAGGGGGGGGGGGCAGTGGGAATCGCACCAATGTAGTGATCAGCTCAAATTTTTTTTATATAGCGCCTTTCACAACATAGTCGCCCCCCAGGGGACTTTACGTGGGTGTGTTGTGATTCATTATGACAGGGGTGTCACTTCAGTCCTGGGGGGGCTAGAGCCCGGCGGTTTTTGGTTTCCCCTCATTTAACACGCACGATTCAACTCCTTGTGGTAATTACCACACAGCTCTTGAGCTGAATCCATTCGTGGTGGAACAGGGAAGCGACTATGCTGCACAGGGCTTCGGCCCCCCAGGACTGGAGTTTGACACCCCTGCATTACAACATAAATAAGACAGAATAATGCAGGAACAGGGAGAAGGGAGGATGAAAAATGAAGGGAGATGATGACATGGGCGAAGGACCAAAAACTCACAGGTGGGGGGGGCAACTGGCTGGGTTGCTTGCTAAAAGCAAGGAGTTGACTATGATCGGGTCAAGCCAAAGTCCACACTGGCCTATGTAGTTTGGCAGATTGAAATCTGTACCCTTGATGTTGCAGTTTGAGCAGTAGGTTGGGTTAAATCCCTTCGCTGAACGTGATGGCCCAGCCCACTGTGGCATTTCAAGTCTGTCTCTCGGCACACTGGTGCAAATTAATGTCAAATGTCGAACTATGATTGTCTGTCCACCAGGTGGCGTATTTAATCCAGCAGCAAGTGATCCCTCCGTTCTGCAACCTCCTGACAGTCAAAGACGCACAGGTAGTCCAGGTGGTTCTGGATGGCCTGAGCAACATCCTAAAGATGGCCGACGACGAGGCTGAGACGGTCGCTAATCTGATTGAGGAGTGTGGAGGTAGGATTTTTTTTTCTTTTTTTCTTGAGCTTCCTATTTTTGAAAAGGTGTCTTCATGAAGCAATGTCTCCCCCCAATACAGGACTGGAAAAAATTGAGCAGCTTCAGAATCATGAAAATGAAGATATCTATAAACTGGCGTATGAGATTATCGACCAGTACTTTTCATCTGATGATGTGAGTCTCATTGGAGGACCTTCGTCGGAGGGGGCAGTGGACAAGGGCGCTGTGTCCTGATGCTTGCTGGTATGGCGCTGATGAGCATTTTGCTTTTCTTTTCGATCCAGATTGATGAAGACTCAAGTCTGGTGCCCGAGGCCATCCAGGGTGGAACTTACGGGTTCAATTCCTCCACTAACGTGCCAGCAGAGGGGTTCCGGTTCTAAATAAGCGTCTGTGATGGGGGAGATAGGTCATGATGCAGCACTCTGTTCAACAAAAATTGCGAGCAAGAGAGAGCGAGAGTGTGAGAGAGATTAGATCCATTGTGCTTGGTTCATTGGATCCTTGGCTGCATTTAATCCGAGAGCAATTGTGTGGATTTCGTTTGGAGTTCCGGGGGGAGCCGGCCCAAATGGAGTGGCGATGGAGAGTGGATGCAAGTGCGAGTGAGTGCTAAATGTTGCAAACAAACATCTACACTGAAATGCTTTGGAGGACATTCTGAACACTTTGTCGTTATGACAGGTGTTATCTAAACAGCAAAAATAAGATGTCAATTGGGAGAGAACCAAGACATTGAAATCAATCAATTAGAGGAATCTGGGGGGGGGGGGGTTAACAAAATATTAGTTTTTGTGGTCCGGTTAGTTGAGGGGAGGAACAGCGAATGGGAGGTGTCAGGTACACCCCTCAGGGCCGTGCTGAATGAATGGACCCACGTGTGCGAATGTGTGGACTCGGCCCCGAGGAGCCCGGGCCGTCTCCTCCAATCCTGGGGCTCCCACCCCACAAGGAGCCAGGGGGGGCGGCTCCAGTGGCACGGAGCGTGTGCGAGAGTGGTGGATGCGTGTGCGTGACTGGGCGTGAGGCTGGGTGTGTGCGCATGCAATGAAAACAAAACCGAAATGATAGCCAGGGGGGAAAAAAGCTACTAAAGTTGCCCACGGAGGAGGCTGATTTATTCGGAAATGGGACACCCCTTACCAGAAAGGAAGAGTAAGGTCTTTCTAGAAACAGGAGAATGCATAGAGGCGCGTTGAGATGTTTATAATGTTAGTATTAAATGGCACTGGCCAATGAAACCGGGGTGAGCGCACCTGCGAAGGCCACGTGTTTCAGTCCAGTGTCATTCTTTTTATTTTCTTTCCCTATGCTTTTATTTCCAGTGTTTGTGCAGAAGTGAACTGTTTTAAGCAAGGCTCCCTATTTACACTGTACCTAGCACCAAAAATCCATTTGATGCTGCAAATATCCATGATGCCATCTCTTAGAATTAAATTTATATGATCCCTTGCATGATATATACATTTTTCTTTTTCTGAAGTGAGAACCACTGAAAGCTTAAAATTGTCAAAAGGGACATGAGGAAGAATGGCCATTTTTTAAATGTGACTTTCAGTCCTAATATTTTGCATGTACTAATTCTTTATTTTAGGGGTTTATTTTAGTTATCGTGTACAAAGTGTAATTTTTATTTGTAGAATACAGTACAGTTTCAATGTTTTTCATCTCCCCCCTCACTTTAGTTCCCTGACCCGTTTGCACATTAACTCAATGGGCAAAGTGATGTTCTGCACCGGTGTTTTGACCATGCATAAATGAAATGTAGCAACACCTTTAACAGTGTGTAGTATTTTACTGTATTCCAGGTTTTTTTTTTTTTTTTTTTTTTTTTTGTTTTTTTTTTAACAATGAACTATTAATCCAACTGGAGCCACATTGCAGAATTTCATGGGAGCTGTCAATATGTACCTGATTTTGATTTGGATAACTTTTCTGTAGAGGGGTATGTGATAATCATGGGTATTGGGAAATCTGCTTTGTTTGTCTCAGTCTGGGTAAACACTGTAAATACACTGAGTACAGAAAGACTGTCAAAACAACCTTGCTGTATGTCATGTGTAACGGTTGGCCCGCCCCCAGTGTCCGCTCTCTTTTGTGTTGTAGTTTAAGACACAATAGAAACTGATTACATTTTGTGGTCACTATCTTCTGGATTTTTTGGGTTATTTTTGCAGCATTCCTTGTCAGCAAAGATGTGATTTAAAAAAAAAACATTTAAAGGGCAGAGCAAAAATTAAAAAAATGCTTAACCTGTTGAAGTTAGATTATGGGCTAGGTTGTCTTTAAGAAAATAAATGCTAAAACTTCATGTGCTGTGTCTTATTTCTGTTGCACTCAAGCAATAGAATTTGGGGGAATTTAGGCACCTACTGAAACTTCTAAGGGTCTTAATGTGTTTTTTTGCATCCTGTAATACGAGAAATGTGCAGCTTAGACTTTTTTCCAGCCTTCTGGATAACCAGTCCTTTGTGTTTCCAGTGGTATTAGGATGATGTCAACACTGCTGTCCTAGATTTGTGCACTATTAGAGTCTCTTAACATTGTTGCATGACAGACCAGCGGGGGGTGTAGTGGTCAAGGATGTACAACTTGAACCTGACGATGGCCCTCTGATGTATCAGGTGGTGCCTTTGTTCCTCCTGAATGTAGAGGAATTGAGGAGTTTCTCAAGATTAAACTGACTTGCTTCACTAAGATGTCCTGTTGTATATGTTTGTTAAAATGTCAGCAAAACAGACGGACCGGGGATCCGGGGGGTGTTTCCCCGCTGTGTACAGTCTGTCCCTCCGGTGCTTCGTTTCAATTACGTTTGAATCGCGGACTGGGGTGATTTGATTGGCTATTCGGAGCGTCAGCTATGTGCGCATGCGCAGTTCTCCTCAAAGGCTGTGAACGCGAAAGGGGGCTTCGGACCCCGAGCACCGGCGTTTGGTGAGTATCTGCCTAGTTAACTTAGCGGGACTCTTGTATTTAGCAAAGACAATGCCATCTGTTAATGGCGGTGACATGGGCCGCCGTCTCTAAGCAGACGTCTGTTTGGCTACTACCTGCGTACTTCTTAACAAAGAACTGCGCCTGGCTTATCTCACGTGTATTTGCTTGTTAAGTGGATGTTGTTGGGTGAGTTTGTGCGTTTTCCTAAACTAAAGCGGGTTCTGGGCGGGGCCATAAAAAACCGAGCTTGTTTCGTTTTGTTTATCTTTAATAAACCTGAAATTGGCGTTTAGAAACGATACGAAGACGGCCCTTCGGGCTAAACTAGTGCCGGGCGTCTGACCCGGTTGTACGTTACACTGGATGTCTAAGCCTGGGTACGTTGGCCGTCCGGGGTTCGTTGCTGGACATGTTTCAGCGCCAGCTACCAAACTGCCTCTTTATAACCACCTGCATAGGGTGGCAGTGTATGACACAAAATGTCTTTAAATTGTTTTAAATGTTTGTTACACCAAAAGTCAGATTCATAACGTAACTTGGAAATACGATTCAGCGTTGCCGGGTATCTGTAGTAGAAGACAATAAAAAGTTTGTTCTTGTGTCACCTGTTCTAGCTAATCCTCATTATTTGTTTAACACGACACCATGCATGTGCGGCCATAGTCTTAGCCGGCACCATTTATAGCCTGGTGACGATTTCGTAAAATATGCAGCTCAGGTGAGGGTGACGCCTCTAACCTTCATGCCCGGCTCACGCCGTACCGTTAGGCTCCGGATGACGCGGAGGCACGAAGCTCCTCCGATCACGCTGGCGGACCAGAGTGGCCCCCACCTCTTGTGTGAGTTTTCGCGTCTCTCTGAGACGTGTGACTCTAATTAAACTGTCAAACTTTTTGTGACGCCAACTTTTGGCTTTCAGAAGCGCCCGTCTGGACATAGCTGCTCGGTGACCCTCCTGACCTCAGAGCTGGCAGTATGGACAGCCTGGAGGAGGACCTCACCTGCTCTGTGTGCTGCTCTCTCTTCAGTGACCCACGTTTGCTTCCCTGCTCCCACACTTTCTGCAAGGCCTGCTTGGAGAAGGTGCTACAGGTGTCTGTTAACTTCTCCATCTGGCGCCCCCTCCGCATTCCCCTCAAATGCCCGAACTGCCGCAGCGTGGTAGAACTGCCCCCTTTGGGTGTGGAGGGCCTCCCTGTCAACATCTCCCTGCGTGCCATCGTGGAGAAGTTTCAATGTGACGGCCACCCCCGTCCGGCCACCTGCCCCGAACACCCCCGGCAGCCGCTCAACGTCTACTGTGTCCGCGACCGCAAGCTGGTCTGCGGATTCTGCCTGACGGTCGGGCAGCATCAGGGCCACCCCATCGATGACCTGGAGACGGCTTACGTGAAGGAGCGCGAAGCCCCGGCTCATCTGATCGAGCAGCTGACGGACAAGCGCTGGGCTGAGGTGTGTGCCCTGGTGGATGAACTGGAGCAGGATAAGGAACGCTGCGAGAGGCTGCTGCAACAGGACTGCGACGCCGTGGTCCAGTTCTTCGGCAACCTGGAGCTGATCCTGGCCCGGAAGAAGGAGGCCTTCATGGAGGCGCTGGAGGCAGCCAGCGGGGAGCTGCAGCGCGCTTACGACCCGCTGATCGAGAAGCTGAAGGACATGAAGGAGGAGCAGCTGGACCTCATTTCTTACAGCACAGCGGTGGAGGGGGAGGAATCCCCCCTCGCCTTCCTGGAGAAGGTCCACATCTTCCGGGAGAGGGTGGAAGCCTTGATCAGAGCACCGTTGCCCCGGCCGACAGCCCTCTGCACCCAGCCTCGGGCTGCTGAGTTCCTGGAGCAGCACTGGGCTGCGGTGACTGTCGCTGATTTGGAGCAGGGTCCAATTCCCCAGATCACATGTTGCATACAGGGCTGCGGTCAGAAGGAGGGCCCCCCCTCCACTTGGCCACAGCCTGCCCCCCCAGTGCCCTCCATTGTCCTGCTTGTGCTCCTCCTGTCTCTCATACTGCTTGGCCTGAGCTACAAGCACGTGCTGCCCGTCTCCCTTCCTGCTCTGCCTCGGGTGAGTCAGGTGCTTCAGGCTGTTCTGCATGACCTGACTGGCCACATCTGCTTGCTACAGGAGACCATGGTGTACATGCAGTCTGTGGTTGGAGATGTGCTTCTCAAATGCAGGTTTCTCCTGTCCTCCCTTGGAGAAACTACAGGGTATTACTTAGGCACCGTCTTAAAGCTGTTCTGATTCTCGGGGAAAGAGGCTTAGTGCAAGGATTTGCCTACAAAATAACTATTTTCTTTGATTAGCGTTTTTTGTAGTGCCTAACAGCTTTGCAGGAAATCAGTACCTCCTGTCAACCCCAACTCCTTCTACAGTAACCAACCAGAACCTCTGTGGGGCACTTTTGTACTTTATGTAATCTTTCAGTCATTGTCTCTTACTATAAATTTTATAGATTGTCTAGGGATATATGGTTATATAATCCTATGCCTTTAGAGAATTTGCACATTGAAAAACCTTCCCAGACAAAAAAAAACTAAATTATTTCCTGCATTCTAGGTGTATTAACCAATTACCATGGCCTGGACCAAACAGGCAAAGAAATATTGTACCTGAACGGCCCTGTCACACATCATTCCACTCAAACGCACCTTCAGCATTTGATACAACTTAAGTTGGAGCTGAACTGACGCTTTGATGGGTCTGAAATCTCTCCACTCTCCTAGAACTGTAGTCAGATACAGTCGCTTGGTTGAGACTCTTGGTTTTAAAAACTTAAATTTTTAATAAGCTGTGAATTTGGAGCAGGTCATTTCACACTTAGATATCACTGGTCATAATTTCTGAAAGTTGAAGATTGCTGTCATTTTAAATGAATAAAAAAAAAAAAGTCACACTTAATGCTTTTTGTCTGAGCCGTTGCTTTAAGGTGCTGTGTAGGTCCCCGCACTCTGCTGTGACTTCATGTTCACAGCTTAAAAGGGGTGTGTACCCATATCTATGGTCTGCTGGGCTTGCAGGTATCCACAGCATCCTGGCCGGTTCTGACCCACTGCTTCTTTCCCCTGATCTAAGCCCAACTCTACAGGATCATGGTGCTTCTCCTCTATTGATTATGGAGCAGTTAGAGTCACTGACAGTATACTTAAATGTCCACAGTTGAATGCTACATTTATATAGTGCTTCTAGCCACCCAAAGTGCTTTAAAAAAACCAGTGGGGAACTACTTCAATCGCCACCACTGCGTAGAACCCATCTAGGTGACGCAACAGCACTTCTGATACTCCTAATGATCCCTTACAGACTATAGATGCATATCACCCGTGTTTAAGGAATTTGTTTACTTGATTCAGCTCGGTACTACAGATGCTCCATATGATGGTGTGGACACCAAGTATCCTACAGCACAGGGAACAGATCAAAATTGTTTCACTATCAGACCATTGTGAAATCACAATTGGAAGTTACATTGTCGTAAAGCGAGAAGCATCTGTACAGCAAATTGTCAGACCAAGGTAGGAAACGGATTAAGTCACACTTAGCAGAAGACTTTATTTATGAAATTAAAAAAACAGCAGCTTTTATGATAAAATTAAGATAGATACAAATGCCGAGAATTTTTAGAAGTTTGGGAAAAATGATCCCTGGATTATAATTAAAAAGTGCTGAGGCTGTTCAGGCGGTGGTCATGTCGGGTAGCTCCTTGGACGCGATGGTTTTTGGGTTAATGCCCACGCTCTTGGTGGTGTTGTGAGTCTTGTAGATGCCGATCAGCCGATCAGCGATCTCAAACATGTTGTTCCGCAGAGAGATGATGATGAACTGGGCATTCTTGGTTTGTTCCTGGTGGGAGGAGAGACGTGCGATTTATACTACCAGTGAATAATATACTAATCCATTTTAAACAAAGTAATTATTGCAGGGGTTCACGATGCTATTGTAAATATTTAATAGACTAAACCACTGGCCACATTGTGCAAGGTTTATGAAACTTTAAGAAGCCTCCCAATTAAGGTGGACCATACTTTTACCTCCTGGTCATAATAGACTCGCCACAAAAAGGTGGTTATAAAGTGGGACTGAGGCTATTCAAAATCAGTCTCCCTTAAATAGACCATTTATAAGCTGGGTTAAAAAAAAAAACCATCCACACAATCCAAAACTGAAGTGAAATCCCATCCTACAGACTAAGAAAAGATCCACAATTAATGGGGACTGGACTTGCATAAGGTGACATTTTAAAAATCAGTCAAGCAGGAAATTAAATGTAGCAGAGGACAGTCACATCCATCACTGACTGTATGAGTTACTCACATAGATATAAAAAGCCACGATGGACACATTCTTAAAATCAAGCGCAGCATCAATCTCATCCATAAAGTAGAGGGGTGTGGGTTTGAAGTGGTGGAGGGCGAAAACCAGAGCCAAGGAGCTCAGCGTCTTCTCTCCGCCGGACAGGTTAAAGATCTTCTTCCAGCTCTTCTTTGGGGGTCGAACGCTGCAGACAAATGCAAAGAGATAAAGGCCCCGCTAATATGAGAAATGCTGGTGCATGTCGACCAGAAACTGACTCTGCATGTCAAGTTCAGTCATTACCTGAACATGATCCCCTCAGAAAAGGGATCCAGGCTATCTACGAGCTCCAGCTCTGCGTCGCCCCCTAGTGTCAGCATCTGGTAGTTCTCCTTCAGCTTGTTTGTGATACTGTTGAAGCCGGCCATGAACTCGTTGAGCCGCTGCTTGCGCAGGTCCTCACACGCACGCTTGAAATTGTCCCGTTCTGTGGTGATCTCATCCAGCTCGGCCACACGCTGCAAGTAGAGCTCCTCCTGCAGGACGACAAAATAAGCATCAGTACTCGCTTCCAAAGCCCTGGGGAAGGACGAGAGGTGAGCTGGTCTACCAGGCTTTACCGCAAGGCCACAGACCGGTACCTTTTTCTTGTACTCTGCGATGGCGCCCAGGTTGGGCTTCATCTGGGCGGACTGTGCCTCCAGAAGGGCGATCTCTTTGTTGAGCACATCGGGACTATGGGCTGCCAGCTCCTCGGGGGAGAGCGACTGCAGCTCCTCCGCTGGCTTGTCGTCAATGGTGTGGAGGGAGAGCTTTGAGATCTGTAGAGCGAAACATGGGATCAATTTAGGAATTAGGTATAGCGCCCCCTGCAGGGCACAGAAAAGGGGCCATAGGGAATGACTGTCAATCAGCAACAAGCCCCGGCTAATGTTACAGCCAAGATTTCGAAATGCCACAATATTCCTTAATATCACCTAAGCCTGGTGCTAACTTCAAAACTTCATAAACATTCACCCATTTCACTACACTGCTGTTTGCCTGCCAATCTCTGTATACAAATGCAACCAATCAATGAAAAAATTCGTTATTGATTTGTTGCAGCTGTAATATTAACACAGCAGGTAATTCTGGGTGTTCTCTCTCACTACCCATTTTACACCCAGAACGTCACACAATGCTTTCATTTTTGACTAAATTCAAAACCTGGGACCAAAAACAGTGCAGTCACAATGTAATCCAGCAGATTGTTTAGTCCTGGCAGAGACCCTTAACGGTATAAACCTGTAGGACGTTTAAGGTCCCACATTCTCCATTCTTCAGGCTAACGCCATGTTTCTACCACAAATGATTGAAATTCCTGGTGATCCGACTGCCAGAACAGCTGCTGCAGATTCGTACCAGGCGTTGGGCCTGCTGTGAACCTGAAGGTGCCCATGTTCTGTGACATACAGGCATCCTAATCACCAGACCCGTCTTGCTAAACCACCAGCTGGCAACATATGCCCCGTGGATTACAACTACAGCATTTTCCTGGAAGACGACTCTCGCTGCACCACAGGGATCTTCAGAAAAGCTTCCTATTGTAGCTTTAATAGTGAAGAGCATCCAGCTGGGACACCAGTAAAGTCACACATAGCACTCAGCCCAAACAGAGAGCGGCCCACCTCTCTCTGCCAGTGCTTGATCTTGCTCTGATGCTCGGAAATGGCCCCTTCAATCTGCTCCACCTTGAGGCGCACGTTGAGCAGCTCTTTCTGCAGCGTGTGCTCTTGCTCCTGGATGGCCTTGATCTCCTGCAGCACACCACGGTGCTGCTCCTGTACTTCTGGCAGCGCCTCCTGAAGGACCGGAGGGGGACAAACAGCCGTCATATTTTGAGAGATTTCATACTAAGCATGTGTTAAAATGTTTTGCTGCTAACAGGTTTTCTGACACAATGTAAAGTAACTAGTGAATTAAACAACATCCAAGCTTCAGGTTGCATTAGATGTATGACCAAACAGCTTCTACACTATTACTAATGCTTTTCATGCCTTCAAAATATTAAGGAATGAAAAAGGCAGCATTCATTGGACAGATTCTTTTCAGCAACAAGCACTTTGAGTGACAAATACAAGACGAGATTTAAAATCAACCTTTAAATTCATAAGGAGACTTTTTCCACACCTATGGAGTCACAGAAGTGCCTTAAAAGAATATTTCCTTATACTTTTACAGATATTAAGAAATTGAAAAATACAAATAAATTCAAAATAAAAAGGAATAAGAAAATGAAATGCTTTTCTTTATTGCTTTTAATTTTGCCGCATTGCTTTCGCTCTTTCCTTACTGCCCTTGTTTTTCCTCGAATGGACAAGCTGTCAGTCAGCTGGCTTTGGACACACCTTCCTGCCCAGGCCAAGTATCAATTCCACCCCACATGAATATATTACAGATCTATTCTTGGTTATGGCACTCTTGCGATTCCATACAAACCACTGAATTTGTAGTTACGGTTTATCAGGATGAAAGAATTGCGCAAAATCTGACTTTGGGTCAAATTCCCCGTAGATCTAAACGAAGTGCTGAAGATGTGGGATGTGCAGACTCAAATCTTGGTTTGCAATTAATTACAAAATGGAGCAGAGCTTAGTGTGTCTTCCTCAGTTGCCTTCATTGGTGACCAACTCTCGGTCAGACTCCTCCCCGATGAGGAAGCCCACTGCAGCCCGACTCACCTCCGCCTGCTGGCACTCCCTCATGATCTCTGCGGCCTGCTCCTCCAGCTTCTTCAGGTGCTCCATCAGATCCTCCATGGCCTTCCCGTTTTCTGCCATCTCCCTTTCTGAGCGAGCCACCGCGTCCTCGGACTTCTTCAGATTCCTGGGGAAGCAGGGAGAGAAAGTTCACGAATCAGGTGAAACATCATGCTGGTGTGATTTGAGCAAGTTGCAATATCTTGATGTTCACAGCCTTCCAATCATATGACGTGATACTGGTTACTGGGGCACAGACAGGAAGGTCCAATGTGACGGAATTAACACCTAATCCAGGTCTAACTACACCGTTACATCAGCTGCATTTTTTTTAGGTTTCGTCAGTGCAGACAAAGTGGGCAGCAGGCAGCCGACCTGTCCGCTGTCTTGATGGCCACTTGAGCCTTGGTGATCGCAGAGCAGCATTCGTCAAGCTCCTTGTTGATTTTGTCTAACTTGTCCTGCTGAGCCTTCAGCTTGTGGCTGTTGATGTCCAAGATGAGGTTGTGCAATCGCCTAACCTCTGCCTCCACTTTGCCAGCTTTGCTTGCCGCAGTTTCATATTCTGGGAGATGGAGAGAAGGATGGTTCACAGTCATCTTAAAGCTCAGCTTCTCGCCTCTGGTGACACTTTCAAAATGAGTAGTTGTTTCAACAAAACGATTCTCATCATGCTTGCAGGTCATCCACATGTGGACGCGTGAGGAGCTTCATTTGAAAGGGTGTGGGGGCAGCAAAGATGCACACCTTTCTTGAAGGCTTCCAGGCTCTTCTCCATCTGTTTCTGCTTGTTCTTGTCAGGAGCAGCAGCCACAACATTGGCCTCCAGCTCCTTCATCTGTGACTTGAGGTGAGCTTCCTGCTCTGACAGGCTCTGGGAGGATGATTGAAAAAAGCAGGTAAATGCTGAAACCCTGAGGAAGTACAGTCAGTCACAAAACAGCACAAGCCCCTAAAATTTGCAGAGGATTTACACTCTAATAAAGAACTTTCCAGTCATTCATAACAAATGTGATGCCTCTTCTCCCCTCTGTGGACATCTGGTGTAGCAAGACCTGGGGCTTAGCATGCAGTTTCTCACCTGAATGCTGGCCGTAAACTTCTCCAGAGTGTTCTTCATCTCGCGTAGCTCCTGCCTGAGCCTCTGCACCTTCTCCTCCAGCTGTAACTTCCTCTCCTGACGGCCTTGCATTTGCACCACCTGCTCCTTCAGCTTATTCTCCATCCTGTCCAGCTGGTGGCAGCAAGGAGAGACACACACACAAGCTGACCAAGGCTCTTCGAGAGAACAGAATGGCATGCTGATGGAATACGGTCTCCAGTCTCACCTCCTCCTGTGTGACCTCCACTCCTACCGAAGTGCCCATTCTGCCCCTCATTACACGCCCACCTCCGCCAGTCATTGTGCCTGCAAGAGAGAGCATTTTAGGGGGCGGGCACCCAACTGGAATGGTGCTAAAGAAATCACAGAGAGCAGTCTCCACCACGAGACACGGACCATTAGGGGAGGCGGGTACAAAGCTAATGGAACACTGGCAAGTTGTCCTGGAAACAATATAGGAATGATATCTACACTTTCTGGTCAGTTTGAAGTTTGATGTAATTATGCTTTAAAGCACATTTTCATATCTACCTCAGCTGGAATTCATTGCGGTTATGGAAAAAGCAAAGGGGGAATGATCCCTGTGCGCGCTAGATGATGACAGAGAAGCACCAACCTGCCTGCTCGATGATCTGGCCCTGTAGGGTCACTACTCTCCAGCGCTTGTCCTTCTGGAAAGCCAGGCGGGTGGCCTTGTCTAGGTTGTCGGCCACCAGAGTGTCCCGGAGGGCGAAGTAGAAGGCCGGCCGCACGGCCTCGTCTTTGACCTTGACCATGTCAAAGAGCCGGGGCACGTTCTCCGGAGTAGCTATCTGTCCCATGTTTTTCTCCCACACTTTCATCTGAGAACACGAGATGCTGCTGTTTTAGGCAAACGTACGGCGTATTAACCTAATTCAGGGATCTTAAACTGGTTTTCAAGTCACTTGCAGAAAACACTCAGTAACTGCATAAATGTACATTAAACTTGCGTTTAACCTTCGATGAATATAATTAAGTCTGACTTCATGGTGCATATGCGTGTCCGCTGTTGCGTCCCACACAGGGAGTCATAACAAAGCAAATACATTTGAGAGACTGACCTTATCTAACCCAATGAAAGTGGCAACCCCAATGTTCTGGGACTTCAGGAAGTTGACGCACTTCTGTGCTGTGTCAATTGTGTCCACCAAGATGTTGTCTAGCGCACCACAGCTTGAGGAGATGGCGACATCATACTTCTCATCGATTGCTCCTAGGTCTCCCTTAAAAGGCAGGAAGTCAAACTTCTAGTTATCTGGCATCAAAATAACATTCTGGCAGGAAAAGGCGTTTTTGAAACCAAGTGTTTGAATTATAGCAGGTTAGCGAGCAGGCTATGGGAGTGGCCTGTCATACAAGACAATATGTGGGAAGCACGCGACAAGGGCCTCACCAGTCGGCCCAGGATGCCGGGGATCTTGCCACTGCGTTTCTGCTGCATCAAAGCATCAAGCACCTTTCCCCGACTGCGGTTGGAGGACAGGGAACTTTTGGCTTCCTCCACTTTCTGCCGCATGTCTCTCACAGTTTGCTGGGCCTGCTCGTCTGCCTGTGTGATTTGCTCGAGTTCCTGTTCATCCTGCAGATCCACCGTGACAGCAATGTAAGCAGAGCTTTTGTCAGTGAAGTCTCTCTCCATAAGAAAACTCGGCAGATTTCACATCACCATTCACAGAACCTTAACTGGAAGCACAGCACATACCCCAAACTTAAATGTCACTACGGCCCCAAACATTTAGTCCCAGAACCCCACCAGCTTACACCATAAGCATCTCCTTAGGTATCACTCCCAATCACTAGACTAATTTCTTCTTCTCTTGTCAGTCTCATAGTGCGTTCCAATTGCCATTGGAACTCCGTTTCCGAGTACTGAAGCTGTAAGTGATGACATTGCACACTCCCGTTTCTCGAAAATCCAAGAAATATCTCGAAGCAGCACGGAGGATCCGAGTTCAGAATCCGTGATGGCCGCGCCCCTTTTCAACAGAAGTGAAAGTAGTAGTTTAAGCACTACCTTTTATTTGTGGCCCATTAAAATCAGTCGCACACACTATACCGTCCAACTGTGGACGTGTTGCTATGGAGTTTTATACGTAAAGCACCACATGTAATGTGTTATCAACTGATATTGCTAACAATGGCTAAATTAACCAGGCTAGAATTAGATTTCACGATCAGTCGGATTATTTGTCGGATTTAAGGTAGTTCTAAATTTTAAGTGAACGAAGATCAAGGCCATTTAAACTGAGGTACCTTAAATCCAACAAATTGTCCGGCTAAGCAAAAAATCTTGCTCTTGTCCATGGTATTGCTACTTGGCTTTCCGACTTCTTGTACTGGAACGCGTTAAATTCGTATGTGACGTCATTACGAGTTCCGCAGCATCACTCCCCCTCGACACACCACTGCAGCCTACGCACCTTCTTCAGCTCCTGCTCACACTTGGGTATCTTGATCCCCAGGTCCTTAATGGCAGCCTTCCTCTCCCTGAGCGTCTCTGTTGTGGACTGCAGAGTCTCCTTGGCCTTGTTGAGCTGCGTCAGGGCTGTGTTGTGCCGGCTCAGGTAGATATCCAGCTCGGACTGAGCCACGTCCATGCGCGAGCGAGTCTCGTTCACCGCCTTACTCAGTTCCATCAGGTCTTTCTCCTTTGTCTAGAAGAGCGACAGAGGATTGAAACAGAGCATGGCATAAAGCATCTCACCTCATCACCCATCCATATCTTAATTAACTAGACAGGATCGCTGGGAGGACCTGGGGTAATCGGCATAAGACAGAGATACACCCTGGACGAGATGGCCAGACACACGCAATCACACACACAACATACAACTTAGAGATGCCAGTTAGCCTGACCAGGATTATGGGTTTCCCGTCCGACACAGAACAAACAGGCAAATCATGCTGATCCACTACGCTACCCCTCAGCATAAAGAACATACCGAGAGAGCCCAGTGCATTTCATTAAGAGGCACCCTGCCATCCCAACTGACCTCCTTGTCCTGCTGCAGGCCAGAGGTCTCCTCTTTCAAGCTCTGCATCACGAGCTTCAGCTTCTCCTCCTCCACCAGCTTCAGCTTCTCCTGCTCTTCTTTCTTGGCTGTAGCCTCGCTGATGGTCTTCTCGCTGTCTGCGGGGATGTTTCTCACCTCTTCCAGCTGTTACGTGGGAGGAAGAGGAGAAAAACCAATTGAAATATGGACCGTTTCAATTATGATCGGAACCCACATTCAATTACAGTAATATGTTCTATTAGTGTGGTGTAAGAAATGATTAAGCTGACGCCCAGGGTCACCTTTTGACACGGTTATTAGGCTGTGAATGTTTGGAGGGACGGGTGGCCCTTGGTGCCAAAGCAGCATGAGACCTGAGGCCTGCGATCCTGCACATCTTGTTGCTGTGCATAGGCATGAGACTGAAAAACCATCATGCTTAGAGTCTACATTTTTTTTTCTGGGCAGTGGTGGCTTAATGGTTAGGGAAGTGCACTTGTAATTTAAAGATTGCAGGTTCAAATCCCCCACCAGCAAGATACCACTGAGGTACCCTGAGCAAGGTACCTCCCCCAAGTACTGCTCCCTGGGCGCTGACTTAGCTGCCCCCTGCTATGTCACAATGTCACATATGGGTTAAATGCAGAGGACACATTTTGTTGTTGCGCACTGCGTGTTGTAGTGTGTCAACAATGACCACTGATCACCTAATTCTAAATATGCCAGTGATCTGCAATTGTGTTGCCGTCTCTCAAGGTCTTACTCCTCCACGTTCTGGAGACATTTGGTATCGCTGTAATGCATGCTAAAAATCACCACAAATCTCTAGTCCAGATTTATTCTCCGTTTCCAAAATAGAGAAATGAGGCAGGACAGAGTAACCAGACGACAGCAGGAAGTCTTTCCTGCACACCAATTTCACCCAGAAAACCTGGATTGGTCACTCTTAATATTCACAAACATACCACTCACTTTAAATCTGACAACTGAACAGCACTGCTCTCCGGCACAATATTCCAGGGTACATTACATGTGAAAGTGAGAGCCACCAACTTAGCCAGAACTGATATTCTTCACTGAATAATTTGGGACTTCACCCCCCCCCCCCCTACATAAACAAATTTTGATGGATCTATTTTTATAAAAGTGCAATCAATAGCACATAAATACCATATTGAATACACGCTGCAGCGACATCCTCACATACATAATTTAGAGACTTGTTACTGCATGTGTATTTACTGCCAGTTACTGAATCCTTTCTACTGACAACCTGAACAGCTGCATTCAAAGACAAAACATCTGCAGGCCCCAGGGTACGAGCAAAGAGACTGCCATGCATCTCCAAAGGCATTTAAGACTTCAGCCAAGTCATCTTATATGTACTCAGAATCAAACTATAATGATCCAACAACGTTAGAGGCAATAGTTAATGGTTTCACCTTGCTATCATTTCCATTCTGTGAAGACCACTGTTCCTTTCTGCATGCCATATGGCTTCGCTTAAGGGCTGAAAACAATTTATACATCTAATGATAAAAATTGCTTTTACTATATTTTGGCAGCAAGTCATCACAAGACCTTTTTTTCAATTCTTACAAATAAGTCTTAAAGAAATATTACGATAGTACTATCCATTTTAGGATTTCTTCCATTCCAAATATCACATGGGGCGTGTAACATCCACTGTCTGTGTGTACAATCTGCATTGCACATAAAATTCTATTTTGCATAAACTTGGAAACAGAGAAAGCAAGAGACTTTCTGTGGGAGAGAAGGTAATTTTTTAAAAAAGAAAAAAAAAAAGAAAAACAAATTTGTCTGAGATTCATGCAACAATTTCCTTTCACACACCCAATAGTTTTGGTAACCAAAATGTCAGGTGCCCTCAATGGGGAAACCCCGCACGGCACACTCACCTTCTCCTTGTCCTTCTGAAGCTGCTTCTGCAGTTTTTTGCTCTTACTCTTGGAGTGCTTCAACTTCTCACGCACCTCCACATCCTGCAAGTCAAGCTGAGTGAACTTCTCCTTCTGGCTTTCAATGAACTTGGTCAGCTTTCCCAGTTTCCTGTGAAACGAGAACATTTGGAAATAGGAGACATTAGTAAGTAGTTTGCCATAAGTCATCTGAAATCATCTTTTTAAGTGAAAAATAAGTTCCAAGGCACTCCTACTTTAATTACAACCACCTTTATTTCACAGGAGAGATGAACACATCCTCACTGACAAGTTACAGACGCACAGCCTGCATACTCATTTGTGTAACATTTTAATAAGTTCTCCACATTAAGAAATATACAAAAAATATTCTTTATATAAAACAGCTGACAGACCGAGGGACCAAATTATTTTAATGCTGCTTAAACGCCATGCCCAACAAATTGTACCAAACCTTGCGACAAAATTACCAACCAGTAACACAAAGTGACTGGTCTACCACATGACAACTGATAGCAATCACAGCATGATGCAGCTGACACTGTACTCTTCTGTACAATGGGAGACATACAGGTCACACAGATTCAAGACATTGTAGCTTAAAAGCGACATTAACAGCTGACTGCAGTATAGCAGGTTTATCATCAGCCTTTGGTTTATTTAGTGCCCCCATGCTGGGCTGATGGCAGCAAAACCATGACATATTTCACCAAAAACACTGGACCAAGCGGCCCAAGCACAAGTGGCAGCATAAATCTCAAGAGTCTTACTTTTCAACGTTTTTCAAATCCTGGTTTTTCACTTTCATTTCCTCTGACAGCCTGCCGTTGTTCTCCATGAGTTCCTTGGTGTCATCTTGAATCTTCTGCTTCTCTGCTTCTTTTTCAGCCACCTTTCTCTGAAGGTCATGTCTGATGGCAAGAGATGATGCATCAGAAGAGCAAGACGGAAGACAAACAGCGCCACAGTCTGGCCACAAGCAGAAAGACCGAAATGTGGGTGACTGAAAACACCGTTAGACTGCATAGCTGAACAAATAATCAACTGTACAGATCCCGGTAAACATTTTAACCCAAAACTGAGCTTATAAAAATCAGCCCTACTTCATAAAAGTAACACTAACCCCCAAAACGCACACAATTCCTCTGCAGGAAATCTCTCAATACGAACATAACCAATTTACAAATAGGGGGACTGATAATCTGAACAGGACTTTCACACAGTTAAGTATTCTCAATGTCAGATACAATACGGAAGAATATCCATCTTCACTTTTGAAAGAATGGGGCCCAGAGAACTATCCCGGAAGACGAGCAGTGCACTCACATGTAACACTGACAGAGGATGTTACGCTTCCTGAAGGTCTCATTCTCCAGAGTGAGAAACTCCACAGCCCTGTTCTTCTCTCCCTCCAGCGCAGTCTTCTCCTTCTCCACCAATTTCACCCGGTTCAGCTGAAGGACAGGGAGAGAATCCAACTTAAAGCAGAAGGCAAGAAACGTCTCCATTTAAAATAAAGTCATGCCATTGTTCACTTGAGACTATAAGTTTCTGTTTAAAAAGAGAAAGAAAAAAGGCTGAAAGATAAGGAGGAAATCTGGCAGGTTAAATGCATCGTCCTCAAGCCTGGTTAATAAAGGCAAAACATAAAACATAAAAACCACACATGTTTGACTGACTTTCCCCCAGAGACCAAAACAAGATGTCCCTGAACTTAATAAAACATGCCATTTTTAATACACAAAACTTCGAAGTCTTCAAAAAAAAAAAAACACAAACAACTTTTACATTATGCTTATTTACTTTATATTAAGCTACATGCCAACACCTCCCCCCCCCCAAAAAAAATTATGTTCCAAATTCTGAAAAATACCAAAGATTAGAGCCAGAAAGGTTGTTTTTCCTGTCTGTTGGGGCAATGCTCTAGACTGAAATAACTTCAAAGCACCAACAGAAGCAGGCATGAGTCTTTAAATGTATATTGTACCAAATAAAAAAGGAAAACAAAAACCATAGAATCTAAATATCAATGGCTAACAAATACCTAAAACATGCAAGGAATCGATGCAAAGTGTCAAAATTAAAAAAATAGAAATCAAGTGAAGTATTTTATGAATGAACCATTCTAGTTTAATTTATCAGGTATGTTACAAATATTTTTGGTACAAAAACCGAAGCAGTAAGAGACCAGCTGAGGTTACTTAGAAATAGTCATTTCCTAAAGGCAAACGAAATTCTCTCTTACTGCCTTGTAAAGAATGGCAGGTGTCAGAGCAGGGGGGGGGGCAGCTTGGCAAAGTCAAACCTAGCATTTAACAAAATACTGCAGTCCCCAACAAGAAAAACAAACTACCCATTATAAAGATGTATGCATGTGAAGCAGTCATAGCAAAAACTAAAATTTACACACAAGCCTGAACTGTCAATGCTCAAAAATATTGCAGAAAAATAATTTGAAAATTAATGCAGAACTATTTGGTGTACTCATGCATTTGTCTAAAGATACAACAAAAAAAAATACAAAATTCATCTTTCTTCCATATGAAGTTTAAACATACTAACTGCTTAACTTGACTGAAAGGGAAAAAAACCCCACGCACATATGCGCGCACTACATAAAACAAAGCAGTAAAGGTTACGAGTGCAGGTGAGCTCACCTTCTCGCCCCTCTGCTCGTTCAGCAGCTCCACACGCCGGCACAGCATCTGAATGGGATTCTTGAGGCGGCAGGAGCCAATGATGTCCTCCAGGTACTCCAGCATGCCCTCGTCGTGCTCAGACTGGCCCTTGGGCTTCATCATGGCAATCTGCTCTACTTCTCCCTGCACCGCGTGCATGTGCGCACACACACACACACACACACACACGCACACGCACACACACACACTTTATTCACTGCCCCCACAAGCTTAAACACATCTTTCCTAGAACAGAATGCCTTTGTCATTGCACAAATGTACAACAAAATTAGGTGTGCCCCCTGAAACAGATTCAACACAACACTAGCATAGCTCTGCATATTAAGCAACAAAGACATACAAAGAAAATTCACGAGCAATACAGGCCAATAAACTGAGGCCCATATCTTGATCAAGACCAGCAAAACAAGCCACCCCCGCAAAAAAAAAAAAATTATTATATACAAATAATCAAAATGTTGGTACACAAAAAATCCTAACATAACAATAACCACCTTACATCTTGAGGGGGGAAGGGGGATTACCCCAAGGGCTACAGATGAGCACATACATCCCTTAGGTACTCAACATAATGGAGTCCAATTCACCCCACAGACATATCACCACTCTAATATATTCAAGGAAAATAAATTACTCAACATTTATTCCTATATTCGCACTACTGTAAATGCTATAACAATTAAAAATACAACTTGGAAAATTCAGTTTTTTGAAAGGTCTAAAAATCTTGATTTTTCTGAACATTTCTCAGACCACCTTTGACCACCCAAATACAAGCACACGTCAGAAAATGTAGGGAGAAATGTACTAATCAGTGTGCAGACACATTAAAAGTCAAGTAGAATTAAATACATTTTTCCCAGACCATCTTTGCAAAGTAAATAACCTGGGCTTCATCAGCAAGAACTTGCACAATATGCCTTTTCTAAAATACACACACACAAAACACAGAAATTTGAAACAACCACAAAAGCTTCCACAAACAAAAAGTGTAAAACGACAATTTGAACCAATTAAGAAACAACTTAATTCATAGTTCTGGTTTTTTTGGGGGCTTTTCAGACATTTTGGGGAGGGCAGTATAAACACTTACTTTCATTCATAGCCACCCCCCCCAACAAACTAAACATTCAAAAACACACAATGATAGTGGACACACACTACACAGCAAATTCATTCTGCGTATCCTTTACTTCACGGACGTGCTGGTGACAATCCATCTTTATTAATGCCTTTATTTTAACTGAGTAGTAAACAGCTTTAAAAATACCTGGCTAGAAAGTGAAAGCGGTATGGCGATCAACTGGCTACTGACACTTTTGGATTTCAATTCTAGAGGAGCTAAGTTAAGGCAACGGTCTGGAGGCTTCAGCCTGCCACACTGAAGCAGCACAAGTAATATTGGGGATTGGGTCTTGTTTCTCACACACCAATATTTACGTGCTGCTAAAGTGGGGAAGGCAGACTGGCAGGGCCCACGTACGCCAACTCATGGAGCAAGCCTGACATCACGTCTGACTAGGCCTTAAAATCCTAAAGCAGCAGATGATGGTTGGCACCATTTTGTTACTGTAGCAAACCATGATACGCTGCTAGAGCAGTTTAAGGGTCTTTGCTTCTTGTTAAAATTTGTTATTTTATTTTATTTATTTTTTTAAACAATACACACAGAAACAGACTTACCCCATGCAACGTCACCATATTGTTTAAAATGCATAGATTTCGTTAGAAAGGAGAAAAAAAATATCACATTACCTGCAAAATCAAAAACCTGTTGTGGTCCAAGTCTATGCCATGGCTACGCAGCAAAGCTCCAACATCTCTGAAGGTGGCCTTCTTGCCATTGATGTGGTATGATGAGGAATTATCTCTACCAGCAGTCCTCGACACACTGAACTTGCTGTTAGGGATGACTTCGTAGTCATCTCCTTCCTGGTGTACCAGGAACCAACAAACCAACTTTAAACAACAATCAAATCTAAATTACAGAACCATACAAAATTTGGCAAAAAAATCCTTAATTTCCTTAAGAATTATCACTGTACTTTTACTTTATTGTGAACATTCTAATCTGTTTTGCTCCCATGTTTGTGGATGTACAAACTTCAGACTGGAGGTTTCATGACTAAAATTATGCAGGTTTACCAATAAAATATGCTTCATATAACTACAATTTACATTAACTACATCTAATTAAATTGCTTACTTGCATTTTTCGGGTACCAGCAAATTTCATTGTTTAACAAAACTCAGTTTTAGATTTGTGAAAATCATATCGCATTATTTAAAAGGGTGATTTGAGTGAAACCAGCAATGCAGAATTCTAGCCTAATTTTGTTATAAATGCTTTGGGACTAAGAACAATAACTTTAAAATCAACTAAATTATATTTTCATGCACTAAAGTATCTTCAGCTTGGTCAATATTTTCACACAAAGCTTTTTACCTTGTCAATGATTTTCTGAAAATGCACTTCCACAGTGCAGCTCTGGATGTCTTTGTGTTGGTCAGAGCTGTGGATAAGCACCGAGAGCTTTTTGGATCTGATCTTTTGTGCCCTATATCCGAACACAAACAGCATAGAATCTATCACATTGGACTTCCCGCTGCCATTTGGACCAATGATACAGGAAAATCTCTAGAAGGAAAAAAAATGGAATGTAATAATTATGCCTGTAAAACCAATGTTTTTTTAAATTGCACTTTAGCATGCTTCACATTAAACTGATTTACTTACAGCTGTGTATAAATCTTATATAACATACAAATGACAGTTAAATCCTATTTTACATTCAGTGGCTGCACACAGCAGGTTACAAATAACCCAAATTTACATTTTAATAATTTGTTAATTAGGCGACCGATTTTGTTACCAGCCAATGAAATATTTTACCAGATCTGAGAAGCAAATATAAACTTTAAGAAGTAAACAAACCAGAGACGCGAGCACTCCAGAACAGATACGCGCCAGCGCGCTCACGAACGCACGCGCGCACACACATGCACGCGCACATACGACACAGACATGTGAAAATCCATGTCTCTTCTCATACCTTGTGAAACGGCCCCAGAGTCTGTTCGCCCGCGTACGACTTAAAGTTCTGGTTAACGATGTGTGTTATCATGAGGCGAGGAGCGCCCGGTTCATTGGTCATCGCTGGGGGCGGGGGTGGAGGGATGCTACCAAGAATCTCCTCCAAACTTCGGTTATCGAGCTCTGCGGGAGCGGCATCTGGGGCGACAAGTCAAACTTTCAAACATAGCGCAATTTATTTTTAGGTGGAGGCAAAGTAGTGCAGGGGAGGGGAGTCGGACCCAAAAAAAAAAAAACACAAACAAAACAAAAACGGGGGCTGTGTGCTCACGAAGAACGAACAAAGACTACGAGCAGAATCGGAAGTTAAATTATAAGTACGAGTCCTTTGTTCACAACAAACTGATACCAGTTGCAGATTCTTTTGAAAATGCCTCTCAGAGTCCCATAAACATAGTGTTGCATAGGAGTCATGTCGATATCTTCGAAAAACAACCCTGAAAATGTTTTTGTCAATTTCGTAAAGCAGGTCTTACATCGTTTTTTAAAAGTATTAGCCATAATTATTAACAACTAATGTTTCAGTGCATTACATGATAAACGCTTCCAAAACTCTAAAAGCCCACAATTAATCTAAAAAAGATCAAATGCGCAGCAAAGCAGAAATACTGTGCAAAACCAGTCATTGAGAGCTAGAGAAAAACATTATTTCGACAAAATAACTCAGTCTTGTATCCACCGATACAAAAACAATTCCCACACTTTTTAAAGAACAACAAAAAAATCGCCGAAAAGGAGCAAACACCAATTCATTCATTTCCGTGTGCAAATCAGCAACAAAGTTAACACTCTATGTGCTGTTACGTAAAGCCCCAAACCCATGGGTTAACTTTAATCAAACGAACACAAGATATCGTAACAACCAGTTCAATATCACGACAGACATCAATGGATGACTTGCTGACCCACTGATTGCGTTATGAATAAATGGATAGCTAATACTTAAGTACCCCAGCTGAACGACATCAGGGAACATGCCAGGACAGAACTCCAAACAAACAGTGGCAGCGTGCTCCGTTACACGCAAAACAGACGTGAAAACAACCATGGTTACTTGCCATTTGTCGGTGCTGCTCCTTGGTCATTTAAGTTAGTTTCTGCTGGGGGTAAATCCAAATCATCGTCGGAGTCATCTCGAGGCTGCGCCCCTTTTCCCCTCGGCTTCGCAGTATTGGAGCTCTTGGTCGTTTTTGATGGCATGATTCAGACCTGAAGACATTCATAGTATTCACCACCAAACCAGGGGATAGTCGCGAAGTCGAACAGCGGCCGCCGCTCGCACATCTTCTTTTCCCCTATGTGACCTGTCAAACTGGGGCACCCTACACCCCGTGTCAAACGGCTATCCTAAGGAGCCTTTTCGCCCATTGTATCCAACAGCCATGAATCCACGATTTTGACCAACAAACATACACGCACCACTGGCAGAAACTCCTCGGGTTGCAAAAGCCAAGATACAATCCAAATTTCATCTCCCAAAAAACGGAAGCGACGAACAAAAAAAAATCTAAATTACCACACCATTATTACACATCCTTGAGCACAGACCGGGTACAGTCAGTATAATTATTCGATAAAGTGCCGGCGGTCTGAGCTGTCGGACTCGCTGGCCGGGGGTTTGGTGCGCACAGGCGGAGAGGGACGAAGCCACAAGTCGACCACACGGTCGGGACAAAGCGCGGTCACGTTACGAGTGCAGTGACGTACAAAGGGGACGGGGAAGACTGTGGACGTCCGTCCGTGCGAAGACTGCACATGTTAGGCTCCCGGAGGACGAGCGGGGCCAGCGGCCAACAAGTTTAACTTTGCGCCCAAGTGCGTGAGTCTATAAAACAAAAACAAAGCGGGTCCCGTGGGCCTCCGTGTGGCCAATCGCAGCGCTTTCCCGAGGTTAAAAAAAAGGAAAGAGTCGATTTTGATTGGCTGAGTTTGAACCGAACACGGCCGTGACCCGCTTCAAATCCACTCACTAGGAACCTAATGACAGTACAGTCGGGCTGCGGTAACTGAGCGGTCCCCATCCTAAACAACGGCGTTGTAGGCTTCCTCAACAAATTTATGTCAGAGAGGAAAAGAAAGTGCATTAACGCGATCTGTGATCGCGCCGTGGATTGTTAATATATGCTGAATCTATGAATATTCAAAGTATGACCAACGGGACAAGTGAGTTTAATTAAAAATGTCTTTACTGGATGCAAGTCCTCTTAACGTAAAGCGAACGTAACGCCAGACAAAGAGCAAAAGTATCATGGCACATTCAAGATAAATACCCACTGACTTGAGGCATTTTACCCTAAAAGTTCTTGTTATCTATCCATCTTCAGTCTGTCAATCAAGATCCCTACAATGTGTGATGCTTTAAAGCAATCCGTCGCTCAAAAACGAATAAAAATACAGGCAAGTCAAGCATTTGACTAGTCACAAACCGACCTTCTTATTATTTAGTTTAGGTTTGTTGTAGTTTCACTAACAAACGTACCGGAGTACAAAAATGCATTTCTAAAACTCGCCAATTTTAAAGTTAGATAAAGTGGTCAGCTAAATTCAACTAGGTTAATGAGCAACCTGAGACGCTAGCTGCTAACTACAAGTATTCTAGCAAACCAGAAATAAATATCCGGCAAATAATATTTACCTTTTCCTTGTTGTCAAAGCGTAATTATTCCTTTGTGTCGTTGTCCCGTTTGCTACCCCGAGATTCCTAGGAAGTTTTAATGTAACCCGCGTCCGGTAAAACTATATAGCATATAGATATTTAAAGAGATTAAAATGTCATTCCTTTCTGTTCTCCGGTGAGACCGGCAGCGCTCCTCTCTCAATCGAAAATGGCGCCTAAACGCAGCAGTCGAACCGAAATTCGTTACAAACGAGCGCGGTGCATCATGGGAAATCCCTCGTGCTGGAGGGGTACGTTTGAAAAAAGGGGAATGGCAAGCCTAACTTGACTAAACACACACTGCATAATAATTTTAATAACTACACAAAATGTGTTGAGGTATATTAAAGGCGATATGCTTATAGTTACTTAACACTATATACAGTAAATGTATTGTATGCTAACTAGAAACTGTATAGCTTTGAATTAATATATTTAGCAAATCTCCCACCTTTGTTAAATCGATATAATAAAGAGTTAATAGTTACAATTGTGTTGCAAGTATGTAGGGTTATGTACATATTTACAGTATATAAATATTTTGCTGGGTCCATGGTTGGTTGTCACAGTTGTACTTGTTCTCGCGATATTTTCGAGAACCAATTTCATAGCGCGGAACTGAGAGGTAGGTAACTGAAAAGCTAAATATTTTGTCGAATAAACTTAATTTCATTGTTTTATATTTACCTAACTGTTCTCATCCAGTGGATTTTCCCATTTTAATATCATGCTTTGTTTAATTACAGCCCAGAATACTTACCTAGGTAGCTAAGAGGACTAAACCTTCCGATACGCGCTTGTTTCTTGGGTTAGTAAACTAGCTCGCTGCCTTGGCAACGAGATGCTTGTTTTCTTAATCTGACTTTTAGCTGGCGAAGGAACGGCTGGTTAAGAAATTCCTGGATTTTCAGGTCTTACGTTCATGCTTTTGTGTGGAAATGCGTGTTTTTCTCACCTAATCGATTTGCAGTAAGGAGTTGGTTAATGCTGCGGTAAACCAGAGCTGTCACCTCGTAGGTGGATGGGTAGGCTAACTCGCCCGGCGTGTATACCTAACTGCTGTTAGAATAAAAGTGTGCCTGTGCACTGCAAGACTGATTTGTTTGTTATCAACGAAGCATACTGTCTGTATTTTGACCGCCCTTCGTTCGTTCTGAACTATTTGTTAGTTGTTTAAGTATGGTGGTAGTGCGATCAAGCGATATGTGCTGGGCTTTACCGTCTAACATGAGTGTTACCATGTTCTCTTCCATATATCCGTGTCGAATATTCAAAACCACTGGATTAAGAAGAAGCCGCTCTGCAGTTTGTCTGCGATGAGATTAAAAACCTCTTCGCTGAAGGAGCCCAAGCATATCCTTTGCATTTCGTTAATTTCGCATGTTTACGTAATCAAACATGAATGTTTAATTGTACCAGAATACTTGACGTGATTTTGTGCAGCATGTTGTGATGACATTAAAATAATGATGGTGAAAGTTGTTGTACTTAATTTTAGGTTATACTGTCCCAGACTTGATTAACAATGGGATTCTTTATGTGGCTCTCAGTATTTAAAGGGCCCTGAATTTCCCTCTGGAATCAGTGAAGTATATTTTATTTTATCTGGGTCTTTTAAGGTGTGTGGAGCTGTGAATGATAGCATTCTGCTCGCCTTATTCTCCCTGATCCTTCTCAGCCTCTACCCTTAACAGCCGCATACACAGGGAGCTGGTCAGCTGTGTGGGCTGGACCACGGCAGATGAGCTGTATTCCTGCAGCGAAGATCACCAGATCTTCAGGTGGAACCTCCTGAATGGCGAGACCTCGCTGGTGGTGAGGCTGCCTGAGGAGATCTTCCCCATTGATCTCCACTGGTTCCCCAAAGCTGTCGGGGGGAAGAAGCAGAATCTTGCCGACGTGTTTGTGCTCACCAGCACAGATGGTAAAACATCCCCGGTCCAAAGCAGCCCCTGAAAATCCGCAATACTAATCAAGTCATGTTACTTAAATAGTTTACAAGTTGAGACTAATAGTGTTCCTGAAATATCTTTGCCATTTGGATATGAATATGAACATTCACTTTGGTGGCAAGTAACATGTAGTCGAAATGATCAGAATCAGAATCAGCCTTTATTCACCAAGTGTGCTGGGGCACACAAGGAATTTGTTCCGGCAGCTTGAGACTCTCTCGTACACAGAGACACTATACAAGCTATACAACAATAAATGACACTATACAAACAAATAATAAATTACACTGTACAAAAAAATACAAATGTGAAACATATAAATATTATAAATAACATTTAACAGTAGTATAGAATTATACTAACACACACTGACTGGAACTGCAGACAGTTTCTGAGCTATGAAAAGCATCCAATCTATAAAGTCACGTGTTGCACCAGTGCAATCAATCAATGACACCATCTAACCATTATTGATATGTGTTTTTAAAGAAGGCTTCACTCTAGTTTCTGTGTAGCTCCCCACCTAAATTACACAACGGACCCAAAAACCAGTTTCATTCAGGTTTGAGCTTTTTATTTTTGTTTTAGATATGTCTTAGAATTTCTGGAGATTTTGTTCAAATACTTAAACTCACACTGGTGGGTGGTGAAAATAATATCTTAACTCTAGCTGGCTTATCTAACCTCACGAAGGCGTTGGGTCTCCTGCTGAAACGCTTAAGTGAAACACTAGTTTGGTTTTTTTCTCATATTCGATGGTAGTGAATTACTGCTATGCCCCAAAGAGAAGTGTGTTTATTACATAAATCACTTTCCTTATAACCCTTTGCCTCTTTTGACAGTTTGTTATTCTTCTCATATTGTTTTCTCTGTCCCACGTTATGATATAACACGCTTAAATACTTAGTACCTGCTTTTATTTTTCTGGGTCAGCAGCATTCTGTTTTCTTAGAAAGTCCAAATATAGAAATGGGTGAGAGAACTGGGATGCTGATTTGCAGTTTGAGGCGACCAGAAATTACATAGAACATTCAGAATTTTTTAATACGTGCGGCCACAAAGTATATGGTAGGCTGGTGTTTTTGATAACTGTCTCCATGCCTGATCGCATTCTGTCTGCAGCGGGCAGTTTGTCTTAACTCCTAACTCTTCCTTTTTGTTTGAGAAAATGTACAAAAGAGATGGTCAGAGCTACAGAATACAGGGACAGCTTGGGTGCCTGATCTTGAACAGTAAACCACCTTCTCAGATAAAAGCAAGGCTATTTTAGATCTCTGCTTCTTGCAATGTTCATGGTATAATAAATATATATTGTAAACAAAATCTTTTGGCAATGGCAACTTGAGTACAGGTTCATAGACCAGGCTAGTGCATATTGCGGTAGTCAGTAAGCATTGCTGGTCTTCATCTGCTGGTAGGTAAGTTCCACCTGGCCTCTAAAGCAGGACGCATCGAAAAGAGTGTTGAAGCCCACCGTGGGGCTGTCTTGGCTGGCCGCTGGAACTACGATGGAACAGCCCTCATCACGAGTGAGTACACAGAACAAACACTACTCTTATTTTTCAATTCCGTGAGTATTTTGGCTGCTTGAGTTCTGGATGTAAATTGTATATTTGCTATGACCTTCTGGCCAGCTCCTTTTGTTTCAGTGAAGATCTCTACTGTCTAGAAATGGTCTGTGAAACGTGATCTTCTGTCTTGATTTTTGTCCCCACAGCTGGTGAGGATGGACAGATAAAAATTTGGTCAAAGAGCGGCATGCTGAGGTCCACTTTGGTACAACAAGGTCAGGGACTGACAGGAGTGCAGACCGCCCCATAATGCGTTCTCAGTCTGTAAATATGCAGATGTAGGAATGGATGAAGTGCCAGACATCAGTTGAACGAATGGAAAGAGGTTTAATTTTGGGATAATTTTGATTCTGCTTGCATACAGAAAACAAAAATAGATATACCCCATTCACCACAACCATGTAAAAATGTCAGTCTTGTTCATGTTCATATTTTTTATGTTCGGCAAGGTGACACGCCCCGTGATTTAGAGTCGGCATGACTATTTGTGAACCAGGTGATGCGGCTCGTGTGTTTATCGAATCGGGAAACTTGGAAATCAGAATGTGGCGTCGGGAGTTTTGCTGCTCAGCCTGGGAGTTAATCCGGTGTGAGCCCGGTGAAACCTGTTTCTTTCTGACATCTGCACTTAAGAAGGCCAGTGCTCTCCGTAACACACAACATATTTGTCAGATTTCTGTTTGACATCTGTGCATAATGTGTGCATAGTGAAATAAATAAAGACCAAAAGTACACCTTATCTGATGAGAAGTAGGGGGGAGATTAAACCAGGGCTTAGTGGAGGTGCAACTGTTGTATTGCAGATTGAGGTTTCACACGGCATCCACATGCGTAAATGGTTAAAACACTGATGCCGACCAAGGTCACTGGGTAAGGTGATAAATGCACTAGTGTACTGCTGGCCCAGCTTCCATCGTTGTGAATCTAACCCTGATTTAGCAGTGTGATCAAAACATCATCCAGCGTTGGGTGTTGAGGCTGAGTCGCAGACCACTCTGTAATGGTCTCCAGCAAGGTGCCAGACAGATGCGTGTTCATTGAATGCAAGAGTTTCTGCTCACTGTGTGAAAATCTTACTAGAGTCTGCAAAAGACTTTGCTGTAACATGCAGTACAGTATGCCTTGCACATTTATGAGAACATGAATCAAGTTCTTCTTGTACTGTAGGGCATCATAGATATTTGTCATCTTAGAGATGATTCAATAAACATATTAGACTCCTACTCAACCAGAGGAATAAGAGTTCTGGTCCTCTGCCAGACATATACTGGATGAAAGCACACTTTGGGATATTGGGTATAATGGATAAAGTCTGGAAAGAAGAAGGATGTTTTCTGGATGTCACTTTGACCTAGACCAGGGGTCTCAAACTCCAGTCCTGGGTGGCCAGAGTCCTGTGTAGCTTAGTTCTTTCCCCCTTCCACCACAAATGATTCAGCTCAAGAGCTGTGTGGTAATTAGCACAAGGAGTTGAATCAGGTGTATTAAATGACGGTGAACCAAAAACTGTGTAGGGCTCCGACCTGCCAGGACTGGAGTTTGAGACCCCTGACCTCTGTATGTGAGGCAGCATATATGAACTTTTCTTGTTTATCTCTCATTGTCTCACTTGATTAATCCGTTAATAGAACAAACATTTCTAACCCTTTACCTTGAGTTGTATTGTACAATGGGCCCTCACATTGCACGCTCTTTCTGTGTAGTCTCGTGATCAAACACCGTCTTCATACAAACAGTGACTATTTTACAGTGGGGGAGCAGGTAATACAGGGGCTGTCAGAGCTCAGAAAGCATGTGGTGTGAATGTGGCTCGTTTTTAAGGTTGGAGGAGGCGGAGCCCTTATGGGATCATGTGACCTCATGACATCTGTGACCCACCACAAGCACCTGGAGCAGGGTTATATGTCAGCTGTTCCCTTCTTGCCTGTGGGAGTACTCAGTCACAATGATTGTCTTCCCACTTCTGAAAGGAGAGCATGTCTTTATAAATAGCTCACCTGAGGCCTGCTCACTGTTGGGTCAATGTTGTAGCTCCAGTGATCCTTTTCTGGTGAATTTTACCTTCTTTATTTCTGAACAATCTTTCTAAGGTTTTCTGTGCTTAGTCTTTCACGAAAACCTCCTGTTTAAATATAAAATCTCTTTGTTTTTGAAGCCCAGAGTGCACCATGTCTGCTTTCCTTTGCATGAACACCCAGTCCCCTCTTCCTAATAGAAATAACAATAGGGAGTTGAGCTGATTGTTACCTCTCCATTCGTCATTCCCAGCGTCACCTGTGTACTGCGTGGCCTGGGGACCCGACTCTGACCGGATCCTCTACACCTCAGGCAGGCGGCTCATCATCAAACCCCTGCAGCCCAGTTCCAAAGTCCTCCAGGTACAGCTGGCTTTTGCACGGGCTAATGAGAACCCTCTGACAACACACTTTGTGTTTTCACAGGAATTGTCCATGTTCACTCTCTGATCCAATCTTTGCACGTTAATTTGGTCGCCACTGATTTTCTGCTGAAAACCAGCCACCGGTCAAATGTGACGTCCATGACAGCATGTAGATTTTATTGATTTAAAAAAAAAAAAACAAAAGCAGCCATCCGAACAAATAATGCCATTCCGTGTTTCTCTTGAGTGGCTGTGAATGGTCTGTAAACTGCAGTGTGTGTGTCTTTAGAATGACCGAAGACGCCTTTCTGCCACTTACGCAATGGCGTGTCGCATTTCCGGACCTTGAGGTGCTCCAGGGACAAGCAAATTCCCTTGGGTCTTAACCCGAGCCCACTGCTTCCTGAGCAGCAACTGCCATTGTGTGGAAAAGCCTCGTCTGTGACCTCGTGACCCCTGCTGCCCCCAGCCTCTGATGCCCCATGGTGGAGGAGGCTTCACAGCGATGCCTTTGTTTTGCCACTGGGGGTGGGGGTGGGGGTGGGGGGGCAAGATCGGAAGAGCG
>JAODKE010000139.1:45547-58836 GCA_026779605.1 Mormyrus hasselquistii
GCCTCGCCTGTGACCGCGGGCCCCCTGCGCCCCCCAGCCTCTGATCCCCCATGGGGGAGGGGGCTTCCCGGCGATGCCTTGGTTTTCCCACTGGGGGTGGGGGTGGGGGTGGGGGGGCAGCTGAGGACCCTTATCTGCTTTGACATGTTGAGCCCCTTTTAAGCCGGCCATGTTATTCCGATTCCATGCCGCGTTTCATCGCCCCCTCCGATCCGCACCTTAATAGGCGACTTCGATTATCTTAATGCAGGAAAGTGCCGGCGAACCTCCTCCACTTCAGTGCAAACACACTCACCTGCTTTCAATTAGCACAAGTCCAAGCAATTACCATAACAGGGAACAGACCTGTGCTGATGTCAGCCGGTGCGGCCGCCTCCCCGCTCCGTTTTCACTCCTGCTCCTCATCTCCATTTCTGTCCTATTAGCTTTAGTTAGTTTGTTTTGTTGGCCCAGTAAACTTTAGCCAGTTATTTGTGGCGTTAGTGGGGACCTGTTTGTCATGGACCGTCTGTGTTTGAGGCTGAAAACGGGGGAAGCAGGACACTTTGCGTGTTAATTTAGATGCGCTCTTGAATGCATCGCCTTCATATTCTCCCTCCCTCTCTCTCTCTCCTCAAGTGGAAAGCTCATGACGGAATAATTCTGAAGGTTGACTGGAACGCCGTCAATGACCTCATACTTTCAGGTGGCGAGGACTGCAAATACAAGGTGGAGTAACCATCCAGTCCCATTCGGCAGCATAACACTCCATGACCAGCTGCCCAAATATTTTGCAGGCCTGCCTTAAATGTTTTTCAGTGGTTTAGCAGAAGGAAACTGCCGGTGTGACCCATCCCCTCTTGCTGGCAGGTGTGGGACAGCTATGGGCAGCCTCTGTACTCCTCGGCTGTGCATGACTACCCCATCACCTCTGTGGCCTGGGCGCCAGACGGGGAGGTGTTTGCCGTGGGCTCCTTCAACACGCTGCGCCTCTGCGACAAGACAGGGGTGAGAATGCAGTCAAGAGTGACCTGCCTTCTGTCTCTCTCTGTCTCTTCCTTATTCACATTTCTGTGCCAAGGCTTCCTTTCTTTTCTCCACCTACTCCCGCACATCCTGTCAGCCCGGTGTGTTTCACAGCTACACCCCACCAACCTGTACCCCACCACGGACAAGGAATTTTTGCCCATTCAACAACCCCTCAGCACTTGGCAGCTTTGCATAAGTCTGAAATTAAAAGCAGTGTAAAGAGTGCAGTTTTCAGTACGTCCGTCGTTGAGGTCATCGACTGCTCTGGCCGTTTGGACTGGCGGTGAGGCCTCTGCACTGCAGGTATTTGGATGACGTCGTCCCGTGCTGCGTCACAAGCGATTTATATCCATGGTCCCACAAACCCTGCATCCTGTCAGTCCCATGACAACTGGCCCAGTCACTATAGTGACTCTTGGTGTAACTCGATTCTTCTTTCGCTACAAGTCCCATAGCTGACTGAATTCGGTGCCTCTTACAAAACTACTCCTTACCAGCACCAGTGGTAATTACTACGCTGCAACAATGACCCTATATTACCCCATTCAAATTGTCTATGACAGTGTTTCTCGATCCGGTCCTCGGGGACCCTCAGACAGTCCATATTTTTGCTCCCTCCCAGATCTCGGTACGGAGCAAAATTGTGAGCCGTCCAGCAGGGAGCTGGGAGGAACTAAAACGTGTACTGGCTTGGGGTCCCAGAGGACCGGGTTGGAAAACACTGGTCTATGAAGATCCTCTGTCTTTTGGAAGAAATGTTCCTTTATGGCTTTCTCAGTTATTTGGAGTCGGAGGAGATGTTCCTGAGCCCGGACACCTGGTCCTGGTCGGGGCCAAGCTTCTAATCATAAGACCTTACTGGGGGGAAAAGTGGGTTGTAATTTCAGATGTGTCGTGTAAAGTGTTTGTCAGAGAGATGGTGTGAGGTGGTACTTCTCTGATTTCTTGCTGAAACTGAAATGTCCCTGTTTTGGGAAATACTGAAAACAAGCGGCAAAGTATGTTTCTCTGAGACAGATCGTCATGTATCTCGTGGTACATTTTCATCTAATTAGGATCAAATGGTATTTTTAAGCACTAAAACAAATGAGCTGGAGCAGAACTCTGAGCCAACACAGATGCCTCGGTCTTTCAGGCGTGCGTGTGTGTGTGTGTGTGTGCGTGCGTGCGTGTGTGCGTGCGTGTGTGCGTGCGTGTGTGTGTACATTTCTATTGTTATTTAGGGAAGCTGTGCTATGGCCCTGCTCTCGGTGGGTTTTCCAGGGGCACTTCAGCATGGGTGTATTCTGCAGCCAGGTGGTAGCCAGAGGGGCCCGAACAGAACTTTCCAGACACTTAGCTGAGCAATCTGGAGACTCGGGGGTTTCTCCTTTATGACTGACCGCACAGTATCTGTCGCTGCTCTGACTTGCCGTCAAGCACTGTTGGCTCTGGTGCATTGTGGGAGCTGTGGTGCATTGTGGGAGCTCTGTTGCATTTTGTAAACATCACCAGATTCGAACTGCGGAAACCCTAATGTTTATACCTTCTAAAATTTTCTGTCTTCATGTATTACCATACTTTTTAAGGAATGGTAGGAAGTGATTATTAGTAACAGTCCTCACTTTAAAGCCTGAGATTTCCTTAACATTACAGGAATCAGAATATAAGCAGTAACCCTTCAATGCCGCTACTTACAGTTTGCTCACGGCTCACTCACGACCGGCGATTCTTTCCCCAAGTGTCAGTTTTGACAAGGCTCTGCTGGCCTGTGTGTGCAGAGAAAGGGTTAAGGCCCATGTGGAATCTCAGCAGTACTACCGTGACTAATCACCAGGAGTTTCGCTCTGTATCTTGTACAGCGGATGCTCGCACATTACAGAGTGCTGCCTCAGCAAGAAAATGCTGACCGGCTTAACCCTTAACCTCCAGCGAGCCTCCACTTAGCCAAGCCGGGGGGGACCTCCTCAGGACAGATAAAGCACACGGCTCTCCCTGCTATCGGCACTTGGGGGGGAGGCGGTTGTGTTTCATCATCTTTGCTGGGACCAGTCATGGGACTGTATCCTGGCGAGCCGCCCCGTGCCGCGCACTCCGCACCGCGCACTCCGCACCGCGCACTCCGCACTGGGGTCCGATTCCGTATTCTATCAGTCTCGCTGGGCTCTGGCTTCAACTTATTTCTTCTGTGTTTATTTTTAGTACATGCAGGCTCTTAATTATTTGTATATTTATTCAGTGTGCTCTTAGTTCTGTTTCTTGGTGTCTAACGGCTTAATGTGGAACAGTAACGTCTCTGGAGTGCGAGTGAATTTTATAAACACAAGTGTTACAGATTGAGACGAAGGCTCGCAGCAGCATGCTTGTGTCGTTAGCCTGTGCAGCCGCCTCCTCCTCGTCTGTCACGGATGGTCAGATGCTGGAAACAGTGCCATGGCGAAGCCTCAGTGACTGTCTGTATGACCCAGCTGGCACCTTTATTGAAGTTGTTAATTCAATTTGATCGCTTGAAAAATTGCACTAGAGGGCAGGCAGTGAGAGATCGACAGTAGCTCGTGTCACTTTATACATGGCTTCCAAATACAAGGGCAGGTCGCACGGTTTTTTTGTCTGCATGGATTTAGTATTATGGTCTATTTTCATTATTTGTGGTCATTTAATAATTTAAAAACATACATAAAAACATATGTTTGGTTATTTAAAAGCAGAATTGTCTCAGGACTGGAGCAAGCTGGACTTCCTACACAGCTCGTGGTGATACAGAGGATTCACCCAGCTTTAGCGCTAACAGAAAACAAAGCTCTGTGACTTGACAAAAAACCGTATAACTAAATGAAACCCATTTCCTTCAATAAAAACACAGCCTCGCATTTTAGCTGAACCGTCTCCACAAGGACGAGCATCACGTTTCAGCGCAGTGCTCCATCTTCATTTGGGGCTTGACTGGAACCATCACTGGCCCGTTAATATGCCCCAGTTTGCGCTGGAGCCTCAGACTGTCCCAGCAGCTTGTCACTCGTGAGTCGGCTGTTTCCAAAGCAAAAAGTCCAGAAGGACACACTTATCCAGATGTCGGGAGCGTGGCCTTCTTCTAGAGGGGCTCAGAAAATACATTTAAAGTCATAAGTGTTTGGAACGTCTGGCTCAAAAGAGATCTGCCAGTTCTGACCTGACGCTCTGAAGATGTGCTGCTGGAAGATATGCTGGCGGTTAAGGAATCACCAGCTTTTTATGCGGTTTGAAATTTTATTCAGTGCCAGTGGATTCCGTGGGGCCGTTCTGTGACCGTATGCAGACATATCACAAAGGTGCGATGTTTACCATGTCTGCCTCTTGATTTATTGTTTGGCCGCTTGCTGCGGAGTGAGCCTCCAAGTCTTATCCGCTATTAAAAGTCAGCGGTCGACCCAGTCAATCAGAATGTCTAGGTTATGTTCAATTAATGTATATATCTGCACTGGCATAAAAGTTTAGACTGAATCTCAGAGGCCTGTGTTTTGGTTCTGTCTTGTTTGGGACAAAAATAAATGTTAATTTAAACCCAAAGAAAATGGGGAAATTTTAAACGTTGTTTTTCTTCATCTGGAGAAAGTAAGTTGGCTAACTGAAGAGGGAGAAAATGTCACTTGTAAAAGTGAAAGATCTGCCTTGGGGGGTATAACTGGAAAAATAGCAGATGTGGAGGAGGCCTGGGCAGCGGAGGGAGGGAGAGAGAGAGAGAGCGCGAGAACGAGAGCGCTGCCAAACAAAGGGAGTCCTGAGTCAGCAGCAGTGTATGGGCTGGGCTCCCCTCTCTCTCTCCCCCACTCCCCCCTTTCCTTTCGTTCTTTCTTTCTCCTCCCCTCCTGTCCTTTCACGTGTCTCCTTCTCTCCTGCTTCGGCCCTGTGCCCATTCTCAGTTCAGAGCCAGAGATTGTGTGTGTGTGTGTGTGTGTGTGTGTGTGTGTGTGTGTGTGTGTGTGTGTGTGTGTGTGAGTGAGAGAGAGAGAGAGACTGACTCACCAGTGTGTTTATAGTCGTTACTCTGGCACTGGTTCCAGTTGAACCCCTCTCCTCACTCACACCTCCAACATTTTGACTCTTCACACCAGCCCTAACCTAACAATGCTCACTCAGCAGTCATAGTAACTGACGACGTGAAAACACACTCACCGTGTCGTGCTCTGCCTCTTTCTATTTTCACTTTATCTGTATTTCTCCTCTTAGCGCTCAGTTGAGTCGACTCGCGAGGAGTTTCGAAAGAGTGAGCGCTTTTTGCGCGCTTTATGATTCGACTTCCTGGCCAGTGAAAACAGGCATTAAACCCACAGCCCCACAGGTTAATCGCGTTCAGTTTGAGGCACTCAGGACAGGGGAAGCGACTTCAGAGCCACAGGGAGACAAAGACACTTGGGGGGGGCGGGGGGTCCTTTTTATTTCTTATTGCCTCTTGTTTTTCGCCGTACGCCCCTCATCGTTAAGCTTTTACCTCCCTAAAGGGATCATGCGAGGACAGACCGATGGCTGTATGTGTCCCACACGGCCGCAGGGGCTGCATTGGGAGTGACTCCGTGTGGATTTCTCCCTATAAACGTCCGCTTGCTTCCCTTCCCCCTGTGTCCCCAGCCACGGAGAGCGTGGAAGAGAGATAGATGGTGGCCTCCGCCGGGGGCGTGCCAGTTTGTCTGGCGGAGTCATTACTCTCTGGTCCATTAAATCAGTACCTTCGCAGACAAGACAAACATGTTGGAGGGGGGGAACCGGCAGAGCTGGGGGGGGGGGGTAGTCACCCCTCAGAACAACCCTTCACTGCGTGCGCAAGGCGACATGTGCGCGCATGAGCTTCCAGTCTGGCAAACACATATTTCTTTTTTTCAGGATTTGTGTGTGTGTGTGTGTGTGTGTCACTGGGCTCCAAGTGGAAGACTTTGGAGAAAGTGTGCCTATTGAAATGAGCCTTTAAGCTGCTTGTTCTTGGAATCCGCAGCCCTCGGAGTACTTTGACGTGGGAGGGGTTTCAGTCGCTGTTTTTTTGTGTGTGTGTATTTTGTCCGTGCTGAAGATTTGATTGTTTGCTGGTATATTGATTCCCCCCCTTCCCCCCCCCCCCCCCCATTTGCTTGTTCTTTGATGTTTGTAGTCTGACGGGGCGCGTCTCGCTCGATGAGTAACCACACAGAACCTGACAGTAGAGTTTATTTCAGTATCTTAGGAAGATTTGACCTGTGCTCCCTCAAAAATGTCCACTTCTTCATTACTGTCTGATATACATGCTTACAGAAAGAGAAGTCACTTTGCTATCTGAGGAGAGATCTCATGGGGTATTGCTCTCTCAATCCCCGTGGATATCTTAGATAGATGCTGCCTCAGTTACCCCATCTCCTCAGGCACCCAGTCACAGAATCTAATCAGTCATGGTGAGTTCTGGTCAGTCAGATCTGAACAGTCACTTCAGCCGCTTCCCAAAAACTGCAAGTCCGGGTACCTCCCCAGAGCTTCCCTTTATGACATGTTCTTTGTCCCCTGGGGGGCTGTAGGGGAGTGGTGTCTGGTGTCTGTTTCCACCCATAGAGCTCACCCTAACCTTGGTTAATTGAGTTCAATCCAGAGTTATGCCAAACAGAATCTGTGATAATTCACAGACCCACATGTTCACATGTTAAGTCATACTCTCGGTGGCCACGTGACCATCGACCCAGAGTTTACGTCATTTGTTTGTCATTCTGCTTTATTTTTACGTAAATGAGTCTGAGGTGTATAAGAGTACAGGATGCCCCCCCACCACCGAGGATTTATACAGAAAGTAAGATGTTGTTGTATAAATGAGCAAGTGCAGAAAAAGCAGCTTAATGGCAAAACGATGGATTCATAAATGGCGAGCGAATGCCTTTGATGGCTGTTGGTGCAGATGGGCTTCTGCCTCTTTGTACCGCATGACGTTCCCGTGTCAGCCACTCCCAGCCGGGCCGGCACGCCGCGTGCCCTTCCCTTCTCGCCAGCCCCCCCCCAGTCCCGCAGCGCTAATTGAATCCTGCTGGCCGGCTCACAGCTGCATCCCGCTGATGAGTCCCAGGGGCCGGCCCGGCCATGTGCGTACGGTTAGCGCTCCGAGGCTTCGGGCCTGCATAGTACGTCTCCAGCACGAACCAATGTGTGTGTCATTACGGTCTGCCTTCCTGCCAGACTCCTGCCTTGTGCCACTTGATGCAGCCCACAGGCCAAATCTGTAGTTTTACGATCAAACCGTATATTACGGAAAATAGCCACTCGTTCTACATTTTGTTATTCGTCTGCCCTTTGTGTTTCTAGCTACACCTCTTCCCTCCGCTCGCCTTTGTAAACAGAAATGAATTATTAAACGCATACAGTGAGTTGTTTGGATTAACGTGCCATCACTGTCTGAGAGGTACACCGTGTCTGCTCATTGCGATGGTGGGGGGGGAGGGGCTTGTCTGCTAATCGAGCAGAAGTATTATCACGCATCCTTCTATTAAAAGGCCAGGGAGCAAAGCAAATACAACCAGTTAGCTGTAATACAGAAATAACTGTTCTGTGTCAAGAGAGCAGTTTCAGAGGCTCAAAGGAGTCCTGGAGCATACTGCACACTCATCATCCTCCTCTTCATCACAGCCATAGTGGGGAAGTTACCCTGCTCTTGCTCTGAATCCTGCAGCTACCGTGTCCGCAGGAGCTGGAGGGCAGAACCAGCATGTGACTAGAGCTCGTCAGTGGAGAACAGCTTCCTAAGTGTGCTATCTGTGTAGAAGGTCTCCCGGGGAGGGCCAGTTTCGGCCATACAGATCACGAGGACATTAATCTCTAGCCAAGTCCAAAAAAGATCAGATTTCTGCACATTTAGCTATTGTACAGTGTCGGGGGGGGGTGGCAGAGGTATATTTTCCAATTTGGAGAAGCTAGGCTGAAGGGTGGGCAAAAAGGGGCGCCGCCTTTCTGCCGACCCTTCAGCCCAGCTTCTGCAAATTCCCCATCTCCACCCACCAATCACCTCCTCCCCGCACCTGTCACTGGCCAATCAGAGCCAGGGTGACACAGTTTTCTAAATGGTTACACAGCTGAGGAGAGACTGGAGCTGTGCCAGACTCATGGCGGTGCCACATTTGGGCTCTCCCACGTCTGCCTGACTGAAAGCTGCGACCTCTTGTTAAGTGATTTAACAGAATCTCTAAGCTGGGAGCAAAGACCCGCTGTTATGAAAGGTGCAGTCAGCCTGTAGCCCAAGCCCTACAGCCTGCAGCACCTGATGATTCAGCCCATGGCCAGAGTCCAGCTACAGGGCTGTCGGGGCCTGACCCCGGCCACGCCCCCCTCAGCAGTGACTCCGGAAAAATGTCCTGTCCTTCATTTTTCCGTGTATAGCTGAATTTTGTCCCGATCATGAAAAGGGAGTGTGATACTTTTGTGTTTGTGATGATAAAAACAAAAAAATGCCTCCATTTTTGTGTGTTTGGCAGTGTTGCCCTTTGATGAACCTCTGCCTGACTGGCATCAGCAGGTCGCAGGCGACGGTGCTTGCGTCTCCGCCGTGCCGTTCGTTTTATGTGCCGCCGCGCATGTGAGGAGAACGTCAACACTGAAGGACTTTAAGAGGGAAGGATGAATATTTGTGTCAAATATCAGAGGACAGACGAGCAAAGGATAAAGCGTGTTGGCGACTCCCTGGTGATTACGCCAGCTCAGACAACTCGGTGCCACCGAAGGTTTCTGAGCAGCCTTTATGGTCTGCAGGCCGTCTTTTTGTTTGATAGCGTGTAATTGAATGCAGTGTGTCAGACATTATTATAAAGCACAGCATTCTCCTTCAAAAAATCTACTGTTTGTTTCATTCCTTTGTTTTTATTTTAGCTTACTTACGGTTTACACTTAATCAAAAAATGTCTGAAAACAGGTCAAGTAAAATCTGGTAAAATGGAAGATGAATTGTCGTGGTGATTTGGGCTCCTGTGCTTTAAGTCTTTAGGAAAAATGCTTAAAGTGGTCTTTTGTCTTTGATATCTGCTTAACGGTTAGAAAAGGGTTACTGAAAAGCTACAGTCTGCAGAGACCGAATGGACGTAATCAGCCTAAAGACCCCAAGTTTGTCTTTATTTTCCCTCCAGGTGAAATTTCCATAACAGTGAAACTCGATCATTAGCTGAGGACAAAATGTCAACGGAAAGCGGAGAACTAAATTGTCCCTGGGGGGTACGAGGGCCAGGGTTACGGGATGGTACCCCTCCCCCGGCCTGCTCTGTGTTCGCTGTGGAGAGGCCGTTTCTCCTGGAGCGGCTGAAGGGGTGTTTGCTTTGGCCGTGCACCTCGCTCAGGTGAGGATGCCCCCCAGATATGTGAACCCAGCCCGGGACGGAACTGGGAGGGGGGCGGGGTGCCCGGCCCTGCACACGTGCGTGCGGCATGATGCCAGTTACAGCCCGTCCTGATTTACTCCAGGACTCACTCCCCATCTGCCATTTTGCTACTATCTCTCTTCATTAAGAAACAAGCTTTTTTAATAATTATATTCTTTGGGTTTTCACACTCCTCAACCCTCCATGTCTGCCGCAGCACGTGCAGTGAGGGGACATTCATCTGCAGGTAATTTGAAATCATCCCTTTTTCAATCTTCTAAATCCTTTTCCATTATTGCTGGCTTGCAGGGTATTTGATGGTGGGCATTGTCGTTATTTAGAACATATGTCTTCCACGCTGAGTCCTCTGCTGGCTCTCCTCATGTGTCTCTGCCCAATTTTTGTGTTACTAACAGTGGGTTTGTAAATGCCTTTAAAATGTCCTTCCAGTCCCTCAGGGCTACCATTCAGCCAGGGCCCGCTGTGAGACCGCATTTTCTCAAAATGGCACTCACCCCTCCAATTTCAAACTGGAACATCGTTTTGACCTGATATGTAGAACGCAGAGAATGCCCCGTAAATTAGGAGGGGGGGTGGTCGCCATGGCGCCATCAGCAGAGGCTTATTTGTTGAATCAAGTCTCAGTTACGGGGTAGTTATTCCCGTTTTGGGACTAATTATTTTGATATATTTCCCTTTTTGCATCAAAATTTCATGCATTTTATTTAAAAATACGACGATGACTTCTGAATATGTATTATTGTTAATTTGAAGACTATTCAGATGAGATTAGACTTCTACTTTCCTTCATATGAAAGTGCCGCCCTGTTGCTTGTGCTGCCGTCTCTGGGGTGCACAGCTTCTGGGTCGGCACGTTCCGGAACTCTACAGGGAGCTGGAACTCCGATGATGGACAAGTTCACGGTGTGTCTAAGCATGCATGAGAATGAACGCTCCGGGATCAGCCTGAGCTGTTGACTGCTGTTCCGGACACAACAATCTGTGACTGCAATCAAAAAATGACAAATCTTGTATTTTGTTTGGTTACTTATGGTTAAGGTTAGGACTGGGTAGGGGGGTCGTCATGTTGGGATTAGAGTTTTCCCCATAGAAATGAATGGAGAGTCCCCACAAAGATATAATTACAAACCTGTGTATGTGTGTGGAGTTCATGTATCTTGACAGCAGCCACATCGTTCCATAATTCGGCACGTGGAGACTGGTGTGATGCAGCATGCTCGGATGCGCTGTGGGTGGAGATGGGGAATCTGTGGGTGGAGATGGGGAATCTGTGGGTGGAGATGGGGAATCTGGGTGGATGTGCTGTGGGTGGAGATGGGGAATCTGGGTGGATGTGCTGTGGGTGGAGGTGGGGAATCTGTGGGTGGAGATGGGGAATCTGGGTGGATGTGCTGTGGGTGGAGATGGGGAATCTGGGTGGATGTGCTGTGGGTGGAGGTGGGGAATCTTGGAAGTGGGGTGCTGTGTTGTGCCTGTGGATGTGTGTGAATGCGGCACACTGGGATTTACGCTCGTACCTGTGTTGCCAGGCTGTCTCCAGTCCAGGAGTAGAGCGGCTAACCAAAGCCAGCTGGGATCGACTGAGCGGCAGCCAGCAAGTTCCCCCCCTCATCCCCCACACCCCACCCTGAGGGTTAGCCTGCCGGGGCCTCTTGAGCCTCCCGTCCTGACAGAGTCTGCTGCAGTCACACGCCACGCCAGCGATCGGTCCCTTCTGAGGAGAAGCAGAGCGAGGCAGTGGCACTGGGCAGGCAGTGGCACTGGCAGCACAGACACACTTAATGTGTCTGATGTAATGGGGCTGAATCAGCATACAGTCCCACAGAGAGCCACTGGCTGATACGTGTGTCTTTAACCGCTTCCCTGCTCCTTCCCCTCTCTCCTTTGGCGTCCTTTCGGTCATGATTCAACCCAAACTTCTGACATCTAACAAATTAGCAGTGCTCCCCCCCCCGCCCCAAGTTGAGCTTTACGGGTAGTCTTCCCGACCCCATTCATGACCCGAATCTCCCCTCTTGCATTCTGCCTCATGTTCATGTCAGGAGGGGGTTTGCCAAGCAGAAGAGTTGCAGTTGACTCTGTTTTTTTTTTTTTCTTCCTTCCTTTCTATGGTCGTCCCCCCCCCCCCAATAATAAGGCAGCCGTGTGGAGGATGCTCAGAACACCTGCCAGTCTTAATGGCAAACGTATGTGTGAGGAAAGGAGGGCGACACTGTATGTGTGTGAGAGAGAGCGAGAGAGAGAGAGGTCGCTAAGGCTAACGGGGAAAGAGTGATCCAGACAGCAAACTCAGGAGCCGGAGGGGAAAGGAGGAAAAAAAAGTAGTCATACACAAATGACATTCATTCATGATTCTTTTAAAAAAATATCACTTGATTTTTCTTTTTTTTAAAGTGTGGTTGTTACTGATGTGTGTTAAGCTCACCCGGAAGGCATTGAGCATGTTGTTTTTTTGGGTGAGTGTCGTGCTTCTTTTGGGGAAGAGTTTCCTTTTGTTGGACGATTACCCCCCCCCCCACCCCATACACACCCTGGGCTCTGGCTTGGCCTGCCTGGGTGGCTCGCTATGCCCTGCCGCTCCCCACATAGGGTGCAGGTGCTCGTAAGTGCTCTGCTGTGGTAGGCAAACATGCCAGGGCCATATCTTTCTGACACATGAAACCGCACTCGGCCTGTTTGGATCTCAGCCTGGGTCCTGGCCCACCATTTGACTTTATTTTTCAAAAAACCCAACACATAATATTTTGAGCTGAAGAATGCAGAGGGCTGCCTTTTAGGAGGGCACAGTTGAAGGTGATTTGGCAGAAGCAGTGATCTGAGGCACCAACATTTTGCATCCATTTGGCTTCTTGCCGCTCTTCCCCTCTGCATGCACTTTCTCTGCTTCCATTCGCCGCGATGATGCTGCCGGCACCAGGAGTTCAGCACTTTTGAGCCGATCCTAAGTGGCAGCTTGGCATTCTGTACCACGCACCCCTCTATCAGGAACGGGGGCTCTCAATGTCAGAAAAGCGCCCGCAGTATGTCTGGTACCCTTCAGACAGTGGAAACCCTGGTGTGTGTCAGAGTTCGAGCAGCACCGGGACACTTTGGGTTCACCTCCCAGAGGGGGTTTTATTCTGTTCGCCTGTCCAGGTGAAAAGAAACAAAATGTGTCTCTTCCCCCCTCTTCTTGCGTCCCTCTGGTGGTGAGAGTGGAGAGCTCTCAGCCCCTTAGTCATCGTCTTCTGGCCATCGCCGTGGAACTGACTCTGCACACTGTCACCTTGGCATTATCCGCTTCCCTGGAACAATGTGGTTTCAATATCCCACTCCCTCCCAATCAAGGAGCAATAAATACTGTGGAAAGTTTATTTCTGTGGTGTCGTTCCCTGAGATTGGTGTGCCTGAATCCAGTATGACAGATACAATACTCCCCCCGCCACCCCAGTTTGATTTAAATGCCCCCCCCCCCCAACCAACCCAAGGCAAATACAGAGCCAGTGACCGTGCGCCAGAATCATCTCTTTTGGTTCCAATAAAAGTTGTCAGTAGAAACCACTGCTGAATGACTATCCCTCCCCTCTGTGGGACACCCCTCCCCACCCAGCACCTCCCGAAAAGATTATTGCTAATGTGAGAAAACCATCATCAGCTTTCCTTTGGACTTCAGCGGAAGATCCTCTGTACGGGGCAGTGAACCCCCCCGTCGGTCGCGTCACAGAGGTCAGCGGTGTTGCCCTCTCCTGTTTCTTTTTCTCAGGGTGTAGTCTGACACACGCCAGCAGCCTGCCCCCCCCAACCCCCCCTCTCCCCGGCAGCCTGCCTCTCGCGCGCGCTCACCGTTTTCATGTTGCCAGTGAACGGCCTTGCGGTAACTAATTACACAAGAAATGCGATGTCTGTCGTCACTCCGGCCTGCTCCCAAGTTCATGCTGCGTTAAAACGATGCCATCTCCCCCCCCCCCCCCCCCCCCC
>JAODKE010000139.1:66064-80733 GCA_026779605.1 Mormyrus hasselquistii
TATCAGGGGGGAGAAAAGGCGGGGGGGTAAAAGGCCCCCCCCCGGGGTTGGCCCCCCCCCCCCCCCCCCAAGGGAGCTGGCCGCTGCTTCAGGCCTCGGGAGTGTGACAGCAAAGTGGGGGGGGGGCAGGGAGGGGGGAGGGGCAGCCTGAATGTTCAGTTACTGTTTGTCAGCATGTCTCCCCCAGCCAAGACGGAGAGTGGTGCCTGGGGCCAGCTGGCTCGGTTCCCTGCGTCTCCACCCCCCCTCTCGTCCACCTCTGTCACCCCGGCCCGGCGCAGGGTGTCGTTTTTTCAAAAGAACTGGTGAAAAACACAACGAAACATTCATCAGCTCTCATTTCTCTCCCAGTTTGGGTGGTTTGGGATTAGGTCTCCTTAAATACGGTAAAACAGCCAGCCAGCCAGCCATTGTATGTATATGTATATGTATGTGTATGTGTGTGTGTGTGTGTGTGTGTGTGTGCGCGCGAACGCACTCAGGATGGCAAGGTGCATTGTGGGTAGGAGCCTCAGCTACCAGCCCTCTCCCATTTCCCTGCCGAAGGAGCAGATTATGCAGTGCATATACTACTTTCAGTCACACTGTGTGTTTCTATGTTGACCGAGTGAAGATGTTTATCTGAGGGGGACTGAGCTTTGATGGCAGTCAGTTCCTAATGGAGAGCAGATCCTTCAGTGCCGTTCCTGTTTAATCAGGAATGTAAAATTAGATGTGGCCTAATGAAAAATTATTCCCATGCAAATTTCGAGATTAGGCCCCCGCTTGTGTTCCTGACAGGGTGTGAGTCTGTATCGAAAGCAGTCTGTGAACTGCGAGGCTCCTTATGCTCCTTCTCAACTCAGTCTGACCCCAGCCAGTGACAAAATGGCTAAACTGTCCAGGATGAAAGCATAAAAGCGTTATGGCTGTGCCAGTAAGAGGAAATGTGAGCGGGAGCCCTCATGGTGGCGTAGGGACAGTCCAGTAGCATGATGTCATCTGCCATCTTCAGACGGAGGTGATGGCAATCGCCCTGGACCAGTGTGGACCAGCCACCGACAGGAAGATCGCTCTGATTGACAAAAACAAGGACCTCTACCTAACTTCTGTCCGGCGTCGTGAACAGGCCATCTGCAAGATCGGTAAGAGGCCGCTGGGGCCTGTGGTTCTGTGACGGGGACTGTTCTCCGCGGTCCACATTGTTAGGCGATGATTCCTTACCTACTTCCTCCCAGGTACCATGGTCCACACTATGGCCTGGAATGACTCGGCCAGTCTGCTGTGTGGAATCCAGGACACCCAGTTCACAGTGTGGTATTACCCCCACACCGTCTTCATAGACCGCGACCTGCTGCCCAAAACGCTCTTCACAAAGGACGCCAGGTATGGTGGTGTCCAATAGCAGAGACCCAGCACGTCCACGTCTTCCTGCTCGTCCCATTCTCACACCGCCACTCTGACCTTTGGGACAAGCCATTCCCATACACTGCTCCCCCCCCCGGGTCATGTTTACAAACCATCACCAGATGGTATTTTTAAACACTACTGCTAAGCACTGAACAATATAAATACACACTAAAGACAGCAGAGGACTCTGAGAGTATCCCATCCATTTGTAGTGCAATTGTCAAATGTCATCACCATATCAACCAAATAGTAAATGCAGCAGCAGAGTACTTTATAAACAAGCTCCCTGCGATTGAGTGGGACAGCAGAGTTTTTAATCTAAAGGTTTACTGGCCGTCAATAAAACATTGCTGGCTCCAAAAACATCCCTCTCTCTGTCATTAAGACAAGGGGGGTAGGATTCCTCCTGGGTTCAAGACTGGCACCGAGGAATCCTGGGTAAATGTGCTGCATCTGAGAAGGGTAGCAACTGCCTGCATAGTATGTAGTTTCATCGAAACTTGTCTCAAGTAAATGAAGGACTCTGTATCACTTTCTGCCCTGACAGTGAGTTCAGCCGGAGCCCCCAAATTCTGAGCTACTTGGGTAGCCAGGTGACTATCCGGCGTGCCGACGGCTCCCTGGTCTACAGCAGTGTCTCGCCGTACCCAGCCCTCCTGCACCAGTACGTGGGCCACGCGCACTGGGACGACGCCCTCTGTCTCTGCCGCTTCGCCAAGGTACGAGTCCACAGGGACCAGCAGAGCCGTGCGCGTGTGGCCTTAAACCCCGCCCCTGTATAGACCTTTGTATGCATGCTTTTGTGGTCACCGCCATCTTAGATAACGTGACTGACATGCTACAGATCCATTGTGTTTCATTATCCCAGTAAACACAAACCATATATTTCTTTTTATATTGTGTGCACAATATAATTATTTTGTGGCAAAGGATATTAAGATTAAAAACAATATTTTATCACCACTTTCAAGATTTCGCCAGCTCTGTCTCCATAGTATCAGCTGTTTTCACAGGTAAAACTGCACAAAACACCGGGATCGCAGGTCAAGTGAGATATTTGTTTTGTGATCATTTAGAGAAATGCCAGCGTAAGACTTAAGGAGTGCACTAGGTGTGTCATGTGATGTGATGTGATGTGATGTGATGTGATGTGATGTGGCTGTCTGATGATCTCCATTGTGTTCAGCCGGACAGTGCGAATGCTTAATGGAGGACAATGTCACTTGTGACTTTACAATGGCGGCGACTGTGTATCACGCATAGTTGCGTTGCACAAATACTGCATCTGTACAAAGGTCTATAACCCGGTTCTGTCCGCGCAGTGGTGTGTGAAAAGCCAAACCCTAACCCTAAGTTTAGTATTAAACCAAATATTAATACTAATATTATTAATATTAAACCAACCCCAGGAGGGCAGTATGAAGAGATGCAGAAATTCAGCATTATGGGAAAAGGCTGAAGATGAGAAGTGTTCAGTAATGCATGCGATGGCATCACATTATCAGAGAGAAGCGGTAATGATTTCCATTTAGCTGTAATTAGTGGAGCCAAATTACCCAAGAAGCAGCAGGACGTGGGGGCCAGGGAGGGACAAGAGGTGCAAGTTACCCAGGAGCGGATTCTTCACGCCTGCGGTCCCCGTGGATCAGGGCAGTGCCTGCGCTCGCATTGTCTGCCCCTCTGCCCGCTCGCTTTGCCCTCCCCCTCGTGCACCTGTGCTTAAGCCCCCCCGCCCCATCCTGCCACTTCCATCCCACCAGCACCCCCGCTGCCTCCTATAGCTTTACACAGGCTGGCCTTGGTTTAAATCATTCCGATAGCTCCTGCTCTGATACGTATGACACTGTGGCAGGTTACGCTGCACAGAGGCATAATGGGCCCTGTGTTCGGGGAGAGCAGGACCTTGGGGGGGGGGGGGTAAATTCATGACGGGGGCCGTATTTTTCTTATCAATTTACATTACCATATATATATAGATATATGTACATGGTATTTATTATATGGTGGAACCTTTAAATACAAGGTAATAAAATGTTTTTGAGAGCAAATATTCAAGAATTACAGCAAAGAAGAATAGAGCTTTATTGAGCTGAAGCTGGTGGTTTTAAATTTTTTAATTAGCCTGTGTGACACCATTTACTGTTATTTACCCCTGATCCACAGAGATCTCCTATGCACTCACTCGTTTATGATGCAATAACCACAGCCTGGCATGTCGTTTCGAGAGCGGCAAGGGGGGGGGGGGGACAGGGGGGGCAGCGGCGTGCCAGAAACCCAGCCTGCCCCACCGCTTTTAGGAAATGCCTGCAGCTCAGCGTGCCCATTTCTGGTAAGCGGGCAGGCCTTCCAGTAGGTGTGGGTTTTCCTGGGGGGAGGGGTCACCGGGGCCACCCCACCCCGGCCGCGTGGATGGAAAACACAGCAGGGCCCCGAACAGCCCCCGCCACGATTATCCCAGAAGCTACCGCAGATTTTAACTGGTGCGCGACGCTTTCAGTTACGAGCGGCAGAGACAGACCAACTACCCTGGGTGACATTTCACCGTGGCCTCTTTTGTCTGGGAATTGAAATAGTGAGTCCGGACCCCTTAAATGTAATATTTTACGGTTTGGTGCTGGTGTTTACAGCGGTGCCAACATGCTGTCAGACGCACACCGGCATCCCTGCTGGCAGCTTGGCCTCTCCATCCTCTGATGTCACAAAGAGCCGCCTGCCCCCACCACCAGCGTAATGCCGTCAGACTCCTTAATAACCTGCTCTGCTTTGGCTGGGGCTGGACCTCCTATACCCAGTTCGTGGTCGCAGTGGTTTAATCATGTGACGGAGCACCCAACCCGCCGCCGGCTTGGCGCCTCTGACGACCTGTCCAAGTGCAGACCTCTCTGTCCGTTTACCATCGAAACCGCTGGTGTGTATATATACAACGCAGGCTCATCCCAGGAGAGATAATGCTCATCACAGTGTTTATTTACATAGCCCATTGCAAATATTGCAACATGCAAACGTGGTTTAAATGCCACAGCACCATGATGGGGGGGAGGAACTGCTGGAGGGGGCCACTTAAGCCGCCGGACTCCTTGCTGCATGTAGATTTTCTGGCCTCCTGTTGTTATTGTTTAGTTTGGCGGTATGTAAACCAAACAGGAGCCCCGAGCGAACTTTCCACTGGCTCGCAAACACACGGCGGATTGTAACGTCGATAAAATGAGACAGGGAAGGAAACGACACATTACACCACATCTCCTGGGGGGGCGAAAGGTACGATTGCCACAAACATCCTGTGTAAGAGTTTGCAGACAAGTGCCCCCAACATATCGGGCTGTCACACCATGCCATGACCCCTCTGTTTTGATTTGCTGCATTAGTAATGCAGTGGTTTTGTGCTAAAAGAGGTCACTTTGTTTGCCTGCCTGTCTTTCTGTCAGTTTGTCCATCTGTCAGCCTGTCTCTGTGGGACTTGACCTCCTAAGTGTATAAGGCTGTAGTTGCACCAACACTAGGGGGCGCTGTTGGTTATTTATGGTGCTGTCCATAAATCCCACAGGACCAAACCCTCTGGGCGAGCTTGGCTGCCATGGCAATGGCCAATAAGGAGCTGAACACGGCAGAGGTGGCCTACGCAGCCATCGGAGAGGTACAGCCACTCCATGTGCCTTTTCATCTGAAGCGATATCTCTGCATTTGTGGTTCCCATAAAGTACCATAAATAGAACGATTAAAAATCCACACAGAATAATATTATTCATCTTCCGCTTTCAATAGGTGGACAAGGTCCAGTACATAAACTCGATAAAAGAGCTTCCCTCGAAGGAGTCCTCTCTGGCACACATTCTGCTGTTCAGCGGTTATGTACATGAAGCAGAGTCCTTGCTCCTGCAGGCAGGCCTCATTTACCAGGCCATCCAGGTGAACATCAGCCTCTATAACTGGGACAGGTGAGCATGCCTACTTGCGTCTTGTCGCTGGTTGCCCATCAAGCATGTTTAGAGGGTGCCCGTGTCGCGATCCCTCTCTATAAGGGCCCTGGAGCTGGCGGTGAAGCACAAGACGCACGTGGACACCGTGCTCGCGTACCGACAGAAGTACCTGCAGGACTTCGGCAAGAAGGAGACCAACAAGAGGTTCCTGCAGTATGCTGAGGGGGTACGTGGGGAAAACAGCACATTTTCTCATTTAGATAATCTTGGATATATAGACAGACAGACAATGATGCCATTTGCACAGGTATAGGGCAGCACAAATACAATGGAATTCTTGTGCATAGCTCACATAGATTGTCTTCAAGATAGAATGAAAATAAGAAGGGAGAATACTGTTTTTTCAACAATCATATCCTTGCTGCTCCAAACTTTCAGTTGGGTATTTTAAATTATTTTTATTGACTTTTTAATGATAAATGCGTATTTTCACATGAATTTTCATTCTGTTTTTTAAATGCTTTAACTGGTGGTGGCCCGTTTTTTTGCTGTCCCTGCAGGTGGAGGTGGACTGGGAGAAGATCCAGGCTAAGATTGAGATGGAGCTGGCCAGCGAGCGGGAGCGGGCAGCCGGCGCCTCGCTACGGAGCAGTGCGGCATTCCGCCAGTAGGCCCTGCCCCAGTCGCTTGTGTACCAGCCTGCAGTTACCCTCTGCAGACTCATGTCTTGGAGTAGGAAACCCTGTTTTTAAAAGACCTTGGGGTTTCTCCTGGATTAGTCTGTCTGATTTTTTTCCAAAACATTCAACCTGGCCGAAGGAACACATTTAATGTGGCATGTTTTTAAAACTACAAGCCAAGAAATGAGACTTGCTTATGACACACATGCTTAGTTTGATCAGGTACATGACAAAGCAGCTTGTGAAGAGTAGGAAATGAGAAGAGCCTTCCCACAATGCACTGGGCGGCACATGCCTGAGAACAAGGTTTTGATGTGAAGTGCGGATTTTCAAGCACTTCCCCCTCCATGTTAATTACTGTCTGCAAGATGTTGAGCCACACGTTACAATTTTAATTATATGTACAAATCATGTTGGTTTAGCTGTTCAATTTGTGCTTCTTTATAAATATTCTATAAATACAGTAATATGAATTCTTGTGCTTAAACTGAAACCTTTTGTTATCCTTAATAAATATGTTTTCTGTAAAAAGTCCATAGTGTTTCTTCTGTTGATGCTAATGTTGTGCTATAAAATAAACAGTGCAGCACCACCTCTTATGACCAAATGCCGGAAAACCAGAACCTACAATTAGATATCCCAGTCTTGCTCACTGTTCCACTGCTGACTTTGTTACAGGATGTGCTGTGACAGTCGGATGGATAACACTTTTACAAACCTATCGATCGTCTGCGTATCTGGCGGGATGCAGGAGTGTGCGGCTGCTCTGTCCCGTTGCATGATGGGAACGTGGCCATAGAGGTCAGGTGAAGGGCCCTCTAGAAGGCAGCATACAGGTAGCACATCTAATACGAAAAAGCAGCCCACTAATCAGTCTGCTTATGCACAAAATGCATTTTCCATTGTTCTCCCAGCTGTTCATCTAGATCGAACAAAGCAGGAAATGTCGACGACAAGAAACGCAGAGTGTGTGTGTGTGTGTGTGTGTGTGTGGGGGGGGGGGGGTTAAGAGGGCAGCCGTGTTCCTGGGTGCTGCAGCAGGCTCCTGTTAAACGTGTGACTGCTCCCCTCCTCCCACCCCCGGCGCCTGCACCAATTCTTTCCAAGGCACGCCACGCCATGTCGCATCTCCAGCACGGGGGGGAGGGGGCTTGATGTCTGCGACCCACCCCTAGATCAAGTTTCCATCGCATTACCACAACAAACAGGATGCACAGCCCCATTGTACACCGACTGGGGAAAATGGCCCTTTGTCTGCTAGAAAAACACAGTTTGACTTAGAATTTTATTAAACGTTCGGAAAATTTAAGAATTAAATAATTGGCTTACTTATTCATGTTTCAGGCTTCTTGTCCGAAAGATGTAAGGATTGGGAGTTATGTTTTCTGATGAGCTTGACAGCATCGGGCGACTTAACAGTGCGGGTGTCGCCCATAGATCCCCTGATGAATCGCACTTGTACAGTACGGTCACAGGTACAGCTGTGGACATGCAACAGGGACCAGATAACCCAAAACCATGGAGCAGAACCTCTGGGAAGTGGGCAGTATTGTGCTCTGATGCTTATTCCATCAATGCTAACTGTTCTCATTTGCGTCAGTTCTATAATCTATCTACTGTGCACACAAGAGGACACCTTGATGAGGTTTAGAGAGCCAGGCGCCCGACTAACCAGCTCCGATGTTGGACTGCATGAGTACCGTAGGTACATTTTTTGCCACTCAGAAACTATCGGGACACCTTTCCCATCCTCTGCGTTACTTCTCCTCCTGTCCGCTTTCACAGCAAATCAACAGCCGGCTGTTTGCTAAACTCTATCCCGACCTGTCTGGTCCAGCTTGCAAACGTGTTCAGCCTGTAGGTTGGTTTTGAAAAGACATAATGGCAGCCTGGAATTACGAAAGCCACTTTTGGTTTTAGACGTGCGTGTTTTTAATATTAATCCATTATAACTCTACATATCCTTAAATACTACAACCATTTCGGTAGTATAACGATGTCGTTATCCATTTGGAGAATTTGTAATGTATTTAGCTGTAAACCATTGATTATATGCCGAGTTGGGAACAGGCAGATGTTATGTCAAGACAGTCTGTGACGCTCCACTAGCCTACGACCATAAGGTTAAGGATTAATTTCCGTATCCACGGAAGGAGCGCTTCGCCTATTTTACCCGTTTTTAATGTAGTCACCTGCACCACACTTGGTTAATCGGCTTTGTGGAGCCTCCGATTTTAAAGCACAGAGAAAGTGCATAAAATGTAAACCTTGTCCTCACAACATTTTCTTTTCGGTGCATGGACAGATGGGTCTGAAAGTGAGGAAGCGTAGCGCACCCCACAAACTCGAACTGGTTGAACTTAAGTTTTGCATTCAGCCCGTGTGAACGAATTCCTCTCCCCTCTCAGTCAGATAATCAAGGTGAAATAGACACTTTCACCGCGACGCGAATCTAACTCTGCCTTTCCGCACAGATGCTCAGTGCAGAAATCTTACTCCCAGGAGAAACTAATAAAAAACATTGGATTTATTCAATATGTAATGTAAGAGACATTGATTTCGGATTTATCAGGAGTAGGTGCATTTAAATTTTGAAGCAGAACTACAGTTACATTATTGTGAGTTTTACGCACGATGGAAATTGAAGAGTTGTTTCTATCTGAGAGGTTAGTCGTTTATTTCCTGTTTAAATCTTAAAGTTACATACAAAACAAGTCCCCAGCTTATGTGGAAAAAAATACACACGGTTAACGACAAAGCAAAGTATTTCTCACTATTTTAACATTCAAATTGCACTGTCAACTTACATACAGCACATAAAAGTTTAAAAAATATACTTATCGTAAAATAAACAACCTATATTCTTATAAAGTGACATTTCGTCAGACGGTATTCCAGGGTGTCCTAGCAATGTTAAACGTTTTCGGCTCCTGTCCTCTCCGCCCCGACCGCGCTGTGGGTACCTGTTCTTCCGATGAAACTAGTAAATTGTCACTGGATCGGTCTCTGTCCGCTTCTTTCATGGTTTCCTCGTAAGTCGGCAAGTACTTCACCTCGTCGTACGCCGGCAGCTGCAGCACCGGTGAGGTTAAGTCCCCAGGCCGGTACTCTGGCATGCGATCCAGCAGCGAGTCCTGGGACGCCGTTGCGCTTCTGCTGAACAGCGTCGGCTCTTCCTGCCTCTCGTGATGCCTGCGGGGTTTTGGGCAGATGATGCGCTGGATTAAGTAGCCCATGGCGAAGAGAAACAGCAAAATCAGGATGCCCCACAGTTTGCGCGTTATCAATCCGAGGTTGTCCAGAAACGTGTGCCGTGAGAACTTGCAGCATCTGGGGGTGCTACTGGCGTTACCTTGCGCGCAGCACTGCTGTCCCTCGCCGCACTGAAGGTTTCCACATCTCTGGAGCGCTATACATGCGTGAATGGCGAAGAAGGTTAGAAAAGTAACGCACGCTGTAATATCAGTTGAGAAATGAAGCATTCTTTGATTTTCGCTCACTTTGAATTGCGTGTCTGGTCTACAATTTCCTGTACACGTATATATTTTTTTGTTTTCTATATATTTTTTGTTGTTCCTCAAGCAGCGCAGGGAAGCAGGTCATTTAGCGGCGGGCGCCGTTGGTTAGTGGCACAGGAAGCCCCCCCCCCACACACCCCGCTGGGCCGTGCGCTGGCCGGTTTGCGGCGTGAGATCTTGCGCTCACTGGCGAATCCTCTTTCTTACATCATTGCAAAGAAGGGATGCGGGTCCTGGGCACACGAGTCGAGTTTGTTCGGGATTCATTATTGTGTTTATAGACGCGTGCACCTGAAGTGCGCAAGCATTTTAACCGGCACTTTAAAAGCATTTATCATTCAATCTTTAAAAGAAGTGGTCTGTCGTATAAGAGGAGGATGTTTGTGCTCATCACAATAATAGAGGCACCACAGACCTCCAACAATTAAAAATGCATGGATCCTCGACTGGGATGGTGGGTTGTAATGACTCTCTCATTAGTTTATGGACTCAAGAGAACCCAGATGAGGACATTTGAAAACATTTTTATACCGCACAATGCATAATTCCCTTTTAGGACACACTATGCCGTTGACAGCCGTATCGACGTTTGGCTTCATTCGCTCGCACTCTTTGTATCCGTGCTAAATTTGGAATCACGAGGATACAGGTCCAAATTCTAACCGGGGCCATGCTGACCAAGTAAAGGTTTATATGTGTTTTACCATATAGAGCATTTACCTGAATTGTTTATGTAAATATTAATCGGCAACTATGTAGCTGTAATAGATTGCCAGTGTTTTTTTTTTAAGCAAGACAAATAGGCCTAGCACCCTAGGAAATACTGTAGTAATGACCTGCTTTTAATATTAATGTTCTCGGTAATGTGAAATAGTATTACGCTAAGTTGATGTTCTTAAGCTTTATCGTTTTATTCGGTGTTACATTATGTTAGGCACGATGCTGAGTTTGTGCTGGAGCTGGCTGAACGACATCCAAAGCGCAGTGCATATAAACGCGTGGTTAAGCACGAGCAGGGGCGCGGACTCATGGCAGACACCTCAACCGGAAAGTGCAGGAAATTAGATTTTTGTTTGTTTACTTGTCTCGGCAACAGTAAGATGTCGACACTCAGCTGAGCTTTTACATTTGACTTGCTAGGTAGCCACTGCTAGAAAAGCAATAGATGTACCATATTGTGGTCAGGTAGCCTATAATGAGAATGTACGGAAGTTTGGAACGTCAGATTTGTTACTGGCATTTATTTTGTGAAAGCATATGCTATTGTAGTACTACAATTATGTCGGTATTATGTTGCTCATTATAAGGAAACACAAGAAGTAAATAAATTTCAGATCAAGCTGAAATTTGAACGCAAGTTCCTGAGGAAATGGGTAAAATTGGGAAACTCTAGACTAAACCAGACATTGCAATATTTGACAGCTGGGTTGAAGGATGCCCAACTTAATCAATAACAATGAAGCATTCCATGAAAAACATTTTCATAAATCACGAAAACATTTTCTTGGCCAATAGCACTCCATTACAAAGATAATGGCATGTATAAGATCCAGGGATTAGGGTTAGGATATCTAGCCTTTTAAGAAAGAATACATAAGGAAGCAGGGACATGCTGTGAAGTGACGCCGCTTCGCTGTCCAAGCCCTGAACTCTGCAGGCAGACGTGAAATGAAAGCGCAGCTAAAAGACGCCATATTCGTAAGTGCCACGCCTACACATTTCGCTGCTTCGCTGACATTTTTATTAAAACCACTTCAGTCTGAGACAAGGCGCCCTTTAGTCGACTCAGAGTCGCAGGTCAAGCACAAAGGCAGCACTGTGAATAATATAAAATCGAGTCTGACACGAACGTGTCCCGGCCCGGGCGTCCATGCTGTGAGTTCATACATCTTTGTTGCATCAAAAATTTTACAAGCGATAATTGCAAGCAAAAAAATAAAAGAAGCCCACATTACCGTGAACACATACAGATGAGCATTATGTACCCCAAAGTGATTATACCGTCAAAGTCCTGCTTTTTATATTCCAAAAACAGTAATATCCACTGATAGTGATTTCTTATACACCAGTCTAATGCACAATATTGGATTACTGAAGCATTATGCCTTAAAACCCACTGGACGTAAACCGGCCCGCTTAATTTATGCCGCGTCATGTTACCTACCCTCTCATCTTAGTCAGTTAGGAGCACAGAACACGAGGGAGCGCGAGCGTGTTCATCAAGGACGACGAACAGTGTATTTACTTAAAAGTCAGTAATGACACAGCTAAATTCCAACGTGCACGCTTATCATCAAGCTTAATATTAAATTAACTTGAATATTTCATTTCCCTTTGATAAAAGGTGAAAAAGTCAGTTTTCTGAAGAGTCCGGTTTCCGTGCACAGAAACGTATCACTTTGCCCAGTCAGTGTTCCCAGTTCGCACGTTATTCTTTCCGTCTCTGTGCCTGAAATCCAGCACTAAGTGAGGGACACACGTGAACGTCCCTAGCACAGCTCCTGCCCAGACACCACCCCCATCTCTCATTATTTCCTCAAGGGATTTTTTTTGCAATACATATTACCCTAATTGGCAATATTTTTCTGGGAAGCAGGAAAGACAATTGGTTTCGGCCTCAAAGGAAGAAACTAGAGCCTCAAATAAATCTGTCCAGATATGGAGTCTCTCTGCACAACAGAAAAGTGGGCGGGGCTTTCTCTCTCCTTCAAGGAAAAGACGTGTCATGTGTCACGGTCGAGCCAGGCGGCTGCGGGTCTGCATTACTGTGCACTCAAGACGGTGGGAAAGAGGTAATGCTGAGGGTGTTTGGTAGACATCACAGGAGGAGTAAGGACACCATGTGGAGTAGCTGTCAGGAAGGGCCAAATTCAGCCTGGGAGCTCAAGTTTAGTTGGACGCCGATGCTGCACCACGCAGGAAAATGCTTCCCTAATGTAAAGCATAACATTTCGGAGCCGTTCTGCTGGGTCATTGATTCACATTTAGATGCTTAGCTGGTGTCGATGTGCAAAGCAGCTCGCAGTTTTTGCCTGTTTGTTCAGCTGGATATTTTACTGGAGCGAATCAGAGCTTTGCCCAAAGGTGTTACAGCTGTGGCCCTCCAGGGACTCAAACAGGCAATCGTGTTACGAGTGAATGATCTTAACCACCTTCTCACAGTTGAGATCAGTGCCCTCCCCCTCTTAAGTCAGTCCTTTAAGGCTCTAACCCATTAGATGTGATAAATGGAGGCACTGTAGACATGCATTTCAGGGTGGGGGGTTATTTATTTTCTGTAATTCTGATCACGGTCACATTAATTATGAACAGAGGATGTTGTGTGAGTCATCTGCGGCTGTCTCTCTGCTCCCTCCCCAGACAATCCCCTGACAGACATCAGTATCAGGTCAGTCATCAGCTCACAGCTGCCAACACATAACCAGAGCTTCAGCCAACAGGCATATATGATATCATTCCTGCATTATCAATACGAGCAGCATGGACAAAACAGCCCTATTGATTCTGATGACTGACATGTTATTTTTGTCCGAATACTAGCAATGGGAGAAACTGGGGTGAGAATCTTGTTATTGCGCTGTTATTGACCAATGAGGGTTTAACCCAACACTAAACCACATTAAAGAAACACCTTCATGAAAAAACAGGACATACGTGTGGAAGCGAGAACGGAAAACAGGGATCAAGAAAAGCAACAAGCACTGCTGTAGTCTCTGGGATCCGAGGACGGTCATTTGAGAATTACACTTGGCAGTGGCGTTGCTTGCTGCTTCAGCGTCCTGTGCGAAAAATGGAAACCATTCCCTCTAGTTCCTATCGATATCCATTCAGCAGTCGGTGCTTGTCTTCAAAAGGCCTGTCTGCATTTGGGAATACCCCTGTGTATTGTCCTTCATCAAAAAATCATGCCTGTGCCGTCCTGTGATTCAGTTTGGACAGAGGTATGGAAACTGTTAGTGACGTACAGAAATATAGCATGTATAATAAGGGACGGCTTCTCACGCAATCTGCCTGCCCTAGCTGGAGTCTCCTGATGGATTTACGCTGCTTTGCCTGTTTGTATTTGACCTTTGCTAGGGCCACAAAGCTGCTGCAATAGGCTGGAAAATAATACATATCCGGTCTGGCCGATTTATCCATTAAGCATTTCAGGTGTACAGCACCATCCTATTTTTACAAGAAACGTTTTGCTCGCAAACTACTTAGCGGCAATGTTTATGGTGAATTATGTTGAATTTCTCAAGGCTAACTGGCACTCAATTTTGCTGTTATGCTGCTACATCTGCAAACACCCCACCATCTCTATACCTGCAGGCAGAGCTGGAGATTTCAGCTCCAGAGAGTAAAAAAATCCAGACCAGGAGTTTGTTTCAACCAACCACTTGAGTATAAAGAGTCACAGTCACAGAGTATTCAACTGGTTGGTTGAAACAAAATCCTGGTCTGGATTTGTACTCACTGGACCTGAAATCTCCACCTTTGCCTGCAGGTAAGTGACATGAATACTGTTCTGCATTTAACTGCTAAGGAGAGAACAAGATGAAAAAAGAGATTTGAATCGGTTAAGCATGTGTTTATTTTAGAGGAAGCAGTACCTCTGGCAGACGTACCTCCTTTGATGATGCTGCCACTGTAACATAAGAGAGAAGCGGAAGGCGGGCGCACATGCGGCAGATTCTTTGGTCCACCTGTGCCAGAGAGCTGTCAGCGCCCCGCTAGACGGTCACCGGGCAGTTGCCAGGAACGCCCGGCCTGTCATTTACCACCGCACACACCTGTCGTCTGGGCCATGCCTACTACACTCTTCTCTAGCACTTACCCATTCACATTTCTTTGTTCTACAGTGTTGTAAGCATTTGTAAGTCCTTTGGGAAACATACACTTGGAATAATATATTAATTTGCATATTTGTAAGGTGCCTTTTTTGAAAAGAAGTTCATGGATTTTCTTTTTTGTATTTAAACCTTGTTGGTTGGAGAAAAAACTTTAGGTTTTAAAACTACAGCAAATGTCTGTTGTATATTTTACAACAATGATACTTACAAGGAATTTTAATAAAATTATAAATTGGGCTGGGCAAAAAAAATAGATTTTTCGATATATCGTTTTTTAAAATGTAGTCGATTCAAAATCGATTCTCAATGGACACGAATCGATTTTTTCGA
>JAODKE010000139.1:107852-123517 GCA_026779605.1 Mormyrus hasselquistii
ATGTGATCTTGTGAGGTAGTGTTAATTAGTGTTGATCATTTGGATATAAACTTCTATGTTTTCCATTATCCGTGATGATAATATAAAATAACATCTGATTTTTTTTTAATATGTTCAGTGTTTCCAAACCTCTGAAAAGAGTTGTAGTACAATTACAGTGGTTACTACTGTAGTTAATACTGTAGCATTATGATTTGACTGACAATGTAATGTGAAGGTTTTGTAGGATAAAATGACATGAGTTTGCAAAATTGCAATTGAAAAAAATTGTATTGAGTTGCATTATATATGTTGAGTGTCAAAAATCGAAATGAATTTAAATATTTTCTTGGTATCATTTTGAAATTTGACATTTTGTTATCACAACATTAATAGAAATAGCATCTCTGAATGGACTACGAGTATGACTAGCACTGTAGGAGGTACCATGGCTGGTTTACGGTATGTGATGTAACCACATGTTTTCCTGTCCCACCACAGAAATAATTGCATCATGATGCCTCAGGAATGAGCTCACAGTGAAACCAGAAGCACTTCTCAAATATTCCGTCTTGGGAAACATGGGACGGGTAATCTAAAGGAATCGATCGGTCGTCAGGGTAGTTTGGGTAACACACTGTGGGCCCGGGACATGTGGATGCAGTGGCTGTCCTCCTCCGCTGATTCATCTTGGATTTCTTCTTGTTGGGGGAGTGGCAAGTGAAATGTGACATTTTGTGGATGCTTAAACTGTGAAATATACTTCAGGAATCCAGTGAATGATTCTGTAGTTTATAAACTGACTGGCCAGTTGTGCATACCTGTCTATGTGCTCTGTCACAGCCACTTTCCACTTAAACTCAAGAATGACTAAATAAGAATGAATGACTGAAAAAGCCAAACGAGGAGGCTCACACATGCTTCAGTAGAAATCTTGTTTTATGTGCTGTATCTTGCTTCTCTGTTTGTCAGGTTTTATGAGACGTACATTATGTATGGTTTTAGTCGCTAAAATATGATTTTGTAGAATAGCGTATCGCTCGATACATTCCTTAGTTTAGTCCTCCTTCGCTGTTGCTGATGTACTGATGGCACAAAGCCGTGCTGTGAACTGCTGCCTGTCAGTGGCTTTTTGTGAAGTAGCAGGAATTCGATAGTGACCAAGAGCTTCTGGACTTTTCCAGGCCAAAATTTCAAGAAAAAAAATATGCTTTTGTTTGGATTTATTATTTCTTGCAGAAATGATACCAAACACCTTGCCATCTTGCACTATTTAAAGACTAAATAGTCTCATATACAGATGCATTCCAAATGTGGTGAGCTGTACTGTAAATGATGTTTTTAAATTTTTGTTTAAGGCTCACAATTTGCAGTCTGGGATGTCTTGACTGAAATAAACAACTTGAAGTTGATAAAACACAACTTTTCCATTTTTTTTGCAGGTTGCTTTATATAATTTTTGTTCTTACATTTTATAAGCATTTGTAAACTCAAATGCTTATAAATAGTTTAGACTTAATGTCTTTCAAATTCTTCAGAGTGAGGTCCCTCCTTGTTTCTTGCTGTAAATGAGGTCCTTAAGGCTTCCTTTATGAAATATCCTACCTTATCTCACAGCCAAAGATGTTTCAAAAATTCCACAATTCTTTTTCTGCTGTCTTAGGCACTGAAGTCCTTTTGTCCTGGTCACTTTTTTACAGCTTGATGGAAAATTCCCTGTCTTATCCAAATACTGTCAGTATTGTATTAGATTGATTCATCTTTCTGGGACTGTGAAAGAGACACTGTGAGACCAGCCTCCTATTAGTCCATTACTTGCTTTGCACAGTAATTGGAAAGCACATCATTTACACAGCTTAAACATTTCGGCACAGGGCTGTCATACTCCAGTCCTGGGGGGCCAGAAGCACACACATTTTTGTGTTTTGCCCTCATTTATCACGCCTGATTCAACTCCTTGTGCTAATTACCACACAGCTCTTAAGCTGAATCATTTGTGCTGGAACAGGGAAAGAGCTAAGCTACACAGGACTCTGCCTGCCTTGCTCTCCTCCTGTGTCCAGTATCTTGACCGATCGCCTAGTTGGTAAAAACCGGTTCAGCCCTTTTGTTAGCAGCACTGTTGTCACTCGGGAGGCACAGTGGTGTTTCAGAACCTGCTGCTGTCTAACCATGACTTCTTGGTTTGCAGTGTTGGGCATTTCAGGTCCAGAAGCTACAAATTCAGACCAGGATTTTGTTTCAACCAACCAGTTGAGTCTCTGTGACTGTGACTCTTCATGCTCAGCTGGTTGGTAGAAACAAAATCTTGGTCTGGATTTGTAGCTTCTGGACCTGAAATGCCCAACACTGTTGGTTCGTATGTGTTTGCAGAGCTGGGGATGACTTGTTAATCCCTACTTTGAATGTATGTATTTTCATATATTTTGCTCAATGTACGGTTCTGATTTTTATTTATTTATTTTTTTATAAATATATATGTCACGCGTAAATGTTTCAGATCATCAAATTTAAATATTAGACAAAGGATGACACAAGTAAAACACAAAATGCAGTTTTAAAATGAAGTTGTTAGTTATCAAGGGGAAAAAAATCCAGACCTGCATAGCCCTGTGTGAAAAAGTGATTGCCTCTTATACCTAATAACGGGTTGGCCCACCCTTAGCAGCAACAACTGCAATCAAGCGTTTGCAATAACTGGCAGTGAGTCCTTTACAGTGCTGTGGAGGAATTTTGGCCCACTCATCTTTTGTAGAATTGTTGTAATTCAGCCACGTTGGAGGGTTTCCGAGCATGAATCACCTTTTTAAGCTTGTGCCACGGCATCTGTCGGATTCAGGTCAGGACTTTGACTAGGCCACTCCAAAGTCTTCATGTTGTTTTTCTTAAGCCGTGGGCTTGCTGGTGTGTTTTGGATCATTGTCCTGCTGCAGATCCCAAGTCCACTTCAGCTTGAGGGCACAGACAGATGGCCGGACATTGTCCTTCAGGATGTTTTGGTAGACAGCAGAATTCATGGTTCCATTTACCACAGCAAGTTTTCCAGGTCCTGAGGCAGCAAAACAGCCCCAGACCATCACACTATCACCACCATATCTTACGATTGGTATGATGTTCCTTTTCTGAAATGTTGTTACTTTTTACGCCAGAAGTAATGGGACACACATTTTACAAAAAGTTTATATTTTGTCTTGTCAGTCCACAGAGTATTTTCCCAAAAGTTGTGGGGATCATCAAGATGTTTTTTTGGCAAAACTGAGACAAGCCTTTATGTTCCTTTTGCTCAGTAGTGGTTTTCGCCTTGGAACTCTGCCATGCAGGTCATTTTTGCCCAGTCTCCTTTTTATAGTGGAGTCATGAACACTGACCTTAACTGAGGCAAGTGAGGTCTGCAGATCTTTGGATGTTGTTCTGGGGTCTTTGGTCACCTCTTGGATGAGTCGTCGCTGCGCTCTTGGGGTAATTTTGGTTGGCTGGCCACTCCTGGGAAGGTTCTCCACTGTTCCATGTTTTTGCCATTTGTGGATAATGGCTCTCACTGTGGTTCGAGTCCCAAAGCTTTAGAAATGGCTTTATAACCTTTTCCAGACTGATAGATCCCAATTGCTTTGTTTATCATTTGTTTGTGAATTTCCTTGGATCGCGGCATGATGTCTGGCTTTTGAGGATCTTTTGGTCTACTCCACCTAGTCTGGCTATTTTAGTGATTACTGCCACGCATGTACTCAATGAAGAAATCAGGCCTGGGTGTGGCTAGAGAAATTGAACTCAGCTTTCCAAAGATGTGATACATGACACTTTATGTTTTAATGGGGGGGCACTCGCTTTTTCACACAGGGCCATATATGTTCTGATTTTTTTCCCCATAATAATGAACACCTTCATTTAAAAACTGCATTTTGTGTTTACTTATGTCATCTTTGTCCTAATATTTAAATTTGTTTGATCTGAAACATTTACGTGTGACAAACCATACAGAAAAATAAGAAATCACTTTTTTACACCACTGTACATGCACATGTTTCCCATCCCTGGGTTTTCAGAAACTATATCTTTTTCTTTTTTTTTCTCTACACTTTTTGTGCCAGAAACTCTTAATCATGGAAAGGATGTTCAAACGTAAACCTGAGGCCACATCATCAAAAATCAGTTGTTTGGAATCACACCTCTAGGACCAGGGTTCAAATCTATGGCATGGCTCCGTGTGTGTGGAGTTTGCATGTTCTCCCCTGTGTCGTCATGGCGTTTCCTCCAGGTTCTCTGGTTTCCCCTCTCAGTCCAAAAACATGCTGAGGCTAATTGGAGTTACCAAACTGCCCATAGGTATGCAGGTGTGAGTGGCACTTGTGTCTGTCTCCTGTGGCGCGTTGGCACCTCATCCTGGGTTGTTACCTGCATTGTACCCATAGCCTTCAGGACAGGCTCCAGACCCCCCGTGAGTCTGAATAGGACAAACGGTTTTAGAAAATGGATGGGTGTCGTTGACTAACTGCGTTATGGTTTATGAACTCCCTGCAATTTCTTTGCTCTTAAAATATACTTAAGATGGAAATGCTTCTTTCTAAATTCTACTAATGAGCACAGGACAGGTTCTTGGTTGATTTTTCTTGCACTTTTAATATTCAAATTCACACAACTTTAACAGATGGTGTGTGATGCTTGACCAGAAAAGTCACCCTCTCACATTTGTGGGATGTTTGTCACATTAAATAGCTGCCCTGAGAATGTTCTAGAAAGGGGGGGGGGGGTTGAAATTGCAGAATTTCAAGTCCTAGGAAGTCATAGATAGAACTGTCTGAATAATAAATAAATAAATAAATACACGGTCATCAAATCCCTGCTGCTTGTATATTAGCAATTTCCTAAAGATCATAATTTGTGCAATAAATAAATAAACTTTTCTGCAAAGAAAGAACTATCATGACAACTTTTTAAAATGTTCAATTTTTGCTAGCTTATTTGTGGTTTTAGAGAAACATGTCAGCTGGTTTTATAAATGACATTCTGTAAAAGGAAGATCTGATCAGGTGTAATCAATGGAGTTAGTGTAAGTTGCACACATGGGCATAAACGGCGTAAAAGCCGTCTGCTGAAGAGGGTGGCGATGCAGGTCATTCCCGATGGTCTCCAGCAGCGACATAGCTGAAGATGCGGTTGAGCGTGACGGCCCGAACGTGGAAGCCTCGCAGCTCTTTACACAGGTGCACACGATCTTCGAAAGAAGGTACCTGGGCAGCCTAATTATGTAAAATGGCATCATTAATTGAAAAATCAGTGTATGTTTCAACTGATATAGTATTATACTATTACTAATGTATTAACCACAAACTAAGTCTTTGTTACATACTGCTCTCTAGTTGCGTCATGATTCATTAATGATGAATGATGTTTTATCTCAAGCAATTACTATATTTATTATATTTGTTAATTCTGTAAACCATCGTGAGCTACAAGTTGAACAAATAAGGAATAACAAGTGAGATACTGATCTCATGTTTGTTCATAATGAATCATGATGTATGTTTTAGCTACTGTATTTGTTCATGGTTTCTACCCAAGTAGTAACTGAGTTATTACTAAGTATTTGTGACCCGTCAAGTAAAGTGCTGGACAGTGCATTATCTTAATATGAAAGGCTAATTCAGAAAGACGGGAAAAAGGTAAATGTATGACACACGCGACTGACCTTTGGTGAAGCAAGATTCTCCGGGACTTGAGGAAAGGCACAGTTCTGCAAAAGAGGACATTAAGGTAAACGGACCTTCTTAAAACCGTTTACGGTGTATATTCTCGTGGCTCCCGTGGAATAGACCACTGTGTGCCACGTGCAAATTCCCGCTAAATTAAGAAAGGGAAACCCTAACTCTTGGAAATTTATTCATGAAAGAATGGTAAAATGTAACAGAAATTTTAAAAATAACCGTGTACAATGTAAACATGTATGACTTTTCCTAAATTGCGCAGTTTTCCAGCCTTCGCCTGGGTGGGTACACTAACGTGGCGCCCCGTATTCGAACCTTAACTAGATCCTCTATGGCTCCCATCAACGTGGCTCTCAAGTGGGCATTCTGAATCTTCGGCAGCATGTTTTTATAATACTGCAGATCCTCCCTTATTGCCCTGAAGCAGGCGTCCTGAGAACACGAACGTAAGAGGTGAGGCACCAAGCTTAAACGACACAGATTCCACAAAACGCGTAATACATCCGAACACTTACCTCGTTAAACCCGCTTGTTTGACGGTTTGCGCATGATGAATTCTGCAAGAAAGTGTAGACCGAATGGTTACAATGTGTTCATTTTAATGTGTAATTGAAACTTGAATTCGTTTTTAAGAAAATGAACGCGCATTGTCATATTTCACTGTATCACTTGACAGGGCACAAATGTAGAATTATGGTATTACTTATGTATGAATTAACCAAAAAAAGAGTGTTAGTTACATACTGATCTCATGTTAATTCATCATTAATTAATCGTGACAACTGCTTGAAATAAAACATTTGTTACTATATCTGTCAAATCTGTGAATATTTGTGAATTACTGAAAGAATATCATAACAGGTGAAATAGTGATCTCACGTTTGTTGATCATTAATGAATCGTGACGCATCTTTTATCTCAAGTAGCGAGTATATTTGTTCATGATTTATATTTCGCTATTAACGGATTATTCTGTCTGTGATCCGTCAAGTAAACTGCTGCCATTTTCATCACACTTGGGTACCTACTTTTGGTTCGCAAACAGAGAGGTTCCGATTGTTCATCTTCACACTCAGTTTGGAGCAGTAAAATCCCAACTCCTCCTGCGTTAGGTCAAGATTTAAAACACGTTTTAAGAAATGCATAGCAGTGTGTCTATGGGGAAGCTTTGAAACTCATTGCATCACGTAGTACTATATTTAATGGTAATTGTTAATAGCACAGATAGAAGTACTTACGACCGCAGTAGTTACATTCCGCAGCAATACGGTTGAATAGGTAAGACAGTCGTCGCTGTTCCGCAGCGGGTTTCCGAAGCCAGATCGACAGAGGTGAGAAGATACGGCGACCAGCACCAGCCACGAGGTGACGCCTGCAAACAGAGGAGTTAAACGCAGGATAGCGTGTAAGCCTTTTACGTTATACTGTATTTTACCTCTTTTTTTTTTTTATTTTTTTTTGTCACGGACAATAGTTATCCATTTAGGACTGCCTGATTGAGCTAATAACTCATAAATTACTAGTTGCCATTTCTTTACTTTGTCATTACAAGTATGATAGCTTCATCAGTAAAATGTTTTAAATTGTCGAAAGTAATGACATGCCGGTAATTTCAGTGTATAATATGTAATAATATTCAGTGCAAATCAGATATCAGTAGTTTTTCTTGCTTGTCATCCCGTCCTATAAAGTACTCACGAAAGTTCGCGTGTGACAGCATGCTTTCATCTATTTATCCCGAGACATGGACCTCATTTCTGCGACTCACGTTACTTATAGACCGATAGTCGCGGCAGGGAATTTCCTTTGAATAACGTCAAAGGGAAAGGCGTAATGTTTGACTTGGGCCAATCTTTTGAAGAAGAAAAAAAAAAGCTAACAGTGTGTGCCCCTGATGTAAGTCCCTTGTATTGTATCACCAATTAGAAAATTAAGCTGGAAATAACGGGTACATTTCGATTCACTGATAGACTGTTTGAAATTAATCATTTGGGAAAAGAATACAGAATAACAACAAACGACTTTTCTCGTTAGGGTTTGAAAATGTGAGAATCGTTCGCTGAAAAGTAACTAAGTTAATTTGCTATACATTTGTTTGTATTATTTGTGCGTGGGGCTCTTCTTCAACAATGTAATCAGGTTGCGTTGAAACACGCGATTAATCACAAGAATAATCTCCCGTCTTTCAACACATTAGCACTGTACACGAATATTCAGTTACCTCTTGAGCAACAGTATGTATTATACTATTAAAGCCCTGCACGTTGACATGTATAGGATAAGGAATGGAATTTTTTAAATCCTCGTATTATACCCTCCCTCCCCCCAACCGCACTGTTTCAAGGATAAAGGGCTAACCTGTGGTTAAATCATTATAGCGACGCATTTACGCACAAATAAGGTTATAAAATATATAATGTAGTGTCCCACTTTTGTCCTTACATAGCTATTAATTCTACTTCTATTTAAGTTTAATGAAATGTAAACTGATACATGTTCATGTTTATATCAATGTTTTTGTATATCTGACTTATTTTAGGAGCAAGAAAAATTGACTCCTGTTAAAAAATAGGTTAGACTGTTTTAAACAATTATTATCTGCGAACACTCTTGTGCTTTTGGGATGTCTTTGATGCGATGACAGACGATCTTGAACTGAAAATACACTGACTTATGATGTTGGTATTGTGAAATTTCAATTCAGAACTTTCTGTATTGTGATTTGTAGTTACATTGATTTATCTATATAAGTGTCATGTAATTGATGTAGAACAAAACATGTCATTATTTAACATGATTTTATTAACATGCCACAATTTGATAGATGGACTAAAAAAGGCGTGGCTTGTGGTTTCTGATTCTGATTACTTTTGTGACTCGGAGCAGAATCATGTCATTACAGTTGATGGCAGAGATATCTTACCACCAATTGAAGAAAGGTGTAGAGTTTGTGGTTTGCATGTGTAGTTCACAAGTAGACTGATGGACAAGTTAATTTATAACACATTGAGTTAAAATGTCTCGCAATGCCAGGAGAACCCAATTCTGCATGTTTGGTTAGACAAAGCATGTTATATGAAAATGCCAACATTTTAACTGGACAACAAACCCTTGCATATGAAACAAAGTTTTTATTTTTTATTTTACATATCTGTACATTTTCTTTCTCAAATAAGATTTTGAATACAATTGGATGAAAATGATATTGACACTTGAAATGAATTGTGTCAGAAAAATCAACATTCACAAAATGTTGAAGACCGATTAGAGTGAACATATTAACAAAAGCTACAACTTGACTACAAGGCAGGTGTGTACCATCTGGACTCCATTAGCACCTTCAAAATTAACTTCTCAGTTGAAAACTACTATTTGTGCAGAATAGAGGCCAACTTGAAAATACTGTCCAACATAAATTTCTGATGTCAGATTTTTATTCTTTCCTCCCATTTCCTATCTTACTATTATTGTTGTCCACCAATTTGTGTAGGTATATGTACATATACATACACATTTTGACATATCGACAAGTATAATTTAGTGGCAAAGGTAAAAGGTTAAAAAGAAATGATAGAGAAGCAAGACCAATCCACTGCACAGAAAAGCTTCGGACAGTATTTAGGACTAACACTTAGTTTGTTTTCTTCTCCCAAGAAGTGTTTCCTTCTTCAGCAAGTTTACAACCACGAAAGCAAATGAAGACACGGCCTTGTTCTGAGCTGGGCGTCTGGGGTGCTGAGGGCTGGGAAAGGGGCAGGGATTCGGCAGGAAGCCTCTCATTTGGATGGGGTCTTCTCAGCCATGTGCTTCTGCTGGCTCTCGGCATGCCTACAACAGGCAGGAGCAGAGTGTGGATGGATGAAGAGTAATAATGCGGAGAAGATACTAAAAACACACAAGTAACCAGAAACCTGAAATTTTAATATATCCTCAAAAAACAAAAGAGAGCGAGGGGGAAAAAAACCAAACTGGATAGTTGACCAGTGGACAAATGCTCCTCACCTAGTCAAGTCCTCAATGTCCACCAGCATGGCGTCCTGCTCCATGTGGAGCTCATCTCGAATCAGCAGCAGCTGGACTAGCTCTTCATTCAAACCTGTAGAAGTCCAAAAACAATATTTTTATGTTTCATTATAATCATCAGAAACCACCCACCCACCCATATTCTGCACCTGCTTGCAGGGTCGGGGGTTCTGGAGCCTGTCCTGGACTCTGTGGGAGCAGCACAGGGAACAACCCGGGATGGGGCGCCAACCCATTGCAGCGTTGTGTTTTGTTTTTCCCTCCGTTTCATGCGCCATTTTGTATTATAAGTGTAGTAATGCATTGCCAGACACTCTTGCTAAGTGCCCTGAGGTGAATGGTGCTATACAGAAATGAACTGAACTGAATCATTACCATAGTTATTAGAGGATGGCATGGTGGTCTCACGCCTCAGTGGTCATGGTGTGTTGAATCTACATCAGATCCCCTGATCTTGTGCAGCCCAAAAACGGCTGATTTAGGGGCCTAAACACTGACACTGGCAACAGCATAGCTGTCAGTATGTGACCTGCATGCACTGGTATCCCAACCAAGGTGTGCCCTGCTTCAGGCCCTATTTATACTGGGCCGGGCTCCAGGCTCACTGCGATCCTTAGTAGATAATCCATTCATCTTGTATAACTGTTTATTTTTATTTATTATTATTTTATGGTTATATTGCCATATTACCGCTGAATCATGCCGATGAAGGCACTAGTTTCTCAGAGACTAGATTTATGAGAAACTGTGACACTTCTCTGTCCTTTCGATTCCTTGGCTCCTGTGAGCTGTGACCATGCAAAACATACCTTGTACTGAGTTCAGCTTTGAATTTTCTCAATAAGTACAGCTTCAGAACTTCATTTAACACGTCTGTCTATAAAGTGATCAGAGAGTGATCACCTCACCTGCACTTGCTTTAGTTTGTTTACTTCAGCTGCATGACGTGTTAGCAGTGCTGCCCCAACCTTGGAAATATCTAATGCTTTTATATTCAGCTTCCTCTTACTTATTGCTTGTTGAGGCTTCAAGCGTATAACGGAAGCTGAACTTTGTTACTATTCGGCTGCAATATAAACCGGCCAATCACTGGAAAGCCTGTGGTTACCATGCAGGCGTTTCTTGTAATCCCACCTGCACCATTTAGACACTGACATACACACACTGCAAATGCAGTGAGGCTCTTTCCCGTCAGCCTGGCAAAATGGTCACATGGTGTGCGACTCCAGTGTATAGTGCAGGAGGCCAACCCGCTGCCCTGAATCTGCCAGTTACGGGCATCTGATCCATGACCAATCACTGCTCACATGCACACAGAGTACGGATGTCACCAAAGCTTGGTGCTGCCTGTATGGCTTCCCGTCACACCAGTACGTACTACACACTTACTCTCTATCTGGGAGTGCAGGTCATTGACGATGACTTGAAGCTGCCCCAGGGTCATGTCCCTCAGGTCGGTGGGCTTTAGGCTCCGTTTCATTAGACATTCGCTGATGTGGGGCATGTGAGGGAGCTGCAGGAAAGCAGGAAGGGCAAATTGGCGCACGTCTGGGCATTGGCCATGCCATAGCCCACAATCAAATGTACTCCTGCTCGATCGGAAGCCAATGGAAAAGTGAAAGTACTGTGCCGAAAGTATGGGACCTGGTGCGGTGGAGATGCCGTTATGCACACACTCAGTACAAGCAGACACTTTTACCCAGCAGGATTTGCATCCCACATATTACACATGACAAACCAAATAAGGTAAGTGTCTGCAAAGATACAGAGACGTATGCTCCATAAATATCTCTTTTTTTTTTTTTTTTTGACCTTTGCTTTTGACATTCAGGTTAGGTTCGGGTAAATGCGTTGAGCATGCTGAGGCTGAGCACTTGTCTCTTTAATGACTTCATTCTTTCCGAAAAGATTCAAGCGGCTCTCGGCATCCGTTATGTCACCAGGGGTCAGACTTGAGTCATGTGTACGGTCTTTTGACGTAATACTGTCAGGCAGATGGCTCCAGCTGTGGAGCTTAAGATAATCCTATATATGCCAGTGAGCTGATGTACTCCCATGCAGCCTGCCAGTGCGGAGACTGCCTCCAGTCAAGCTTAGACAATCGGTATTGGATTTGCACAGTTACAGAACTTAGACTGGGCCAGTGTTATACAGCTATACTCTGACAGAAATGCTCATCATAGTCAGTTCTACTTACGTGCAGAAATTTACTTTATCTGCTATAATTCATCCTTTCGTTCTTCTGTATTGAAGTTTAGCATTAATAATTTGGGCCATTATACTTATTACGATACCAACAAGTGCTCCGTCATACCTCTATTACACTCTCTGTTTTCGGTTTCATTCCTTCTGTCATAGTCTCGGTTTCTCTCATTCACTGGCCACGCCCACATCTTGTTTCCTGAACATGTGACTTTAACCGCAATGACAGGCCTCGAGGGACAGGATGGGATTTCTCAAAGTCTTTAAAGTGGATTTCACCCAAATAAACAAGCGGTGCTTGTCAGGTGCCCAGCACAGGTGTGTGACTCCCTTTGCGTGTTTCTGGCCATCAGTACTCCTCACTTTCGCTTTGCAGACACACGGCAGTAGCATTTGCTGCTTCCTGTTCTGTGTGACGGAGGCGTGACTCGTCTGTGGTTCGTTCGCTTCTCATTTCACATGCAGTGTTTTCCCTGTTGTCTCCTTCGAGCCCCTCACTCTGATTTGGCCTTCCTGATAAAGACCTTCCTCATTTTGGTTTTCGTGTGGAACTCTTGGGTTTTCTGCATGCTATGCCAGGTTTTGGTCACTGCTACATGCATTAAAAAAAAAAAAAAAAAAAAAAAACATTTTCTCATAACATTACATTATGACATAAGATGTGTTTTTTCTTTTCTAGGTCATTGGAATATTTTATCAGGAAGGCTAACAGAACCCTAAGAACATAAGTCCTGTAAATTAATTCCCTTCGAGTGCCTGAGCAGTGTTGCTGACACATGAACACAGAGGCCTCTTGCTCCAAGCAAAAGGGGAATGGAAATGCCTTTGCAAACGGCTTCCAGGGTGAGCATAGCCTTTTACAATATGGTGTGTAATGACCAGAGGTGGAGATTTCTGGTCCAGAAAGTAAAAATCCAGACCAGGATTTTGTTTCAACCAACCAATTGAGCACAGAGTATGCAATCGTGGTCTGGATTTTTATTTTCTGGACCTGAAATCGCCATCTCTGGTAATGACTGACCGCCATGAAAAGTCTGAGCCCTGGTGCAGACACGCTGAGCAGGTGAGGTGTAAACAGAGTAAGCTCTGGGTAAAAGGCTGAACGGCTAGGAAAGCAGGGTGAGAGGCTTGGCTAACCAAGTCAGCCACAGGTGACTTCTTCCGGTTCTGCTTCTCCACTTCCACTTGCATCTTGGCCATGGGTTTGGCCATAGCTAGGGCCAGCTTGGCCTCAGCCTGCAGCTTCTTCTGCCGGCTCAGGAAGTCCATGTCCTCCAGAGACTCGGAGTCCTCCTCTCCGGTGTCCCTGTCTGAGTAGGATGAGCTCTGCTTGCTCTGAGTGGTGGGACACAGATGGGAGGTAGGAGGATCGGCACAGATGCACACATTAGACTGAACTGATCCTTTACACACACACACTCCTTTTTTTTTTACACATTTTCATCCACTCTCAAATAATAATAGATACTTTATCGATTCCTGTGGGAAAATTTTGTCTTTATACCTCCCTCAACTTGCTCTATTTTGTAGAGTAAGCTGTCTGTGAAGGGCAGCCATCTGTAGCAGTGCCCAGGGGGTTAAGGGCCTTGCAGACATACTGAGGCTGGGTTTGAAACGGTAACCTTCTGATTACAGGCACGCAGGCTTAGTCCACTCAGCCACACACTGTCGTGTTTTCACTTTCTGTTGACTGCAGGTCAGACACAACTATCACTTATAAACTTAGAATGACCTTTAAAAAAGCCCTAGGTGGATTTCTTTAGTGACGAGTCCTCGACTTTGTGTGCAATGACACCTTAATAAATTTACTAGGCCACCTAAATATGCTATCATACTATTACTAAGTATTTGTTAAAATTATCATTATGATGGTTTTAGAAGCTTTAATAACAGGTGTCACTAATAACTGAAACACACAGTTCTGGTTTCATTATGCACACCCCAAAGCCACGGGCTGCGTGGTAAAGCTGTGTGAAATCTGATTTGATTCTTGGTATATTTTCCCGTAAGAGTATTTAAAAATGTATCATTATGTCAGAGTGTCGGTTAGACCACTGAAAAATTTCTGAAAACTGAAAGTTTTATATCAACTGAACTTTTCAAAATCCCAGTTAATATTTATCAGTCCATTTCACTGGCATTTCCCAGTGACCCCTCTAATCAAAGCACTCTGGCCTCCAAGGAGATGCTGGCTCTCATGTGCATTTATCATGCTGTCCATAGCAGTGATTAACAGGGCCACAGCAAAGCCACACACCATGGGAGAAAGTGGGGTGTCCAGGCTGGTCTCCGTCTTGCTGTCATCCCCGTCGCTGTCCTTGTCGCTGCTGCTGTCATTCACGAAACATATCTGCAGGTTCATCCCGCTTTGGAGCCTGGGACAGAGGGGCGGGGGTGTCATTGGGGCATTTCGAGGTGGGACAGAGGCCTGAATTACATCGCTCGGGGTACGTTTGGTTGGCTACCCAAGCTCAGCCTTACTGGAAACCTGTTTTTAATTTTGGATATCTCTTGATAATTTTGAATGTGTTCTGAGACTAATATGGCAACAATTTTGAATCATTCAGACTATTTTGAATTTAACAGTGACAATTGTATGCATATTACCTGAGAATTAAAATTTTATTAACACTTCAACTGGATGTGTGACTGGTATGAAGACACAAAAATCTTCCCAGAAAAAATTCTATTCATGACTAATGTCTAATGTGTTTTAATGTGTATGTGTTTTAATTACAGCCAAAAGCATGCCTACATTTCACCTTCACCAGGGCTTCCCAACGCTTTTCTCTGAGGGCCAAAGTCCCCACTGGCTGCCATTGTTTTACATCATTTAAGGCACATAATGATTGCTTTATTTTTTTTTTGTTGTTTTTCCCAGTTATTTCTCGTTTTGCTCTTCTATTTGCATTTCACCTTTCCACTATGCACCATTTACCTGGCTGTTTTCTATACCTGCTTGTTCTATGCAGGGTCGTGGGTCACAGGGGCTGGAACCTATTCCAGAAGCTATGGGTACCAGCCAGGGAACAACCCAGAGTGGGGCGCCTGCACACTGGCTGGGTATTTTTTTTTTTTTTCTTTTTTCCCACCAGACCGCTTGCAGCATATTACAGTTACACTTTTAATTCACAGGGCACACGCATCATTCACACTTACAGACAATCTGGCAACTGGTCATTTGGAAGAACTGGCCAACTCCACACACACAGGCAGAAACATTCAAATTCCAGAGGTCAACAGTCCTTACCACAGTGCCAGCATGCTGTTCCTTACGATGTTGTATATTTCCTTAATTTTTTTTACTTCGATACATGCAATATTTTCCACTTGATGTTGAATGAGGTGCTTTAAGAAAATGATATATTTCCCTTCATTTCTGTGTAGTCCATTTGTAGGTGAGCAGTATAGCCTGAAAATAGTTGGGATTTTAAAAGATCTGAAAGCTGAGCTCATGGTGGTATAGTGGGTAACCCTGTAGCCTCACACCTCTGGGACCCGGGTGCGAGTCTCCACCATGGCTCTATGTGTGTGGAGTTTGCATGTTCTCCCTGTGTCGTCATGGCGTTTCCTCCAGGTTCTCTGGTTTTCCCTCACAGTCCAAAAAATATGCAGAGGTTAATTGGAGTTACCAAACTGCCCATAGGTGGTGCCTGTGTCTGTGTCATGTGACGCTTTGGCACCCCATCCTGGTTTGTTCCCTGCCTTGTTCCCACAGCCCCATCCTGGTTTGTTCCCTGCCTTGTTCCCACAGCCCCA
>JAODKE010000139.1:131115-154632 GCA_026779605.1 Mormyrus hasselquistii
GTGATAAGGGGGGGGGCGGTGGGCGGGAGGGGGGGGTTGTGAGCCCGGGAGTGCCCTGCCTTTTTTTTTCCCCCTGCCCCCCCCCCCCCCCCCCCCCCCCCCAGCTCTGTCCCACGGGGGAGAGAAGCATCTCTTCTTCCCCAATAAAGGCACCGGTGGGCCGTGCTGGAATCTGCCACGGTAAAAAATAGAATGGGTGCTGGCCTGGACCATGTGACCTGCCAACAGAGAATGAAATAAACAAAGAAGGAAAATAAAAGATGAAAGGAGCCCAGGTGCTGAGCACATGTCTGGCAGAGATGAGCCAGGAAAGATCAGCTCATTGGGTCAGTGTGTTATTCTGCAGTACCTCAAAACGCCAGTTACCCTTTCTGGGCCATAATTCTGGTGTTTTGAAGGAGAGCCCTCACTGTATAACAGGAAACAGGCAGAGTGAGTGTCCCTCCAAAATGTTATTTGTTTGTTTATGTTTATCCTCTATTTACCCAGGAACATCCCAGTGAGATTCCTCCTCTTCCAGGGAGTCCTGTGGGGTATTCCATGAGAGTAGCTAAAGAAAGCCAGGCTCAAACTAGCGCCATCTCTAAACTTCCACTAACGCAGTTCAGCTGTAACTAATCATACAATCATACAAGACAGACTTGCATAGCCTCACTCAGTGCGCACACCTGCAATATTAAAGAAGCCCGAATGAATGAATGAATGATAGAACGATCAAATCAGAAAGAGCGTAAAATGAGAGCGGAGTTTTTTTCTACCACAGAAGAAATGCTGCAGATGGAGCTGTATGAAAAATACAAAGATGTAATTGCTAAAAAAAGGCAATACTGTGGTCATAAATACAGCCAGGGAGTTGGCTTGACAAAGAATTGCAACTTGTGACTTGTTCACTCGCCTGAGTTACCATGGTAGCTCAGCAGGGATTCATTTAAGACACGTTGATGGAACGGAACTCCCAAATGAGCCAGACTTGTCGAAATTATTCAGACTTTCTCTTAATCTTGCTTCGTGGAATACCCCACAGGTCAAGACGGGCAGCAAAATAAAATTAAAGGTCCACATAGACGTACAAACAGAAACAGGTAATACCACTACAACACACTAAAACAAACAGAACATACAACGAGCGGGAAAGCGGCACACGGTCTTACATAACAGCACACAGAAGTCAGAGGTCAGGGGCTAGACGGAGACTGGGAACTAATAACAAATTAAAAGCAGTTGCATTGTTCTGTGACAACTTATTTTGAAATATTTTTAAACCTATCAACAGAGAGCGAGGATTCCAGGTTAGGTGCCTTGCAGCTCGTTTCCGGCCTGCGGAGCATGAAAGAAGAAGGCAGTTTCTCCCAGTTCCGCTGTGATTGATGGGATCAGGAGGAGAATTTACTTGAATGATCTAGTATAACAACTGGAGCAATATGTCAGCAAACTACATACATAGTGTGGTAATTTATCCAAGAAATCACAAAAGGGACACAGGGACTGTTGAATAATTACACATGCCGCTTATATATTTCACTTAAAAGTATGGTGGCCGTCTAATCCGTGACAGGGAGGACCACTTTGAGCCGGGACAGGGTTTGCTAACTTCCATTTTGTTTAAAAGGACCCGGATTTCACTTTAGCACTGAGTTCTTGCTGTGTGCTGATTGGTCGGTCTCCTATAATCATGCATTTGTCACTAATGTTAATATAAAACAGCTGGATGGGCCTTTCAATCGAGGAAACAAACCAGTAAAAGTACAAGAACAACTGAACTCTTTAGCCTTTCCATTTTAAAGTAGTTTGTAAAACCTGAAGTACCTCCCTGACATGGACTATCTGGTCACCTTATGACTGCAGACATATGCGACATCTTTCTGGTTATTACAGCACGTCAGGCTGTTGGATATGGAGCACAAAAATTGTGTTAGAGGGACACCTTACATAAAGAGCTACAACTCAATCAGGTGCTTCTAAAAATGTCTCTACCAGGATTCCTGCAGTGATTCCTATAAGCCCATATCCAAACATGTCCAGGAGATCTACCACTGCATTAGGAAAAAGTCCAACCCTCCCTCGTCACACCTACTATAAACAGCTGACACTTACATCCATGTGCAGTACGAGAATGTGCAGAGAAGCCTAAAACTACACTGGGCTGATTATCCAACGTGATGCATGCCATCCACCTGTCCTGGGCATTCTCAGAGGGCATCACTACGGCCCAGGGAAGGGTACACGCCAACTCCACACACTATGCACAATAACTGAGGCAACTTTAACAGCAGGGGTTACCTAGACGGGAGGGAAATGGAGGATAAGGAGCATAAGTGAGAGAAGAGGACGAGGAGACAGGGTGGAGAAAAGATGGAAAATTACAGAAACGATACAGGGTCTGTTATGTAACAAGCAGGCGCGCGCGCACACACACACACACACACACACACACACACACCGCAGCGTAAATGGCCAGCTACAGAGAATTTATAAATAAACCCAGAAGCAAGCAAACCAATCAAACTGGAGAATCTCACCACCATTGAGAGGGAAAAGGAAACAAAGGGGACACTGCTGCCCCAGCTTTGCCTTTGATGGGCATGTGATGATGTGTGACTGTGTGACAGGCACAAAGACGCGGACTTCACAGCGCAGCGCAGCACAGCACAGCGCAGCGCACAGGCAGACATCAATACGCACGCGCCACCGAGGGCGCTGAGACGAACATGCGCGCCGCGGAGCGCGCTCAGACGGACACACGCACCACCGAGGGCACTGAGACGGACATGCGCGCCATGGAGTGCGCTCAGACGGACACGCACGCCACCGAGGGCGCTCAGACGGACACGCGCGCCGCGGAGCGCGCTCAGACAGACACGCACGCCACCGAGGGCGCTCAGACGGACACGCACGCCACCGAGGGCGCTCAGACGGACACACACGCTGCAGGCAGCAACCGCACACACATGAGAACACTGGCATAATACATCAAACATACACAGACCCTACATTTGATGCGACAGGCGCATAGAACTGAATCACATAACAGGAAGTGCTACGACACAGATCCCTGGAGAAAAGGAAAATGTACTTTATTCACCCGTCTCTTATATCCTGTGTGTTTGTGCCTCAGGAAGGAACAAGGAGGGCAGAGCCCTTTAAGCTAAGAAAGGCGTGGCTGCCATGGCAAAAGAGTCCCCTTGGTAGGGGGGCAGCATTCCACAGGTAGGAGGCGCTGAGTCGAAGACACCCGCCCCCTCCCCCCTGTAGGAAGGCGAGTGTGAGTGGTACGAGGGGGGGACGCCTGTCCACAGCACGGAATAATGGAGTCTGACTTCATGCTGCAGGTGAAGTCATCGTTGACTCAACCAGTTAGAAAATGGGAGGAAGAGGGAGAAGAACAGGAGGGAGGGGGACAGAGGCGGCACACGCAGGGATGTCATTGTCATCACATCTGCATACGACAGCCGGGACTGCAAGGGCAGGGCCAAGAGCAAAGGGTGACACGCACGGTTGGCACAGTGCCATGTCCCGCCACCCGGGGGAGGGCAGACGGCGTCTTGTAGGGCGGCTCTGAGACTCCTGGTGTCTCTGGGGGCTCGCTTAGGTCACTGAGGGACAGAGAATTCACACTGCATGCGATGTATAAGGAGTGGGGGGCCCAGCCGGCTCTCAGCGCAGCCCCGCACACAAGCCTGACTGGCGGCTCACAGAGGCTCACATCGCGTTCATTATGTGAGGACAGAACAGGGGTCCTCGGCTCCTGACCGCGCTAATCCACACTCGCCCCCGGAAGCAGCAGCAAAGAGCTTCTCCTGCTTTAGGGCAAACCAGAGCAAAGCCAGGGGTCTTCCTGCTCGCCGTTGTGGTGACGGCGCTTTGTAAACAATCCGCGCAAAACATAGTCAGGGACACACAGACAGACACAGGGGGACCATACAGCACGCACACACACCAAAATGGCCACAGGACGAGAGAATAATAGTGAACAGAGAGCCACGTGAAAAGAGAAAGAGAGGGTCATTGTTCTCTGAAGACAGAGGGGTGGCTTTGTGATCAGGACCTCCGGAACCACAGTGCCCTCCCCCAACCCCACTCCGCCCCCCCCAAAGTTCAGGATAGGTGAAGAGGAAAGAGCGATGCGGGGGAGAGCGGCAGTGCTGGTGGAAGGTCTGCATTGCTGTCAGAAGAGGGCGCTTCGGGTCACCAGAAGGGGACAGCACAGGGTTTGCCACTGCAGGTTAAAAAAGACGGCCGGACCCAGTGCCCAGGCTTGCTGTCGTCCGTGAGGCATGTGGATCGGGCTGTGCTTCCTACCCGCTGTGCCTGACTCAGTGACAGAACAGCGGCCGTGGCGATGACTTATTCAGGAGATGCTCTGAGGAGACGGCTGCAGTGGGTGCGGCTGCGGCTCAATATGCAGCCTGTGTGTTGTGCCCACGCTGATGGAAATTGATCAGAGAGCTCACACACACACACACACACACACACACACACACACACACACACAAACACAAGCGCACATGCACACACCCCCCGTTCAAACCCCTCCCTGCCCAAAACTGGCAGCAGCATTCTGACCCAGGTAATGTGACATGAGCGCCATCAGTCCTGGTCCCACCGCTGTTTGCATGTAGATAAATCTTCATCCTCCCCCCCTGCCATGACCCCCCCCCATGTTTTCTGTCTGAAATGCTGCCTTCCTTCAGCCGCCCTGTGGTGGGGCGGTGCCATCTCCTGGCTCCGTGCTGCTGTTGTCTCTCTGGATGCACGGTGAATATTATTATTACATCCTGCTGAATAATAAAGGCCATGGTTGAAATATGTGTGCTTGTGCGATGAGAGAGAGAGAGAGAGAGAGAGAGAGCGATGGAGGCGGAGGATAGAGCAGCGCGCAGTCGGCTCTGCGGCACAGCACCTGACTGAGCGGATGGCCCGTAATGGTCACTCTTAAATCCTGTTGGTGGCCCGTCTGTGTCGCGGACGCTGAAACGCAGTGATACGCTACGCATTTCACCCAGCTAAAATGCACAAACGCAATCAATCCAGATAAAACAGACAGCAGGACCAAATGCACACTCCTAACCAAACATAGTGAGCCTAAACAATCACAGCCAAACAAGGTAAATCCACAGGTTTGAAGACCCTCAGGTCAAACACGCACAAACAGTGCAGAACACCACACCCAAACTGCACTTCAACAACAAAGGCAGGTCAAACACACACAAACAACACAGCTAACCAAACGTTAAGACGTGATGAACCCTGACCCCCCAGGGCTGCTTCCTCTCTGTGCCACACCTCACAGTACAGGCTGGGGGGGGGGGGAGAGTTGCAGACATCTTTGTCCCAGGAGCTCGACAGAGACACAAAGCCCACGGCGACCATGTTGTGGACGGGCCGACACCAGCTCCCCTAGACAGTAATACCGAAGGGGGTGCAGCTGGTTGCCTGGATACCAACCTAATTGAGGGCTCTCTGGGGAGTTCGGTCCATCAGACGGAGCCCCCCGTTCCAGACGGGGCTTGGCTCCTCACAGCCGCGCACAGGAACACGGCAGGGTCACGCGTGTCTCGTCAGAGGACAACATTCACGCTTAGGACTGACCCCCCCCCTCCCTGAGCGCTGAAACTCTTAGCGGAGTGATCAAGAGCTACATGAATAATGGAGAGCCTGCAAAGAGCTACTTTATCCAAGGCGCTGCAGCCTTTCATGATGACCCTGCGAGGGTTTTCCTGGGACGCCAGGGACACGTCTGCCTGTCAATGCCCCTCGTTAGGCGCCCGGCCCCGTTTCTGCTGCACTGCAGATGAGCTGCCTTCTGCTCGACATCGGCATGGTCACCTGGTTACGGCAGAGGACTGCATCCGGTGACGCGTTCCCAGTTTGACGTCTGAAGATTATGCCGCCAGATAAGTGGGGCACGCTCCGGCTCCCGGCGAACGCGCACTGGCACAGACACACGCAAACACTCACACCGTCTCTCTAGATTCTATATTCACCAGGACCCCTCTTGGACGTGAAGGGTGTCAGCATCTTGAGGGGGAGGGGGCATTATTCTCAAATGTCAAGCACGCTCTTAGCAACTGCGCCGGCACCCCCCCCAAGCCCTCCCTGCTTCAAATCGAACCTCTCCAGGAAAAAAACACACACACACCACACATAAACAGAAGCCACAGCAACGGGCAAACAAACAGGAGCAACAGCCGCTTGTGAAGAAGAAGACGAAAGCGCGCGGCTTTGCAGAGAAGAGCACAGCCGTCTGCACTTACCTGGTAAGCACAGTTCTCCTGGTGAACCATCCTCCAGCGCATCCTACACTCAGAGAGAACGGGGCTGATGTAGCAGAGTCGGGAGCAGCTGGCTGATTTGCCGGGAAAGAGAGAGAGGGAGGGAGAGACGGACCGCTCCCTCGAGCCGATTAAAATGGACGCCGGTGTCGCTCTGCTGAGGGAAAGCTACCGGTGACCTGGCAATGAAGCACCTCTCCCTGACAGAACAGAACGCTTCTTGCAGGAAAGCGGAGGGAAAAGCGGGGAGGAGAGAGAGAGAGAGATGGGAGGATATGACTCTCACACTGGTAAAGGGGGGGAGGGGTGGAGAGAAAGAACTGCCAATCAAAGCGGCAACCAGCCAATCCTGCGGCAGAAAGGGCGGGAAGAAGGGAGGAGCCACATTCTCAGCTCCAAAAGGCAGAAATCACGGAGTGTTCAGATGGGAACGTCGTCACGGATGGGTGCCAGGGGGAGAGGGAGAGGGAGGGAGTGGGGGAGGGGCCGGTGAAGGGGGAAGCTCTGGAAATCTCTCAATTATCAGGAGTCAACTTTTCCTCTTGTAATATTAAAGCTAAATAAATGAACACGTCACCTTCATCGCTGTTCTGTTAATCTGTTTCACATTTGCCGACACAGATTCCCTATATGGGGACTGAAGTGAATTTGCCCTGTAACACCCTGCACTCTAAGAGCCGGCCGTCTCACTGCCTGGGCAGACGACAGTGACGTACCACTGGGTCTCCTTATCGTGACAAGGGCTCAGCGTCAGGCCTATGTTTAGCGTCTGACTGGAAGCTCACGTCTCACATGGGTTTAGCACTTTTACAAAGGCAGGAGCGTGCGAGAAGCCAGGCCTTTCGGACACTCCCGAACGTGGGGCCAGTTCACGGCAGCCATCGATTTTGCCACAAGTTACACTGAGGAAGGTCGTGCACAAGCCTTATTTGGAAATAACCATCAGGTAAGATCAGACCCCCAAGCCCCAAAGAATTCAGTAAACAGTAAATAACCATAAAGTGAATGGTACAGTGCAGGTGGTGCAAGCAAGAGTGACAGAGAGTGGCATGTGTGTGAGAATGCCCCCTCCCCCCCCCGCCCACAGCAAACGGGGGATTATCACACTGCGATGACAGCTGGTGCTTCAGGCAGCCAGCACGGCTTCTTCCTCTCTCTCGCTCCCACGCCGAGGGCCGGATACGGGCCAGCCTCACTCTGATGCTAAAAGCCCGGCTGCTAATCGCACACATGACCTCACGGAGGGCGAAACGGTGCAGAAGGGGACCGAACGGACGAGGATGCAGAAAGCTCTCTCCGCCTGGAGAGTTCTGCGGCACTGCGGACCGGCCAGGCAGCGTGCAAGCAGGATCAGGGCTCGCGTGTCATGTGTGAGGGGCCGAACTGTGTTTATATGCAGAAAGAGTCACAGTACAGACACACGCGGCATTCAGGAGGGACCAGGTAGGACATCGGAGATAAGAAGCAGGAAGCAGAATCAGGGTGTGATCTGAGCATCCCGGGGTGCCTAGGGATACACGTCCACCCATCAGCAGCGCCACACAGCTGCCTCACAAACGACGACCGTTGTGTAATTTTCCCCAATAATTTGCACTGGTAAGTTTAATGAACTGGAAGGGGATCGATCCTGTTTCAGGCCTGAACTTGTAGAATGAGGTCGATGGTTTACAGTTCTAGGAAAAGGCTGCAGGCAAAGCAGGAGGCCCGGTGCTGGCGTCCCGGCCATGCGCTGCCAAGTTCCAAGTGGATGGACCTTTTGCCGGACTGTCTGTGTGAGCACATGGCCCACAGTGGATGGGCACCCTTTGCAGTTTGCCCCCTGCAGGGTGCTCTGTGCGGTCGGCAATGGGCTCCCAGATTAGTACGACCCGGCTTTGGATTCCCATCTACACCAGTGTTTCCCGATCCGGTCCTCGGGGATGCACAGACGGTTTACATTTTTGCTCCCTTCCAGCTCCCTGCCAGACAGTCCCCTGCCAAAAATGTGGACTATCTGTGGGTCCCCAAGGACCGGACTGAGAAACGATGATCCAGACGCACAGGAGATGCACAAACCGAGCCTCTCCGGCCTCTCACAGTGAGCCTCGTGATGACATATTACTGAAATGAAATACGATAAAACGCTACCTCAAAATCAAAGAATGGTCACCAACGGTCACAGTTATGTTTCATTCCACATAACTGTCCCCTCATGCCTCCAATCAGAACCTTAGCCTCATAAATCTGACACAAGACTTCGACCAATTAGGTACTAGGACACCGATGAAGGTTGGATAGTACAGGGGACCATAATGTTTGTGATACATCCCGAACATATTAGAAGCCAACCAAAGAAGGTGATGACCCTGATTCAGGCACATTCTGCCGGGGTGTTAATGAGAGAGAATATCAGTCACGTGAAGGGATGTACTCGCACTGCAGCATCTGCCCCCCCAGTGCCGACCGCTGCCCCCCCGCTGGACCCACACAGTGAGGCCAGCTCTGTCCGCAGGGCTTCACGGGTGGGAGAGCAAAGCACGTACGGGTGAAGGACACATCTGTCATACTGTGCAGGAGCAGGAAGAGGCCGGGACTCCTGAAGGACTTGGGCCAACCGTAATGTGCTGGAGAGTCTGTGCAGGGAGCCGCACTATCAAATGATGACAAATGCACTGGGCTGTTTGATGTACGCATCCCACAGCTGCTCTTTGATTATAGGTAACCTAAGAGCCCCCCCGGCCCCCCCTCCGGTATCACCTCACCTCCCGCAGATGCTTCATCTTTCTCTTCAGACAGACACAAAGTTACGCCATCACCTTAGATTGGGTTCAAGGGCGACCGTAACTTTAGCCCAAGCCACTAGGCTCACGCTAACGCAGAAACTGATCCTTATCTCTCCTTGTGGTATGCAGAGCGATCATCCCGGCCCGGTGATACCATCATTCGCTTACAGCCCCAGCCTCCCCGTATCTCCCAACCGGCAGTAACAAGACGGATCAAGCGCTGCCGTCCTAGGGCCAATGACAGCGCTCTCACTGTGCAATGCCGGAATACAGAGGAGCGGATGTGGGCGGGACCGCGGGGATCAGAGGGATCCTGGATGGGTGTTTTCCTGGGTAGCTGCGTGTGCCTGGGGTTTGGAAGCACAGCCTGTACCCATCCGGGTATCAATGCGGCGCCACGTCTGCGCCAGCACCTTGCCGCTAAATATAACCGCACGCGGACGTCACTCCTCCCCACGCGGCCGGCCTGCTGAAACGCCGACAGACGCATAGAAACGGTGATTAAGGTGAGGCGACCACAATCGATTACTCACAAGGTAACACACAGCTGCTGCCCCCCCCAGCCCGACAACTAACAGGAAGTTTGTTCCTTCTGCTCTTCCTGACTCATGTGGCACTTCAGCTTCTCAGGTTTGTGGTCTGAGTGAAGTTCACAGTGGGAAGAGGAAACATGTTAGAAGAAATACTGCATGTAACACTACAACTAATAAAATCATAATAATAATGCCCTACATTTGCCATGTCATGTTTTAATGTAAGAAACTGCTGTGCACAGACCGGCAGCCGTTGGGGCTCTGGGTGGGGGAGGGGGCAGAGATTCAGACCAGCAAATTGTTACAAACATTTCCTTCCTGCCTTGTTGGAAATGGGAAGCCCCCCCCCTCGTGGAGAAGTGACAGACAACTGCCCCCCACCCCTCCATTCCAGTGGAGGTTGTGCCAGCAGCGGTCAGCAGAGGACAGGGCGGCGACGGCGGGGGGGCTGAGGCCAGGCTGGCGGGGGGGGATAGGGTAGGCTACCATTGGCTGGCCTGCCTTCATGCCCTGTGTGCAGTGACACAAACAGGGCTGTCAGGTGTGATGTCACACCGGGGGTGGGGGGCCTCAAGCTGCCAGTTTTAAAGCACAGGGTCCAATAGCACTGTGCTGACCCGCCATGGAAACTGCTGTATTTTTAGCCTGATAATAAGGCAGTGTGAGTCGGGCTGAGGTCCGTGGGGCCCCAGACTGGCCTCGCCAACGGAAAACAGTTAGCAGGCAGGCCCACCCTATGCAATTTACACTGCGCAGACGGCAGTGATAAGCTGCCATTGCAATAATGGATAAGGAAGCCATAAAGAGACCCACCCACATTCACTGCTCTGTGACTCATCAATTTATAGGACAGTTTTGTTTCGAAAAGCCGTCCTGTACTCTCAAGCTCGAACTCGGGGGGGGGGGGTTTCAAAGCAGAAAAGCCAGAACGGTAGGTCCATCTGCTGCTTGGCGTGCTGAGCGTCCCTCCGGCCCGCGGGCGGGCGGGCGGGGGACCACAGCGCTGTGCCCTGACTCACTGCGCATCCAAAGCAGCGCGGGCCCTGGAGCCATGACAACGCAGCGCCGCGCTCCGTTTGTAAATATGCTGCTACATGTTGGCTTTTGCTCTGTCCTGCTTGCGTGGAGGCCGCTACTGACAGATCAGCGTGTCTGTGTGCGGAGTGTAAAGGCGGCCAGGAGACGAGCCGCCAATCCAGACCGAACCACCAAGGCCATTTCTGGGGCCATTTTGTGGAGGGTTTGCTGGCCGCGGCATTCTGAAGGTAATATTTCTCACTACACTGTAGCATGGGGGCGTCCGATTAGTCCTGACTCACATCAGATACGTTTCTTTACGGAAAAAGGAAACACTACAACTCCGATGTCCCCATAAATCTCTGCTGCACCTCCCACACCCAGCTCTGATCAGAGCATCCTCCCCCCCCCACGAGCAGGACAGGTGGACAGGAACCACCTGCTTGTGTGAAAATGAACGTCGGCCGTCTAAAGAAAAAAGAACAGTGAGGAACTGAGCCACTGACAGACCGGGCAGAGGCTCTGCAGGTGGGTCTGCTGGTCCGAGCCCCACATTATACCATATAAATAATGATCGGGGGGAGAGAGCGGCACCTTTCAGAGAAAAAGGTGGCAGAAAGCCCCCTGGTATGTGAGTCATGGCTTCTCTGTGTGACGCCTTGTGTGCTTAGAGGGGGGTGCTGTGTGAGGCATAAAGCACTCCACACTGATGACTCCACACTCACAGACACCAGCAGCCCTCACCGAGATCAGCCACTCTCACAGACACCGGCAGCCCTCACCGAGATCAGCCACTCTCACAGACGCCAGCAGCCCTCACCGAGATCAGCCACTCTCACAGACGCCAGCAGCCCTCACAGAGACCAGCCACTCTCACAGACGCCACCAGCCCTCACAGAGACCAGCCACTCTCACAGACGCCACCAGCCCTCACAGAGACCAGCCACTCTCACAGATGCCAGCAGCCCTCACAGAGACCAGCCACTCTCACAGACTGCAGCAGGTCTGCCACCTCAGCCAGTCCGAGAAGACAGGTTCTCCTGATGCAACTCATCAGTGCAAATCCACACTCTACAGTAGCAAGCATACAATACTAAACATGGAATTAGCACAGCCCGGGGTAAATCTACACAACACCAACAGGCCGTTTAGCAGACTTTAAACTGTTTTAACTGAGATTTCACTGTAAAAATTGGCCCTCAAATTGTTTCTTTCTTTATTTATTTGTTTTTATTTTGTCTTTGTATGTATGTACTGTTGTGATGTAATTTAGCTGCCTATCTTGGCCAGGTCTCCCTTGCAAAAGAGATTTTTAATCTCAATGGGCTTCTCCTGGTTAAATAAAGGATATAAATAATAATAAAAAAGTAAGTAATCAAAAATAAAACCCACTACTTTTTTTGCATGTCGGCCTGCAGCGGACCCAAGGACCATGTGACTGCAGGATAATTAGTCAGTGGGGGAGAAGAGTGAGGTCAAAGTTCACATACTCCATTCAGCGCCACTGCCTGGCAGAAAAGCAGGTGGGACCATCCATCACAGGGACGACCGCAGCTCCCAGCGCTGTGTCCACATCTGACAGCCCCGTATGGCAGGATCCCACTGCGTGCTCTTGTGTGTGTGTGCGTGTGTGTGTGTGCGCGCACGTGTGTGTGTGTGAGGACAGAACGAGAAAGCAGGGGCAGCAAGTAGCTGTGAATGTCGATTGTGGAGATATACATACATGTGACCATACATTTCTACATACATTGGAAATGAGAAGAAGCTTCAACACGGGTTTGACCTGAACTGCCCAGAAATGGGAATCTCATAAACATGAGATACCAAGGGGAGTATGAGGAATTACAGGACTAACACCCGATCCCCTTAACGGAAAATCACACACACACACACACATTCAGAAACAGATTCATTAGTAGGACATCAGGAATTTCCTTTTCTAGATTTTTTTAAGCGAAAAAGAGCAAAATGGTTTACCTGAGTTAAGTGCCCAACTTGTAGTGGAGAATCCAATGTTACTTTTAAAACAGGTACGCTCCCGGAAAGTATGTATGTATATATAAAGAAAACGGCACGGAGAGATCTTTTAAAGACAATCTGAACCAGTACGTAAGTGAGCAGACCAGCAAGACATGGAAAAAAGAGCCCAGGGGTTCACTGTGTACTGAGTGAGTCTGCAGCTTAGGTGCGTGTGTGTACGAGTCAAAGTCTGGAGAAGGGGAGTGTTCCGGAAGAAAAGGGGCCGACCCAGACAGCACAGACACAAGCCACACCTGGCCACAGCCCCGGCTGCCCCGCTCGCCCCCCCAGATGGAATACCGCACCCCTCCCTGCCTGGCATACCTCCACCCCGCTCTCTGGCTAAGCTGACCCTAAACATAGACTCCCTCAAGCCTGCAGTCTGTCTGTCTGCCCTTCCCTCCTCTGGCCATCAAGCTACACGCTGCTGCCACCCTTCTTCCCTCAATCCTTTCATCCTCCGTACTCTTCTTTCTTCACCTCCCTCCCTCCCTCTCTCTCCACGTGGCACTCAGCTCACGCTCTTTGCTTCTGAAAACTCCAAGTTAATTACACACTAGAAATGGACGGGGGGAGGTTTGTGGTCTCTCTTGCTCTCTGGTTCTCCCCCTGGCATGGGGGGGGTGGGGGGGGCCACCCCCACCATGTCCGAAAGCTGTGCTGAGTAAAAATAAGGCAGAATTCAGACGAACCAGGAGGGTCAAAACAGGACCTGAGACCGAGGTGTCACAGCGAGTCGCACCGACACACGAGCTAAATAAAACAGTGAGTAAAACACACAAGAGGTCACCTCACCAAAAAGGGACATGATGTTTTATACAGGCATTCAAAAGAGGGAATTTTAACTGTTAAAACATTCAACAATGATACAGTGCTGAGTAGAGTTAGACTGATACCAGCTTAGGTACCTCAGTATCGATACCAAATCAATAGCGTGAAACATACCTGCTTAAATATTACATTGCTTTGAAATAAATGGGCCTATTTATGAATGTTGCCAACATAAATAGCCTATTGTATAGCTTTAACATTATCAGTGATATACGTGTAAGTTAATTAAACTCCATCCAGTGCATAGATTGTGATATTAGTTTGGCCTCAGCTGCTACAAACCCCCTGGACGATCCCCTCATTTCAGGCTCATGGGTTGTGTCTCTGCTGTCCGTCACTTAGCCTGACCTGCTTTTCGTCACCATGGAAACGACATGAAGTCACACGAAACATAACAACGCTCCGTCACATCACCGTCATGTGTCTTATGTCTGTCGTCGCGCACACCTGCCCATCTGTAAGTCGGGCCGAGCGAGAGACCGACACTCCGAGCGGCGTTTGCTTACTGGGGCTGTCAGCACTGTGTTTTTACCCTCATTGTTCGGTTCGAATCCCAAAGAACGCCGTACCCCACAGTTAGATGCGGGTTTTCACATTTCATCTCTTTCCGCTCAAGATAGACGTGAAATGAGCGTGACTGTGTCTCTCCAGAGTGCAGACTCAGCGCCCACCACATGACATAACTTCTTAGAGTGTTTTTTTGATGGGTCATGGTTTGTTACAGAATCAGGACTTCTCCAGTTTTTCCACTGCTTTTTGCTTGCTGCCTTTTCCTCACTCCCACTCCCTTACTCTCTCTCTCTCACTCATACCTCCCCAATTTGTCTACGTCAGAGTTTCCCAATCCGGTCCTCGGGACCCACCGCCACTCCAGACAGCCCACAAAGCTGGGAAGGAGCGAAAGCCTGGACAGTCCCCAAGGGCTGGGAATCACTGGTTACTGTCTCCCTCTGGTCCACAGAGCACCGGCATGCTAAACGTGGAACATTCCTGGGTGACGGCAGCAGGCAGGTCTGGGCACAGCACCGGCTTTGTGGCCAGCAGGCCCCTGGGGCGTGATTTCTCTCTGTGATTAAGGTATGTCTTCTGCTCAGTGTCTGCAAACCTGCTGCAGAATGTAGAGCCTTAGGGCAGTCAATAACAGCCATGCTGGTGCTTTACATTTGGATAAAAAGACAAAGCTCAGACCCACAAGGGTTACTGAGAGACCTCCCCCTGTACCAGACGGGGGCAGATATGCCGGCTTTATGCCCCGACTGGCTGCCAGCGGCCATCATCTGCAGACTGCTCCCTTTCTCCTTCGGGGTTACTTACATGTTCCAAGAAAAACAAAAAGTAAGGTGGTGTTGAGAGGGAAAGACACCCGAGTCCTCCTCCATTCACAAACACGCAGTGGGGGAGGGATCTGAACAGGAACCCCCCCTCATGCACTGGAGGTATCCCAAACCCCCCCCCCCCCACACACACACACACAGTTTATAACTTCTGTTCAAGCAGCTCTAGCTGAACACTGGGAAAATAACTCGGCAGACGGATAATTTTAGCAGAGTCCTTGGATGGAGATTAAAGGAATCTTTCCGAAATTGGAAAGGCGGTTGAGGATTTTGCAGATGTTCCTCCAAATTGACCAGTTTCACTTGGTGAGAAGCTTTTTTGCCAATAACAAAATACCGTCCGTATTACAGCACACAGCCATAGACGGATGCAGCACTGCGGCTGAAGGCTGACACTAGCCAGTGGGCCTGCAGCACACAGCCATAGACGGATGCAGCACTGCGGCTGAAGGCTGACACTAGCCAGTGGGCCTGCAGCACACAGACAGAGTGCTCTTGGTCTCTTCATCGTGAAGAGTGCCGCCCTCGCCCTCTAATTCCTGATTCTTGGCAGGTTCACATGGTCCGTATCCCAGAGTCTCGTCCCGGGCCAGCAGAGGGACTTAAAGCCAGCGTGGCAGTGAAGCCAGGCGGCGCTTGGACGACAGATGTCACACGCCGGTGGAGCGTCGCCCAAAGCCAAGCGCTTCTGTGTGCTCAGTGGCCCTTGTGTCAAGCACAGCTCTCCTCTCCCCGTGAAAGTCACATGGTCTGCCCACTATGGCACACGCGCTAGGCTGGCCTTACAGCAACAGCAACAACAGCCAAAGCCTTTTCACTGGGGTCCAGTAGAGGGGAAACGTGGGGACGCTGTAACCTAAAAGCAGACTGCTCCGGGATACACAACCAACACGATTCTGTCCTACACCTGCTGCAATGCACAGGCTATTTCACCCTTACTTTTTTTTAATTAAATTTTTACATCTATGCACTGGTATAGCAGAGAGAGGCTACTGCCTGTACATTTCTTAAGAATCTATCCAGACCAAACAAAATAACAATTTGTTTTCTATGTTGTAGTCACACCTTATATGGCAATTCTATTAGAAGACAGAATAAGATATTACCGTGATCTATCCTGAGTCAGACATCTAAGCTGACACTCAAAGCTGACGAGAGGTGACGGCAAGCAGGAGGCCGTCACCCACACGCTGACGTCATATGTGTCACAATCCCTTTTACGTCTGTCCACAGTTGCTCGATAAAGCCGCGAGTGATCAGACGCATCTTCCAATGTGGGCGGAGAGAGAGCGGAAGAGAATCGAAGAGAGGGCTGATCGGCAACTCAGTCACCCAGCACATGAGGCTTGGGGTCTCAAATCACGGTTTTTCTCAAAGGAATATGAGTCTATGTTTCCATGACGATCAAAGACAAACTACATCCTATCAGCCTCCGTGTTCTGACTGCATTTTGAGCGGAACAGGACTTCTGCATAAGGGCCTTAGGTCAGACTTCTTCTCAGGACTGACTGTCCCCGGCCCACCCACCCCTCAAAGGAAAAAGTTCCACAAAAAAACCATGTAGTCTTTTTTCAAAAGAACCATCCAGTTTGTGGTAGCTGCTTCTGCAATGCCAAGAACTCCTTGCTTAACCACTAGTCTTATAATGACACCAGTTTCGGCAAACTAGTCAGATCCGGGGAGCCGGATGTCATTTACTGAGGTAACCATCAGTGGAGGGGCAGGAGATTATCAGCACCTCAGGGGACCCTGTCACGATGGTTGGGGGGGGAGGGGGGCTATGCCCCCAGCAGCTGAAAGCCCAACTATATTTCCTCTGATGACAATCTGCCCATTCTCCAGGCTAAAGGAAACACCGAAGGTGACAGAACATCATCAGAACATCACCCCTGGAGGAAAGAAAAGTGCTCCGGTGCCCATGGTAACGCAACCCTATGTGAGGAGCAGCATTTTTAAGCCTCCCTGCTGGAGTGTGGAGTGGAGTCCGAGTGGATGGTGGATTCAAAGACTCCTTTTGTGCAGTAAGGCGGCCAGAATTATACGCAACTTCCCGTGACCCCGCAGCTATAAGAGGAATGGCTCCATCTTACCAGCCAGGAAACTATGTGCATAGCTTTAAACCACGATAACCTCAACACTGCTACTGAAATAAACACTGAACACGATGGTAGCCATCAAACCCTGTTCCAAGCAACGAACACAGAATTAAACGCTAAAATTAGCACTAAAATTACACTAGAAATGGCGCAATATATTTTTTTTCTGATGTTAAAATTCTTCCCGATACCAAAACTTTGAGTATCTGCTGATACCAAAACCAATCCGATATTTTTCTGCTTTGTCAGCTGCTAAGCGTTAAATGAGACATGAGGTACTCACTGGCTTCTCGTTACAGTACGCTGTGCCTTAGGCATTTTTACAATTTTTCGGGGTAGATCTTTCTCTGATGGGGCATCGGATCAGTTTCTTACTCCATCTCCCCCCCCCCTGAACTTCTGCTCCGATATTTTTTTTCTCTGTACTCACCCAATACTGCTAGTGGGTATCGGATTGGTGCCATTTCTACTAAACACTGAATACGGTGGCGAACATTGACTATGTGCGAATCATTAAACACTAAGCTTGGAGTAAACACTGACTGACACCGGCCCCAAGCCCAGGGCCCCACGGATCTCACATTCCTGGCATACCTTCCCGTCGGCAGCCACACTCTGCGGGTCAAAGGGACAAAGCCTGCCTACCACTGCCATTGTTCCAGATACAGGGTGTCGAGGGGCAATGGCACAGACTCTCTTATGTAGAAGGACCACACACTTTGACAGCCACCAGCAAACTCTCCAGTCTGCATATATAAGTGCTGCTAACAGGATTAACCAAATACCTGATTTATCCCGATTCACCATTTACTTAGACCAGCTCTAGATGCCTGAACACGTTTGTTTCAGGCAATAGCCACGACCACTTTTATAAGGCACAATGATCGTATCTGTTAGGCTTTGGCTGTGATCCTGATATTTACTGCTCTTTTATTAGGGTATTTATGGCTAGCTATCACCGTAAAAACAAAGGCATCCCCATGACCAGATACTCTTGAGTGACGCCCCAAAAACTCTCATGTGATAAAATATAGCTGGAGGCCACCCCGTATCGTGGTACTCAAATGTGGGGTCAGAGTGCGGGGCCATCTCAGCCATCTCTGCACTGACCTGACCTATGATGTCATCCACACGCACAACAGGTCACCAGAAAGCAAAACCCGAAACCTGCAAGTAGAGAGTGCTGATAGCATTGCAGGAATTAGTCCAGATGGACAGCCGTAAACCCACTGCAGCATGGCAAGGCTAGAACAGAAGGAGAAACGCAGCTCAAAAATTATATAACGTGTAGATCATTTAGTCTTTAATACGTTAATGGGGGACCTCGCTTCTTTTAAGAACAAAATTTGCTGAGTTGACAATGACTAAAAAGCAAACGATCAATCAATGTGTATGTATAAAGGCTATTTATAGGAACGACCGCGTGAATAATGAGCTTCTTAAGCGGGGAATGATGGCTTGCTGAAAAAGCGGTCTCTGTGGTACAAACCGGCGTGCTGTAAAATGCGGCAATTGCGCCCTCTTGTGGCAAGGCTCAATATAACACTACATGACAGATAGGTGCTCAGCTTTCCATCCTAAGACCTATGACATACTTTACGGTTTAAAAACCTAACAAAAGTTATTCCCCAGCTGTTTCTGGCATATTTTGCAATCTAATTTCCTACCCACCACTGAAGGTCACGGAATGCCTCCACAACTCGGGAAACAACATGACAATTAAAACCACAAATAACTTTAGTGTTACAACAGAGCCCTTAAATATCCATCTTCATCCGAGAAATGCCGTTCCACACACTGGCTAAGGGTCAGGCTACAGCCCACATTTTTATGAACAATGGGCTATGTTTTGTGTGCTGTGCCTTCCTGGGAGTACGGAGCGCCCACGTGACACCAGACCACGCTGTTGTCGCGTCCACACATGCTACTGAGCCTTTAACTGCCTGACAGCCAAGAGCTGCTCAGTTGAACGGCCTCCATCTTCTCTCAGAGCTGGAAAGGCAGACTGACGCTCCAGACAGTCAGGGCCCACAAGAGAAGAATCCACTTACTGAGGTGTAGTTCGTCCGTCCCTGGCCCTGGTTCTGATTGTGTAACTCGTGCTCTTGGATCTGCAGACCAGCCAGGTGCTTCTCCAGAGCGGCCCAGTCCATAGTGGGAAGTGGAGGCTCTGGTGTACTGAGGGTCCCTGAGCCCTCTCTGTCCCGCCCCGGGGAGCGGCCCGGCACCCCCACCCTGCCCGCGTCTACCGCCCTCCTGGGTGCAGTCTTGGGTGGGGGCTGGTGCCGACTGACGGGCACAATGATGTTGCCGTTCTGCTTGAGCTCCTCGGGCACCACGGCCACAGTGGTAGCCGTGCGGCCGCTCAGTGGTGCCAGCGGGACCTTGGCGTCCTGGAGCTCCTCGGCCAGACTGCGGCCCCTCGCGCCTCCTCCGTCGCTGCCCCCCTGCCGCTCACCATAGTCCCCACATTCGCTCTGCCACTCCTCGATGACCTTTTTCTTGTACTCCTGGTAATCCTCATCCTCCTCATAGCCCCCCAGGGTCACCAGGTCCAGGCTGGGGGGGGACTTGTAGTCCGAGCAGGGGGTCACCTTGTTGGAGTTGGACTCTGAGCTGGAGCGGCTTGAGCTGTCGCTCCCCAGGTCCATTCCATCCTCCCTGTAGTCCTGGACAGAAAAAGAAGGAGCGGACAGGGTCAGGTCAAAGGTAACATCAGAAACACACTCATTCCCTCCCCGCAGAAATTCACATTTCCCGCCTCTAGATCTGAGCACATCCCACAAACTGCAGCTGACCTGAAGCACACAAATATGTGTAAACAAATGTCGTGTATTCCCGTATGTCATGTCAAAAGCAAGGCGTGTTTCCCCTTCTCATTCCGCTCTGAAACCTGAAGGAATTGACCATGGTTTTTGCCACAAATGAAACATATACATTAAAATGAATGTCATAAATAACATTGTGACATTGTTATTCTCTACCACAAATGAAAACAGTTTTGCTCAGTGGCAAAGACCCCCACAGTGAAACTGGCAGGCAAGAATCAAACTCCCTCTGGGATTAATGTCACTTCTGATGTTGCCATATGAACAAATTATCTTCTTAAGAAAACAGATACATATTCCAATCCACTAAAAGTTTTAAATGTCAGACCCATTACGAATGTCATTACAGCAAGAGCAAGTGACTGGGAAAAGATTTTCTAGCTTTCAAGACAACAAAAACACGACAAAGTGAACGTGTTGCTGTACACTGTAGTAAGTGCAGTGTACGGTGCTTCCGTACTAAGAATGACTTAGTTAACTTTAAAAGGGCAGTTGTCTGTTTAGTACTAGAAATCTATACCTCGAGGAACTGAACAGAATTTACAGTGTCCAATAAGTTACATAATAATGCTTATTGGTACATTACTTAAGCTCTTAGAGTATCAAACTATCTCCAAACGTTAACGCATCCACCACGACATTACCTGTATCATTTAAGACTAAAGTCAGCCTGTTTTGCTCTTTCATCAAATGGCTACTGTTCTGACTTATAATCACCCGGTTAGGCAACCACAGCATCTGGTGTTTTTTTTTTCCATTGCAACGGTGAATTACGATGCGGGGCGGACAGACGCAATGGTCTACTTTGAAAGCTCAGTTGTCGGTCATACGCACTTCGGGTCAGCCGCAGTTTCCATGTAGTGATTTGCTGCAGTTTCTCTTGAGACTAATCCCCCCCGAGACCACAATGTGCACGCAGACCTGGTTAACACGGGGCTTTAGTATCTGCATCGACCTGAGTTATATACGACGATCGGGTTATGAAAACGTCATACTGCTGATAGGCCTCTGATTCAAAAGCACTGGCAGACAGCATCCCGCTGTCGTTTAAAAGTGAATCGGGACAAGTAATACCAAAGCCAAGTGCGTTAATGTTCACTTTTTCAGCCGAGCGCTAAGACAGCCTCCTTGTGGTACGTTCCGCGTAGGATTCAGGACAAGCAGATGACGGCACCAAGCGCTTCTCCACCCCTTCATCATTCAGTAAAATAAGCAACCGACTGCCGACTTTCGTACATGTGTAATGCTGTTCAGTCTGTAGGACCACGGCGAGACCCCCAGGGTGATAAAGCGAAAATATCTTTGTTTGTGCAGTTTGCGTCCATTTTTAAAGGATCGTTATGTTGCAGCCCCCTTTTACAGCGACGGCCGCTCAGACGTTTCCATCTCCGTTTTCATCTAGGCTCAGCCAATCATTTCTAAGACGGAGAAAATTGCCACCGGGACCTTCGTGAGTCACAGCTGTCGGCAGAAATCATGGATAGCCTCCACCCGGCGGATATATTTCCTCTCTCGCCTCAAAGTATTAAGACTCATCTCGTCGATTTCCTGTCCTGCACTGAGGTCACAAAACTTATCAAACATAATAATACTTCACATACCGGTCATCGCATAGCTAACTTGCTCGCATGTCCCCACCTGCCAGAATCCGGGCGATCTAACGCGTACACACCCTAAGTTCACTAAAAAGGTAACAAGGAATCACGCGTGTTTTTGTTCTTTTCGCTAAAATTCATTCCACACTGACATCGCGCTACAGTGCAATACCTTACCAAAATGCTCATATAAAGAGTACTCTTCGGGTGGATCCTAGAATGGAGGCTTTGCCTTTGTTATGTAAAAATTCCGTGACCATTACGTGACCACCGAAAAAGATTAAGCGCTAAACTATAAATAGGGCCTGTGGAGAGAAATCACGTCGCGTCTCCATTCAGAACCACAACTCAGTGTATGAGAGTTGGAGACGAAGAGAAAGCCGTGGGAATCAGTTTTAAATCTTAGGCAGTAGCTGGAGTCCTTAAAAGGGCAACGACTCCATCATGATGAGCTGAGATGTTCAAGACATTTAATATACAAAGTAGAAATAGTCCTATGCTTCTCACGTCAGTCCTTACACGGACGTGTCTGGACATCTCCCCCATCGTTTATTTAAGTCACTGTTTAAAGTGAGTCAGAGGAAGAAAGTCGTTTCCTGGTACGGATACGGTGGGACCCGCTTCAGCGTATCCAGTGGGAATAATCTGCTGTCCTTCCCCTGCTTAGAGAGCGCCTTTGGCACACAATGCATGCAAATTGACAGCTGCACAGAACCCCGTCGTGAAAGACAGCATACGGCGGCATGCCCGTATTCCTCTCCATGAAACACGCTCGCTTATTAAGTTAAAGGTGATTTATTGTTATTCCCTCCCCCCCTCAACTTTGCCATAAAAAGCACTACCCTGTAGCCTCTTCGGCGTAGGTATTCTTTCGTTTTTAAACACCGAGCTCTCCCTCACGCTTCGCCTACGATGTGGGCTTGCTAGCCGAAGTTGCTATGCAAAATCGGTGGTCCCGCACATGGGTGGTAACATTACGCATGGCATCCTATTCATTAGGGAATTACGGAAGATTTTTTTATCGCGTCGCTTATAATGCCAAGTCATTGGTCCTGAAATGATGTCATGTCTCAGAAAAGGTCCTGAGACAAAAACAGTATCTTAAACGCCCACCCAGTATCAATACAGATACGATACAGATACAGAGCCATGAGTAGAGATCCTAAATGGTCATCACAAAACTAGCGCTGGTACCAGCGTCCACACCTTAGTGTTGCATTTAGGACAGATAGATTCAGTGCACAAGTCGTTCCGCAAATACGCACTGTACGTAACATCATCGTGTTTTTAGAAATTAATTTTTAAATAAAATGAAACAGCACCGGTTAAAAGAAACGTCATATACAGAACGATAATTCGTCCGTAAAGCAGTTGTCACATTTCATATGAAATACGGATTACCAGCAAATACATCAACTGTACATTAAATATCAGTTCAGAATGTACTTACAGTCATGTTCTCTGTCAAATCTTTCCTCTCAAGACATGTTCAAGTCCATACAAAACAAGTGTAACAAACACATAAACCAATTTTTAAAATTATTTTTTTACGGATGGTTTAGACGACTGATGTCAGCTGCTACCCAATGATATAACACAAAATCGGCTGGATGTAGTGAACATCCGTGGTATTATTCATTTCTGTAGATATCGGCGAGGAACCCAGCCCCCAAGCAACTTGAGTTCAAAAATAGATGCGATAAAAAATAATCGGGCTTCCCGGCGTCCGGATTTCTGTTCTTCTCCCGACAGATGTCAGACCCCGGTTTCGCTGCCGAGCCCCAGCAAAGTGCGTGTGTTTTTATACATCTGTTCAGGGATCCGTCCCCGTGTCATCCCAGCGCGGAGTGCGCGTGCTTCCCCTCGTCCAGCGCGCGCTGACAGGACTGAGAGCGGTCCTCCCCACCGGCGCCCGAACTCCCCCGAGCTGCACGCGCGTTATCGCCTCGCCTCGCGGCTGCGGGCTGGAGCGGACCGCTAAGTCCGGCCTTCTGCACCCACTGACCTTGCGAAGTGGGGAGGGCGGCTGCCAAAGCGAAAAGCCAGCCGCTTAAACCTGTAATTTTTTACAATTCCTATCTCGTCTCACAGTCCTCATGTACTGACACAAAATAATGAACAATACATATAGAAAAACTGAATCTAAAGATGCAGGAGGAACGTGGTCATTTAAATACATACTGAGTACTGTGGTCCCTGGTTAGACTGGAACGTGGAACGTTTTAATTGT
>JAODKE010000139.1:159560-173926 GCA_026779605.1 Mormyrus hasselquistii
TAAATGAGTTAAATCAAAAGTCTGATAGGTAGAAAGGGACAGACAATACTGATGATTAAGTACTAATCATAATGATCACAGCAGAGGGAATGTCTGGAATGAAAACCTAGTTATGAGCTGACCTGTTAAATGTACTAGACCGTCAGGTAAACTAGAAGGTAGCCTGCTAAATAAAAGGGATATCAACGTTAAAGGATGACATGAAATGTTTAATACATCTACCCATCACTATATAGCCGTATAAAAGATGCCTTCATCAGAAACACAGCCCTGATGGATTTTCTGCTTGGCAGGAAAAGAGGAGGATGGTCGGGGGGGAGGGGGGAGGCTTACTTCCCGACAGTCTTAACCTTGTAAAAACAATCTGAAATTTTAATGGACACTAACATCTACAAGACACTGCACCCATAAGAGGGTTCAATATTGCAGACATTCTAAAAAATCCTCCCTCCCCAGACTTGCTTGTCTCTAAACCTCTTTGCACTTCACTGAACGTGACCATTTCCAGTCGGCAGGCCTGCACAGGCACTGCTCAAAGACATATACAAATGGCGGCTACATTTTCTTTGCTTGGATGTTCCCAAAATAGCTAATTTGAAAAAAAAGAACTAGAGTTTTGGGGGAACATTTTATCAAAATTTGGGTTAATCCTACCACCCCCAAAGCTATGGCTAACCGTAATGGTTACCTTAAACCTAAACCTAACCCTAACCCTAACCCACCCCGAAAGCTATGTCTAACCATAATGGTTACTTTAAACCTAAACCTAACCCTAACCATAACCCACCCCAAAGCTATATCTAACCATAATGGTTACCTTAAACCTAAACCTAACCCTAACCCTAATCCCAGTCCTAACCTAACTGGACAAATGGTATAAACCAATTCACACACAGATACAAATGAAGACTGTGTTCTGAGTGCCTGCCACTGTTAGCTGGCTTGGAACAGTAACAGGATAAGCAGCACAGGTTTAAAATGGGCTGTACTTAGTAACAGGCGAGCCAGGTTGTCCGCAGTTCAACAAATTGCTCACAGCCACTTAGATCACTGCACATCCAGTGTGCTTCACCCACTGCCATAGATGCTGAGTGTGTAGCAGTGTTTGAATGCAACACTTCATTAGACACTTCATTAAGTCCTCTCTCCACATGTAACATGTACTTTTTCATTTTGAGGGCATTTCAAAGAGAGGTCAGTTTGGATATTAGGTTTTAGGAAGTCACTTAAAACTCCATAACAACATTTCATTCAGTACTCACCAGAACTGAGACAACATTCAATACTTTGCAACGTAAAATTAGTCTCCGAGTTACAGACCATGTCAGTCATTAGACAAGTCGATCAACTTGTTTCTTCTCAAATCCATCTGATTGTGGCATAATCTCCACGTAACAAAAGGCAGGAGATGAATAAAGAGATAGAAGTCGACCTACGGTGCTGGAGGAGACAATGAGTCACTGTGAGCATCCATCTAGCAACAAACAAAACAAATAGGAGGGTGAAGGTCACCGAAGGTCATAGCCGCAACAAGAACTCCCTGATTTGGATTCCTTGCTCATGCTACAGTGGGCCTGGACCCACTGAGGTACAAGCAAGTGCTCAGAGCTGAAAATTACAGCCAAAGTTAACTTGTCACAAAAATAGCTCTGTCGACTGTAATCTGCGTCAAGTGGAAGACTGGATTTGTCCTGTGTCTATGTGTTTAAAGATGATAAAAATAGTGAAGGAGAGTGAAAAGAGAGAGGTGAACACTAAGTAACTTGTGCAACAGCAGTTAATCAGTTAATTAAATTGAGTTCATTGAAGACGACTGTATGACCTTTCAAAATGTTTGCAACGAAACAGAGAAAAACAAGAGCACCAAACAGCCACCTAAACAATAATAAAACTAAAAAACAACTGCAATGTCATCGTACTGAAAGTGCAAGAACCCAAACGCTTTCAGAACGATGAAACTGGGGAGACTGGAGTTCATGTGTAAATGCTCAAACTACACAAGTAAAATTTATACACACCTTAAATTATATATGAACAAACCACTTAAGGGAGAAGGCTGAGCATGAATGGCGCAGAAGCGGATGTCTGCGCATCAAGGGCCCGCTTCTGAGAAGCAGATAGCAGCCCTGAGACGAAGATGGAGGATGGGGGGGGGTTGGCATGTGTGTGGGCTACCGGAGCTGCATTACAATCACTGCTATAAGGTCAACCTGTGTACAGGGATTTGAATGTAATCACTGCTCCCGGAAATGGCACCATCACGTCGCACAGGGGCGTTTGAATAATCAGAATATGTCAGGCACTGCACTGGGCAGGGGGCTGCTTTTTCATAACCTATTGATCAATCTTTAATCACTTTTGGAAGGAAAAAAAAAGGTGCGTGTCTCACTCCCTCCTGCACACAAACACACTGCCAAGTGCGTGCACACTCTGAGCAGAACCATGCAATGTAATTGCCCAGTGATGGATGCTGTGTTAGAATATGTGACAAACACACGCAAGATCAGGGGCTGGATTTCAGATTCAAAAAATAAAAAAAATTCTTGATGTCCATTAGCAGTATTATTATGGACAACCACCAAATTCCTATTCACAATAATAGGACAATAGGACAATATCTGGCTAGGGGTACACACACACACACACACACACACAAAATAATTATATCTTCGTGGGGACTCTCCATTAATTTCTATGGGGAAAACTCTAATGCCAACATGACGACCTGAACCCCTACCCATCTCTAATCTTAATCATAAATAATAAAAAAAAATACTGACTTTTGACTTTTGGCATTTTTACCTTTTTTATTGCAGTCACATGCCTGAAAAATGCTCCCCACAATGTCAAAAGTCAGGTTTTTTATTTCATTGTGGGGGACATTTGGTCCCCACAAAATAATATAAACCTACTCACACACACATACACACAGACACAGACACTCTCTCTCTCTCACACACACACACACACACTACATAAGGACAATGTTGAGAAAAAATCACCCAAATAATAAACCCTTAGTACAAAGAGTACATAGTATATCAGTAGTTAATGCCAATTTCTGGTATATTTTAAGTATTAAGAATTCAGTAGCAGCTCAGTATATGTATGAGACATTTTCATTCTAAATGATAGCGAGTGGGTTTTCCCAGGATGGAAGCGACAGTCTTTGTGGCCATGATACGGATTCGTTCAGGATTCGATGCACAAAACACAGACGTGCAGAGCAAATTGTCGACGCATGGCCTTTTCCTTATTCGGCTGGGCCTCCCCCGCTGCGTGCCTGAATGAAGCGCCCCCCCCCCCCCCCAGATGCAGGGGCCGGGGGCAGGCTGGCTAAAGGGGAGGGGAAGCCGAGCACCGCTTCAAAAGGATTCCTCACTGCGCAGACAATTAGGCGATTTGTGGCAGTCTGCTCCGACAGGGCGCCGGGGTGGACGGCCATAAAACAAACAAATAAATGTAAGGCGTCAGCCACGCCCACCGTGTCTGAGCAGACCAGACGGGTCCTTACTGGTCTCAGCACACTGTGATAAGGTTGAGGGAGCACTGGAAAATTGGGTCCCCACAAAAAAATATAAACCTAACCACACACACACACACACAGACACAGACTCACACACACACACAGACACAGACTCACACACACACACAGACACAGACTCACACACACACACACACATACACACACACTCACACACACACACACACACACATGACAGAAGGACAATGTTGAACAAAAATCACCCAAATAATAATCCCTTAGTACAAAGTATATCATAGTATATCAGGTAGTTAATGCCAATTTCTGGTATATTTTAAGTATTAAGAATGCAGTAGCAGCTCAGTATAGATATGAGACATTTTCATTCTAAATGATAGTTAGTGGGTTTTCCCAGGATGGAAGCGGCATCTCATTCCATACTCATCGGAAATGAGACAACATTCAATACTTTGCAACGCAAAGGTACGTGTCTCTCCTTAGCTGTTTCTGCCTTATAATGGCAATTATAAGTCATAAGCATATGCCTTTAAGAGATCTGTTTAACGACATCAAAGCTGTATCCTGTATAACAGCTTAAAATAATGCCTTATGTTACCTGTTTGGCTGGCAGTTATAGCCTATAGACACAGGGATGGTACATTAAGTTACCGAATAGCTCCCACAGTAAACCACTGTCTTTTATACCTGTTGTTGACAAAGGCATCTTTGACAGCTTTTCCACTTCTTTTGCCCCTTCGTGCACATCTGTGTGGGGGAGTACTCGTGTCCGTACGGAAAAGCTTCGCTACATTTCTGTAAAGTGAAGACATGGAGATACATCGCACCTCGGAATGCCCAAAAGCTCACCACTCGCACAGTAACCCCAAGGCATCGTGCTGGAAGAAGGAGAGAAAGACAAAAGGAGGAAAGGGGGGGGGGGGGGCGGCGGCCATGGCGGGGTTGTTCATTTTCCATTTCCCCCGTGGAGCGACTGAAAACAGGAGTACAGAGGAAGGGACTACAAAATCACCTAGTTAAAGATTTAGTGATCTCCCCTCAAGTAGGCAGTCGTGCATATTTAGGTTGATGAGAGGGGCTTTAAATAACTAACCTTAACTCAGCAACTGCAAGGCACTAATTAGAAGAGACGTTTAAAAAAAATCTGGTAAAAATGCTATACCCATTCTGAAACAATGAATAGTTGTACTTTTACATACAGTATATCAGCTTTAAACCTCGTCACGATATAAAATTATTTAACTTCTTTGATGACTGCAATCAGTATGTGAAAAGCTCTAAATTGTTTATGTATATACAGCACCATGTAATATAATATAGTAACAATAACATATGAATATGATAACTTTGACATATAACTGCCATATTGTCATGGAAACAGAGTTTCCCTGGGGTTCAGCTGTCTGAAAAGTCAAACGGGGGCCATTGTGCCAGCGAATCGCTCTGACGGTGTCTGCCACCCCACTCAGGAATAAACGATGGATCTTGTGACAATCCACCGTCTGTCTCTCTGCCACCAATGACAATCCACCGTCTGTCTCTCGGCCACCAATCAGCAAAACTTAGCCAGTATTCTGCATCCTTCCCTCTTTGAGCGATGAGCCTCTAAATAAACCGCCACGCATTTCCGCTGGCCGAGAACAGCCTCCTACTGCTGTGCGGCAATTAATAACCCAGCAGCTGATGATGCCTGTGCCCCCCCAGGGAGTGAGGGCAGAACAGTGCTTTTTCTCTAACCAGCACTAAATCTTGTTTCAGATAATCAGAGTGTGGTGTGACCAGATTTCTACTGATCGCTGGCCAGAAATGAAGGGTTACAGAGTGGAGCAAAGTGAGGGAACCATTAATTTGTCAGCGTTTGTACGATTCGAAGGGCACAAACTAAAAGGCCCTCACACTCAAGTGCCACAGTGGTGACACTTAAACCCGCCACAGTCAGCAGTCTGGCCAGTCATTTATTCTCCTGTCATAAAAACAAAACAAAAAAAAATTTTTTTACACTACACCAGTTTTACTAAACCCCAGCCTTGTAAAAAAATGAGACATAGCTTTGTACATTTGCATAAATTTTCATTGTATCCCTGTCAACATTATATTATGTATAAAAATTAGATTAATGGCTCGGAGTCCAGTGACATTATTAAATTGATCAAAACCATTAACATTTTAACTACAGCCCCTGGGAGCGTGGGGCCGTGGGCCGACTGGGCCGGGCTAATCGGAGGAGCGGCTTATGAACCAGCGGAGGCGGCGCTGGTGAAGTTCCCAGCCGCTCCAAACTGAGCGAGCATGCGCCGGTCTGCTCTGTAAGCCGCAGCACAGAATGCTTCGAAAACACAGCTACAGACTCCCATGTATCTTGGCTAAATAAAGTACGAGAGTCATTGTGTGTGTTTGGTATGTAGCTATACCCCCCCAAATTGGAGCAATCAAAGCTGACAGCTTTCTGTCTAAACATAGCGATACCTATGGAACATGGGAAAGGCTTAAATAAGACTGCCTGGAATATATAACAGCTATGAAGCTGATGGCAAGGTGTATTCATTAACTAGAAAACAATAGCTCTATAAATGCTAATAACAGTGAACAAGGCAATAACAGGAGAATAGCAATTGCAACACATTTCAATTTCAGACAAGCGGACGTGGATATGACTTTTTCCGCTGAGTGACTGGATGGCTGCACATCCAGTTACAAATTTAATTCCTCTCATTTGCGCTTTGCTTTCTTAAGGCCAAGATGCTGTGTTCATTCTTTCTTATTCAGTAGTTTCATACTTTTATTGTGATTTTATCGTTCTCTCTTCCATCGAGAGGCTTTGCTCTCGCTCGTCGCTCTACAGCGACGTCTGCTGTCGGCTCTATCCTACAGGGCTGTGGATGACAAGCGGGCAAACAGGAAGGAGTGCAAAGAGAAGCAGGTGGCTGAGATGTTACACATCAGAGGAGGTGTGGGGTCATTTTTACCCCGCCTGGAGTAGCTGGCTAATCCAGACTGGAGGGGTGTGTGTGTGTATTTGTGTGTATGGATTACATTTATATTACATTGTGGGGACCAAAAATCTATTATTTTGACGCCGCGGGGACCATTTTTCCAGTACCCACATAAGAACATAAGAAATTTACAAATGAGAGGAGGCCATTTGGTCCATCGAGCTCATTTGGGGAGAACTTAACTAATAGCACAAAGATTTAAATTATTGAAAAAAAATTTAAATGCCAAAAATCTAGTATTTAGTTTGGTTACTTATGGTTAAGGTTGGGGTTGGGTTGGGGTTAAGGTCGTCCTGTTGGAATTGGAGTTTTCCCCATGGAAATGAATTGCAAACCTGTGTGTGTATGAATGTATACATACTGCATATTTGCATGGATGTTGTCTTGTTTTCAGACAATGAACAACAAGCTGACATCCAGGCCACATTACCAGACAGACGTGAGATTGCTAAGGAGCCGTGGAAATGCTCCGGGGCTCCCAGCGAGAAACTGCAATGATGACGGAGGCCATCTGAGCGGCTCGTCAGCTGTGGTGACTTCCGGCGACCTGAGCACAGGTCATGCACAATGAAGAGTGCCAGTGGGCCCGAAGCCAGCCTGAAACCACGGAGCCCTGATTATCATGCTCTGCAGAGTAAAAGACCCAGCTCCATCGTGACATTTATAATTATATCTGAATAGCTACACCATTGAAGAGCAAAGACATCCGGCAACAAACATTCAGCCGAAGGTGAATTCAAACAAACAGAAACATTTCATAGTAAAAAGAATGTCAGATTGGAACAAAATAATGGAGAAATACCACCTTTATTTTCCAAATCCACAAATACGTAGTGGAAGTAAATACCATGTGAAACAATAAATATCTAGAAGAAGTCAAAGAAAGTATTCTAAAATGGGAAAGGATTAGTAAAATTCTCAAATCGGAATGCCTGTCCATGCAGTTGTACTTTCCGACATATAGATATATGCCGTAAACAGCGCAAAAATAAAATGTATCAGAAAGACACTGCGCATCTTCACCTAGATATAGGGTCACATGATCTATTGGACTCTTTGTCACAAAGCGGAGCTGAAATATGAGATAAGCTGAGATGTTCATACAGAAGACTTTCGCCACAAGACAAGTGACGCAGGTGATAGTTACTTAGCCAGCGTTAGCAGGTCCCAGGAGCTTTGGGACAGTTCAGACTTGTTGCCAGGTGAGGATGTTCAATGACAGTTCTGATAAGCGTCAGTCTGTGACCTCCTGAGCAGACAGAAATGTTAGTGACATTCACTGTCACAACCTTGTTCTGTGTGAGATGCTAAATGTGTAGGATCTAGCCCAGGCTGTACTGCACCAATCAATTGACGAAACTGAATTGACTGTTTCCTGTTACATTATTTATTTTGCCGGCAGCCGACCTTACCCAGATTGAATCACAAGGCTTTTATATTGCATACATAATTTGCTACTTAAGTGTAATGTCTGAGGCCACAGCCCTAAGAACAGTGGAGCGGCACCCTAGATGACCTGGCAGAGACCCCCACACACCCCTCAGAGAAACTCATCCTTAAGGCTATCAAGCAGGAAGGTCTTTGACCCGATGGCTGACACCAAACCCCTGGATGAGCAGAGGAGAATAAAGTATGGTAGAGATGCTGAGGGAAAGGGAAACTCGGGGGCTGAGAGCATGTGGACACCTCAGGAAACACCTCAGACGTGCAGGGCTGCCTCCTGAGCATCTGCATTTTCAAAGGTCCTTAGTTATATCAGAAATCTGAAAGAGTGAATCAGAGATAGCAGGAGTGAAGATGGACGAGAGGCACAGCATCGCACATGTGGAATGATGTCTACTCTTAGACATATCATTGGCCTCTTCTTATTGGCTGTCTGGCTCAAACTCATACCACATGTTTAAATTCCTGTTGCCGGACTGTGCTTTCAGCCTTGACACCCATGTGTCTGTTGGGGTTGGACTGGGTAACCATGGTGATCTAGCTCCAACCTCCTTGCCTTGTGAACCGAATTCTCCCTGGGGCCTTCACGCTCCGGATTAGATTGCAGATGCAGAATCATTGACTTGACTTTGGGGTGAGACAGTAATGCTGAACTGTTCTGCTGACTGCTTGTTTGGTGGGAGAGGGAGGAGTGCAGGGTTCACCCGGGGGGGGGGGGACGTGACGGCAGGAGACTATAATAACAGCACTGCTCCAGGTCTCACGGTGACAGCCGGGGAAAGAGAGAGGCAGCTGCTGTGTAATCAGAGAAGGGAAAACATGCCGCCACTGTGCCACCGTCCCCCCAGGGCTGCGTCATGGTTACCGTCCTCCGCCACACGCAAGAGCGGCAGACTCATGCTATCATGCAACCTCAAGCGAAGATTGTGGACACAAAACATCCGAGTCAATTAAGTGCCCGGAAACAGGTTTAGTTCCACGTTTTCAAACTTACACTTGATTCTTGCCAGAAAGAATTAAATAAAAGCCTGACAGAAACACCCAGAGAGGTAAAACCTGCTAGTGACAATGTGTTCCCCTGGATTTCCTTGTTTGGAGCATGGAAAGATCTAAATGATCCAAGATAAGCGAGGTCCAATTAGGATGAAGTAGGTCCTTAAGTGCTATGCAGTTCCTTGCACTAACTGTAGCAGATTGTGATGTACACATAAGATCAAATGAGCATTAAATCCTCAGAATCTAAGGGCACTAATGCAGAGATCTCCGCATTTACCCATCGCTGTTTGCCTGAACGAACACTGATCATGTCTTTACTGGCTTCCAATATTTCACCCCACTTACAAATACACAATTTAGCTCTGTAGATTCTCACACATCAAGGTATATTATTCCCTAAAGTGGATTCTGCGTGTGCTTTTATAACTTTCAAAATGGAATGTGCCACATGATTGGTAGAATCGTGAAAAAGTGAAGTTCTCTACACGTAGAGAGGAATCACAGCATGCTTTTCTCTTTGCAGTGACATCAGCATTTTTCTCCGTCCTGTTAGTCTGGGCTCCACTCAAAAGCTTGCCGGCCTTAAGAAGAATGAGTTTCACCTTCTGTTGAAATACACAGGAGCCCCCAAATCTCACAGCCACAGGCCTTTTAGAAGCACATTCCGGTCGGGCAGACAGAGCGGGTTCAAGGGCGGCTCTGACTGCGCCGAGCAGCTGATAAGCAGCAACAGAACAACACCGTCAGCCTCACAGCGATGACGTGGGAGGCGAATCGCCCGCGTTCATGGGGGTCGGGCTCAACACGGCACGAGACGCAGGAGGAATCAGGCTGACAGCCGGACGAGACATTAGCTGGAATCCAAGCAAGGCAGATGATTGCTGCCTCTCCAGCCTTTAGGACTTAATGGACCAGATACAGATCATTATGTTTAGCAGTAATAGCTTGTATGGAAAAATCTTGCAGCATAATTTTCTTTAGTGCCTTTTTATTTTATCCAAACGGTTATCATTTACATTAGTTACACATCTGAAAACTGAAATATGGAATGTAACACTAGTTAGTATAATTAAAGTTCTGTAAGGAACTGAGTTATGCTTATGACGGTTATCCAAGCAGGCACAGTGTGAGGCAGACTCACAACAGCACTTAATGCCGCTGGTTTAGATGTCGGATGACAGAAGACCCAGCCCTATTCTGTAGCGGGCCGTCAGGCCAACAGCAAGGTTTCTCAAAATATATTAGAAAGCTGAATTAATGGCGCTCATCATTATTGCCATTGAAAACTTCGTATTTATTCCATGGCAAGTCATAACTCGGTTGGAAATTTCCCCTGTGGCCACAGTTTATGCAAGATGTATGGAGTATTTTTAAAGCCTAAGAACATGGAATTGGTGCACGAGCTGCTTCCCCCCCATTTAGTTTCTAGCCTGGCCTGGTGGAGGTATGCGTGTCAGAGAATGACAGGCGTGCGCGGCCGGGGTCTCCCAGCCGGCCGGGGGGGGCGGGGGGTGGGCAATCCTTCTCTTCTTATTCTGTCACCTTCTCTACACAGGGACCTGCCGTATTCACACCTCACCAACCTCCCAGGTATTATTTGTTTGTCTGTTTATTGCCAAGGTTCACATCATGGCTCGTCTCTTAAACATGGAGATGATGCTTTGTCAGGGGCGAGGGCAATTAAAGAGTTCTCCTCCCCAGTGTACCAAAGATGGGCTGGTCCAGACTCTTTTTTGTTAAATTGATCTCCAACCAATGACATTAACATTACCGACGGCAGTTGTGTTGGGTAATACATAGGCCAGTCCAACAAAGTGGGTGAAGACATATCACAAAAAGAATCCCAATAATTACACGGCAAGCACTCTCACAAACATCTGCTTAGCGAGCCTAAATGTATGGGGGCTCCGTCACCGCAGGAGAAGCACACCAGCCTTCTTATGACATATTCTAAATCCTTATGACTCCTTTATTATTACCAGGCTGCTGACGTGTTTTGGTTGTTGACTGACTGGCTGGGCCCACGTCAGTGTGGGCTCGGGAACTGCAGACACCAACAGAGGACATCGCTAGCTGTGTGAGATGCAGTTAAAGTACCAGTGGGAGACCCTAGGTACAAACAAGTGGGGGGGGGGGGGACAAAGATGTGGTGAGCAGATGATCAGACACAAATTTATAACCTGAGGGAAACAGTGCCACCTGTCGCTGAAAATACTGAAGAAGGAAACAGGCATGTTTAAAAAATGATAAATAAACCCAATGACATGTGGGGAAGGGAATGTTTATTTTTTTGCCAGACTCTGCCAGGTGCAGTGAACAGGGCTGGCCAAGTGTGAGTCAGCGACAGCGCTCTGGATGGAAAGTATGTGCCATCTGAAAATGTCACCGTTCTAAAAATGCAGAGAAAGAGGGGAAACAGGTGAAATCTCTCTCATAAATGGGAATATATGTTTTAAAAATACATTTTGCGTAGTAGTACGTAAAATTTGATGATGAAGAAAATTATTATTGTTGCTGTTGTTATAATTGCCAGGGTATGTGTGTGCACAGAAAGGAGGAAACCGTGGCTTCTGTATCTTATATTACTATATTCATTCTGTAACTAAAAAGGGACGGGAACCGGCCAAGCGTTTCGGAAAACTCCATGTCTCTAATGTAAAGGTATTTCAGACGTGGAAGAAGGAAGAGCTCTTTCTGCGATGTGCAGGTGATGATGTTCACACCGCCAGCTTCTTTGTGTGGAGCCTGTCTCCGGAGAGGCTGTCATCGCTGATGGTGCATCTGCTTAGTCTTCTTTTTCCTCCCCATTTTTGACCTTGGCCAGACGGTCTTGGAGTGTGTTCTGTCTGTTCTCCGATGGCACTTTAACTTGTGGTCTAATTTCTTCTCTCTTTGCCTCTTGGAAAAGGTGCAAATCAGGAAGCAGGAAGCCTTACCGGTCTCTGCTTGCTCTGGAAGATAATTTAGTGTTCAGGCCACTTTGTTAGTTACTGAGCACTACTAAGACCAGGTATAATAAAACCCACTGTGCATCCTCAGAGACTTAAACCATGACTGCAGCATGTATGATATCGGCTGAAGGTTCTGGGGTGAGGATTCTGCTGACATTTGGAATATCCTTGGCTTGTCAGGTGTGTCTTTCTCCTGTAGATCCAGATGTGCCACAGATATGGTGGAGCACTGCACACTGCGTGCCACTGGAAGTGAAGGTCACACTATTTGGCTCAGGGCTCAAATAAACAGTGAGAGCCACAGAAAACAAATGTGTGCATAATATTTCTTTCTTTTTTGCAATCAAACTGTCATCATCTTTCATACATGACAGCCAGTGTTTCAGGAACATATTGGAATTTGCATATAAAACGCGCATATTTAAATCCCGCCTATGGATTGGGCTTCCTTATACTGAGTGTTGATCTGCATCCCACTGAAAAGAAACTGTTTTTCCAACAACACACTCATTTTGTCCAGAATTAAGATCGGATAATGCAGTCTTTTCCTTGTTAGATCATCTGTGAAATTCCTCACTCTGTGCACCATCGCTGCGTCAAAATGAACGATACAGAGATCAATTATAACCCAGTAATACTATGCTGTAATGATCCAACCGATACAGGAATTTATTGCAAGATGCGTTTTCGTTTATTAATGTATAAATAAGCCCATGGGAGAGTTTGTCCTTTGAACTAATAACATTTGAAAGTGAACCGTCTGAAGAATTGACATGTAACACATGTGACACAGTCTAGGGATGAACCTGTGAAGCATGGCACTCCAACAGCCAAACGAATGATGTCACTAGCAGGGGAAAATGACCTATCAACAGCTGCTGAAGGTAACAGACACACATAGGGACAGCTCTGCATATTTCTGTGACAGGCGATGTGAATTTCTTCTGCCTGTGATTTGGAGAAATTAGGTTTTGTTTTGCTGTCTAAAATACGAGCTTGTTTGGGATTCAGTGGGCTACCTCCAGCTTAGGGTGCGTTTCACACTTTCATTCAGCATCTGACAGGAGAGGTCAGCCCAGACAGCAGTGAGTGTGTATGGCCCAGTGCCTTCTGAGGAACGCCGTGCTGTTGTCAGTGACAGTCAGAGAGCCGGACGCTGCACCTACAGCCGGTGATCTGCTGAGCAGCCCCGTGCTGCTCGACACAAAGAGCGCGACAGTGAAGCAGTCAGAGGCAAAAGCTCATCACTGACCCAATGTTCCCAATCTCTAATGGAGATAAGATACCAGCTGGATCGCTTTGCTTGCCCCTTTGTAAAGGAATGTCTCGTGAAAACCGTGTCCCAACACCTGAAAGGGAAATACAGTACACTAGGTATGTCAATGCTCATATTACCTGCCGCCTGTTGTCATCATGTTCATGTATGTCACTCTGTATGAAAGTGTGCGGTAAAATGTGAAATGTAGCTGGCAGGAAAACTGCACGACTGGGATTTCCTGGACTAATCGCCATTCCACTGGGCGTCTCTGTCTCTGGGGAGCCAGGATGCATGATTTATGGGCTATTTGGATATCGCCTGGCCGTCTGAGGCATTGCCGATCCCAGCCAAGTACAGGGGGGCCAGGGTAGAGAATTCTCTGCTTTGATCTTGACCAAGACATTATTTGTATTCAGTGTTGGCTCTGAAGAAACCTCCCCCCCCCCCCCACGTCATTTCTCTCTCTCTGGCAACATGCCCTTCAAGCAGGTTTATTTTTTGTCAGCAAAGGGCATCAACCTCATGCCACCTTGTCTTCCCTAACATGAGCTCGGGACATTTTTCTTAGAATTTGCCTCAGCAGGATCTGACCCAGAAGTCCAAGAGGGTTTTGCACTTAAGCACTTTATGACAACCTGCGTGCAAAAATGGGAGAAACTAAATAAAAATGACCGATAGACTGACTGCTGAAAGTTCTGGGTAAATATCAATGTAAATACAGCAAATGAAAAGAAGCCTGGTTGTAAATATGGAGACGCTGACACCATCACTGACACCATCCCTGCCTCAGAACTCCCAGAAGATTCATGTCTGGGCCTTCACTTTCTCTGCTTTGCTCACAGGCAGCTGCAGGGGTCTTGTCGAGCTCACACTGTGCTCTCAGTCTCAGATAACCCCCCCCCCAAGGTAAGCTCAATATATGCAGACTGTTATTTACTCAACTCCATTATTTATGCTCATGCAGTGAACACACCAAAAATGAGACCCCTTTTACACACCCTTGGAAACATCCTATTACAACACAGCAATCTTCATTACTGTTCTATCATCATGTGTTATCTGCTATTCATCAGCTTGTCTTCATCATGCCATAACCCTTTAGATGATAGGTGCTTATGGGAGAAGGATGGATGGATGAATGGATGGATGGATGGTTATAATCAATTTAATGGGGAACAAATAAAATGTTATTTTTCCAAGGAGAAAAAGCCATAGAATGACTG
>JAODKE010000139.1:185107-200699 GCA_026779605.1 Mormyrus hasselquistii
ACCTCTCCTTGCCTCCATCTGTGCCTGTTTTCTAACCCGCGGGCAGCGCCCCGGCAGTGCGGGCGGGGGGGGGGGGGGGGGGGGGGAGGGGGGTTTAACTTCCCGGACACCCATAGCTGGCCTTATGATATTAGCGCAATGATATTAGCGCAGAGGGACATGAGAAGGTGCTTCAGGCTCGAAAGGGGAGCACATTTTATGTCTAAGATGGCAGCGGCAGTCTAGAACTGGAGAATGTCTTCAGGTTCATGAACACCCCAGTCAAGCCCTTAGGTTTCGTACAGCAAATGAATATAAAATGCAGTGTAAGTAGGAGGCGGGAAGCACGCCCTCTAGCCATCTCAGGCAACAGAGTCAGGTGATCAGGGATACTGCTGCTGATTCGTCCCACATGCCGCTTACTCTTGACAAAATCTATAAATTGCAGTACTCTGTTTTTCTTTGACCCGTGATACACCCAGCTAGACTCCTGACGACAGCTACACTTTCACCCCCCCCCCTCACAGATGCATACACAGATACTGATAAACACAGATATACACTATATATGTACAGTTGGCCATGTTGTCAAACACCTTCTTGCTAACACATCATAGCATATGCAAGGTCCTCCATCAGAACAGTAATAAATGCATTTAAATAATTTTGCTTGCTTTTCAATGTGTGTGGATATGTTTACTCTACTGCAAACAAAATAGCCCTCTACTATATTTTTGTTCTGAAATGAAGACAGAGTACCCTTCGGATTTCATCTGACCCGCATGCTCGCCACTCAGGGGAGAGTAATTGGATGCTGCGAGAGAGGGGCTTTCCTTCAGCTTACAGTCCGACCCGGGACATAATCTGCAATTATCCCACCGCTCGCCTAGAGCGCTCCCCCCTGCAAGGATATCTAACGACCAGGAGAAACACCGAATCTGCTGCTTTTTATCCTACTGTGATTTATTTCTTTGGTGAGGAAGAGCACAGCCGATGCTGAGCGAGATGAAAAGCTAAGGGGGCTTTGGCAACTTTGGGTTTTTGTGCCTAGATAGTTGCCTTTTTTCTCTGTCTTTGTGCATCCTGTGTGTGTGTGTGTGTGTGTTTGTGGGGGGGGGGGGTCAGATATGCATTACATTGTAATTCCCCCGCAAGGGGAAACTCAATTTTAAAATGATCTGTTACTGCAAGCAAAAAACTAAAAATCGAAACTTGTATTTTGTTTGGTTACTCATGGCTAAGATTATGGCTGGGTAGGGCTTCAGGTTGTCATTGCTGGGATGAGGGTTTTTCCCCATAGAAATGAATGGATGCTCCCCATGAATACTTGCATGATATGAATGCAAACGCGTGTGCGTCTAGGTATGTTTTCATGACCGGTGTCTGTGTCTTTATGTGTGTACGTGAGTCTGGGGGCTCAGGTCACCGACAGTCTAATCTCCCACCGGCTCCCCTGTGCCGCTTCACTTCCTGGGTCTTGTGCTCTCATTCATGAACGCTGTGCTGTGCTAGAGATGGACCGCCGCCCCTTTGACAAATTCCAGGCAGCCATCTGGAGCAGGTTGGACACGTCTGTCACAAGAGCTTCCTGCCAGCAAGCGATTACCGGGCCACTGTACTGTGAAGCAAAGAGCAGCGCGAGTACAGAAGTCTGCAAAGCCCCCAATGGGGCTGAGGTGACCCCGAAAAATAACTGAAAGAAAGGGAGACGTACTGTGGGATCTGAGCCGCCTATCACACTGTGACAGACGCCTGGCACGGCCCGCAGGACTCAGAACTGCACTGCTGTGTAGTCTGATCAGATGTACGGTAGACATAAGATCTTGGACATTGGAGCACGGAGTCACGTGATGGTTATCAGTAGTACAACAATGCGAGGTAATAAATTAGGGCAAGTCTTTTTTTTGTTTGCAGTTGGGCTAAACAGTGCTTTGAGGATTGGAGAGCGTGTCTCATTTATTTAGGCTGCTGAATGTCCCCCGAGACGGAACCAGCCCTCGCACTGTCAGTGGGACACACACACACACACGAGTCCAATGACAAAGAGCCGACAGAGCGAAGTGAGAATGAGATCTGGCCAAAGAGGCTCTCCCAGGAGCCTCCCCTGTGTAGGTGCCGTCGGTCTGTCAGTCCGCTCTGCAACTAGAGGCATCAGCGTACAGACATATCTGCCCCATTTTTTCAAATATTCGTGCACATATCTACACCCCCTGTCTACCTGCTTCAGCCACTTCCTCGACACATGGGTTTTAAGTGAAAGTGTTCATGTTTGTGGCGTGATGATGCAGAGGTTGGTGCTGTCACCTCGCACCCCCAGGACCAGGGTTTGAGTCTCGGCCAGCCTGCCACGTGTGTGGAGTATGTATGTTCTCCTGTGTCGTCATGGGGTTTCCACTCATCTCCAGTTTCCCCTCACACTCCAAGCACATGCTGAGGTTAATTGGAGTTACCAAACAGCCTGCAAGTGAATGATGTGTGAGTGTGTAAAGATGATTGGTGCCCCATCCTGGGTTGTTCCCTGCCTTGCACCAGTAGCCTCTGGGATAGACTCTGGACCCCCTGGTGACCCCGAATAGAACAAGGAGGTACGGAAAATGGATGGATGTGTGTGTTGAATTTGAAGTCATCCACTTTGAGGATCCAGCTGGCAAAAATGCTGTGACCCCAAGGTCCAAGTCAGCACTCCCTCTACTCTCTGCTACTGAAACTGGGGCAGACAAATACAGTATGGAACCAGCTGGTGTTTACCCCCTGTCACCCACACAGACACATAACTGTCAGTGTTTACCACCCCCCGTTCTGAAATAAACACACTCACCAGTAACGCAAGAGGTACCAAGCAGACACTTGAGCAGGCTGGCAAACACAGCCAAACCAGCAGCCAGTGTGCCTCAGCGGTGCGGCCCCCGGCGGAGGTCGCTCGTCTGCCAGCAGTCGCCGCTGCATGGTGGCCCCGGTTGGCAGGTACTCTTGTGCCCACTCTCACCCATTGACATGCATCTGGATCCCGGGAGTGTTTGGGTATGCATGGAGACGGCTTTTTATAGCAGCATTTGAGTGCCGTACGCCCGCCATTTATCACAGGGAGCCCTGGGGAGGGCCTCTCAGTTTTACCCAGTGTTTAAAAATAGTCACATTTGCAGGTCAGCTGGACTGATTATCCTACAGTAAAACAGGCCCCTTTTCGCCGAGAGCTGCATTTTCTCTCCCTCGTCACAAGCAGTCATGTGACCTTGGAAGGCGGTCTTGTGGATTCCTGAAGCCTAACACCCACAGATGAAATATCACTGAGTGTTTAAATCGCCTTCCATCGCTCGCTTCATTTTCTATCACAGGTGGAGGACCCGAGCTCTCCCCCCCAGACTGCAGCTCTATTTTTATTAAGGCAGAGGAAATAAAGCAGAAAATGGATGGTTAGGCTGCTATAACCAGGACAGAAACTTCCACCATTTTTTTTTTCTGAATCAGAGAACGCGTCTGATATTTCAGGGTTTGGTTATTAGGATAATCATTGTTCAAGCAGAAAATGAGTGAAGAAACAAGTACAACACAACAAAACTCATACAGATTCTCTCTTTAAAGAAATCAGTGGTGTTTACCGGATTTTGCAGACTCTACCTGAGCAGTGGTGTGTGAAAATGCATTTCTCACTTCACTTCACCTCTGACATCATGGAGAAGAAGCCCCAAAGGCAGCAATCGATAGCTAAGTTTGTCTGTCTCTATAGTGACAGTGGACTTTCACTGGTAAACAAACAGGCAGGGACTAGTTCAACTCACTGGTCTCCTCTCCCTCTACTGGTAGATATGAATTTAGCTGACTCTGTTAAGTAGCTATTAACGCACAACAATAAGCCATTCTGCACTATTCCTGAATAAGTGCAATTAAGATCTACAAGTACCACTCGATTTCACAAGGAGCATCGAAGCTTTCTGTAGACACGTTTAAACCATGACTTTCAGAAGATTTCTGAATATGGGACAGTATGTCATGGAGGAGTATGGAAATACGGGAAGTCTGGTCTCCTCGTTCCGCTGCTGGATGGCTTAACCCCCGCAGGGCCCAGAGCCGTAGTACAATCAGAGTACCGCCAGCCCTGTCACCCAGCTAGGCACGGCTCGGCTCAGCGGCTCCCTGAATCCCACAGCAGTCCTTTCCACAGCTTGTTCCTTCTCTGCCATGAGTCCCTCAAAGGCAGGATGAGCGACCAGGAACTGCCCGAATCGCTGAGTCATTTGTCATCTTCCCTCCCAGTCCAGCAGCTCACTTTCTTTAAATGGCACCTTTTTCGCCGCAAAAGCACAACACGTCTTTGGCAATATTATGAAAGGATTACAGCTTCTACTATAAGGTCTGAGGAGCATTATCCCTGCTTTGTCATCTAATAATGCTATAATACAATCAGCCAATATTACCATACCAGAAACATTTCTGCAGGACTGATCTGTGGTTCGCATTGAATCTTGCCATTGAAACGCATGGCGACAGCTAAATTAACACACAGCTAAGTACAAATGCACATCAAGGACTTCGCCATCAAGAAAAGTCAGCCGACTAATTGCATGACATGAGAGGAGCTGAAACAAGACAGCAGCTGCAGCCCAGCTCTGGGTCTGCCCACTGTTCACCTACCTCCATTTCAGGTTGCGTTACGCAACAGTGCACAGACTGTCCTACCAATGCCAAGTATTAAGTCCATATTCAGCCTGTAATGTGCTATGAGACACCGTGCATTTTATTTAGTTTCTCTCACTCCCTCATAAATCAACAACCCGGATCCTTATAATTACAGCCCATGGATCCATGGGCATTTGATTCCCCCGTAGCAGATATTTATAAGCACCTGTGCATTATATGCACTGACAGTAACATTTGCATAAGACATATGTTTATGCGTCCATAATCAGTGGGTCTGATTTGGCAGAGCCGTAAATTGCTGGGTGACCGAAAGATGCCCTTGAATACCTTTAGATAGAAAAGCAGCTGTGCATCATAGCCGAGGACGTCCCTGCCCTCAAGGACAGAGGTGCTGACAAATGGAAGGACAGGTTAACACAGGTTAAGTTTGTCTGCATGTTATGCATAAGGAATGGCGCATGGATAACTAGAGATAGATCTGAGTTTGGACTTCTTGAAGGGAAAGTGGCCATCAGTCTGTCTTCTCCTTCTTGGTACAATGAGTTAAACAGCCCAGCCCCTCCCAGCGTCATGGGTACTGGGGGGTAGCATAAGACCAGCACCAGTAGCCAGACAACCGTAAGAGACTGGCTGTGCCGTACCATCAGGGACCGTAAAAAGAACACTGATGCAAGGTAATGTAAATAAAAGGAGACACTCGCTCCACGCTGCAGGAAATTGGCAACACGGACAGAAAAGCGCCCCATTCATCATGAGGAAATGGGGGTCACATCCCCTTTCCTCGTGCGGCTTCCCTCGTGGCAAAAAGGTAATTGTCCAGCTGAGGGCCAGCATGCACAGGCTAACAAGGTCACAGCGCAGCTGCACACAGTGCCCCCCCCCATCCCCCCCCCCCCAACTCTCGGCCCACTGTGGGGCAGCAGGAAGGAGAATCTGCCCTGAGCTTGACCGCACGGCTTCATCTACACGACTGTTTAAAAGCCTATATGGGAAGGAGCGAGACATCCCGAAGAGCGCCCCCTGGAGTTGGGGCATTTTAAGGCCATGACGCATATTCCCTGGTATTTCTGGAATTTGGAGTCCTTGCGTCTAACAAAAAAGACGCACCCATGAGTGTGTGCTGCTGCAGCGGCTGCTGTCATGCCATCACACCACAACGCCATGGTTTTCCAACTTAAATATTATTCTTCCTTGTATTGCAGTGAACTTTAAGTGTTTGGGGGAGAATGACACCGTTGAAACTGATTAAAGACTATAACACGAGAATTAATGGAGCGTTCATTTCCATAATATCTATGCAAGTGCCTAGATCAAATTAAGCTTCAGGGAATTCTGTACTCCTTCTATGGTATAGAAAGAGGCAGTTATGCATGCTGTGACCCTGAAGAATGGAGTTTGCTGGAATTAACCTTGTATGAATTTTTTTGCTTTTACAGTAGCTTTCATCAAATATGTCACTGCCAACTATGTTTTTCAGTTTCTGGAAGTTTCCAGTATCTTACATCTCGTTTTTTCGAGGCCGAAGCCTTTCCTACCAGATGTGAGCCTGACACATTACACCCACAATCTTTTTGTACCATTAAGAAGAAATGGAAGCAGGCCCCCATCCAGGCTTCTAGGTAAACGTGCTGTATGTCTGTTATTGATGTGTGATTTCCAGATTCTTTTAGGACTCAAAGTAGTGGCACTTATGTGCTTTTTTTTTCTTAACCTGAAGAAGTACCTCAGACCCATTCTCCCAACTGAAATCCCTGACAGACATCCAAAAACCAGGCAAGAAACTGGCAAAGATGCCCACAGCTGCCATCCCTTTTAAACACTCAGCAACTGACTTTCGATTTTTCAAAAAAAAAAAAAAAATTGTTGCGCTGACAGTTTAAATGCTAAACAAGCTTCATATCTTAGCAGCACAATACAGGTCATGGACTCCACACATTTGTCACAGTCTCAGTCCTTCCTTTTGATTTGTCACAGTCTCAAAAGTCCTTCCTTTTGCGCCCATAAGCTCATAAATACCACATAATACTTCTGAATGTGTAACAGTGTAACAGAACGATACGCTTAATTTGGAACCCCATTACAGCACTGAGAATGCCTCGTGATTGTGATCCATTATGCATGACTGACTAATATGACAGCAAAATGAAATAAATAAATATGTCAATGAGTGAAAAGTTGGTCTGTCGTTAGAGTTGAAGCGTCTCGGGTACAAAAGTTCAGCTGCGCATAACAGCCTTTGATCTCTCCGAATCCAGACGGCTGTGCGGTTCCATATCAAAGCTGAGGCACAGAGCACTGGGTTCACGAGTATTTATAACCAGACAGAGAGGTACTGTAAATTCAGCAGCGGCCAAATTATCCTCAGGTACCAAAAAAGTTTGTTCGAAAGTTTAATCCAGGGTTAGTTCAGAAAAAAAGAAGTTACACGGACTAAAACTTGCTCTCTTATGTCACACGAGGTTTCCTTTCAAAAACAAAAGCCATTGGGGAATAGCGAATTTCTGTCTTCACATGCATCTTTCATGTCCATTAACACAGGACAGTGAAATGAACCTGACATCACTGGGGATGCCAAGGGCTAAAAATGCAAAAGAAAGGCGGAAAGGCAGGGAAAGTAGAACGGCTGTGTAAGGATGCTACAAAGTCAGGATAGGACAGAATTCTGTCCTGCATGGATACAGCAATGAGACATCATGAGGGCGACGCAGATCCTAGTGCGAATGTGCCTGAAGAATGCTCACAGGAGACTGATAGCTAGAACTTAGAACTTCCTGATAGGATTCTTTCCAGAGAGGCCGTCAGTCATCTACAAATAATGGGGCAAGTGGGTCGTTCACTGACACTGACTCCTTGTCCAGCAGCCTCCCTCTATCTGCAGCCAAGGATATCTGGGAGCAGGCACTTGTGACCCGACAGCCAGGACACCTGGGAAGAATATCACTGGTGCTTTTGGTTCCATCGTCAGGAAGTGTTCCTGTCCCTAGGTGATGTCCACTTTTAACCAAACAAGAATGGAAGGGGCTCTTTGAGAACAGAGGGTAGACGAGGACAGTGAGGCTGCAGCTCTCTCTCTGGGTGGACAAAATTGCCGTTGTCAAGTCACTGAACACACTGCGCCTTTGGATCTGGCGCGGTGTCACTGCTGGAGGAAGGGATGATCGAAGGGCTGGAGTTTCGGGCGAAACAAAAGGGGCTTTTCTGAGACTGAAAGTAAACAAACAGGGACTGGAAACAAACAGGATCACAAGGGATCAAAATGAGAAAGCTAGATGTGGGAAGGACACGGGCTGACAGGAGGGGTAACATCAATGACTGAAGTAGTGAGGATGAGACAAACAGTTACCTAAATACACAGACCAACGCAGGGCAACATGCATTAGGTGCAGCTCAAGAGCCACATGAAGGAGGAGACAGGAGGGTCAGGCAGATGTGGCGAGCAGGAAGTGACACGTGTACAATCATCGGCAACGTTTTACATTAACTGCACCTTCATAATGCATTCACAGAACATTCATAAACAGCATGTAAGCACACCTTAACGTCCTAACATATTTTAGGAGCATTAATATAGCTTTAATGTGCATTAATAACAATCATTATATGATTATACGATTATGATGTTTGTCATTATCATATAATGTTTATTAAGGTATATTAAAGCTATGTTCGGATGTTAAGGCATTCTTAAATGCTGCTTATGAATGTTCTATGAATGCATTATAAAGGCATATTGAGGGTGCAGTTAATGTAAAGCATCACCCAATAATCTCTTAACATTCCCGTAAATGTAGATGCATGTATTCCAATCACAGCTAATATAATCCATCCATACAACCACTGTCACCCACCTCCCATGAATATGAATACAACAGTGTGCCAAGAGTCAAATATGATGAATTATGCTGTTTATGTGTCATTATCCTTATGGCTATTAAAGCCTGCAGTGTAAATTTCTACTCTAAATTTTGTCTATAGGCTGATGATAGATGGCAGGGAGAATTTTGCCCCTCAGAGAATCTTTCTGCGCAGGAGTTCTGCTGGACTCGTTGGCCACTGGGGGCAATTCCCTGGCCGAAGATCGAGAAATAGTAGATGGAAAATAAAAAATAAAGTGCAAATAAAAACTAATAAAATAAAAAGTTCTGTGTTTGACTTTGCAGTGTATATCAATGGAGGAGGGACAGAGACCTTTATGGAAGGATTTATTTGGTGACGTGGCACTGTCATGCTGACGTTCTAAATTAAAGCATTCAATTACCCTAGTTTGCCTAAAATTGACTAGCGCGGCGCTCATGAGAGTGCTGAGGACGTTCCGATAGCTGAGAGAGGAAAGCCTCGAGCTAGCGCCTGCGGACGTTCTGTCTGAGGGCAGCTTAACGGCAGAGAAAGACACTAATAACAGACGGAAAACAAGAGCAGATGGTGATAGAAAGCGACACCCTAAATGGCTGAGTGGGGGGTTAGGGTTACAGGAGTAAAACAGCCTGGAGAATTCCAGTGCAGATACTCCAGGGAGTGATAGAGAAACATTTACTAATCGATCTGTTTTTCTCCATGTCACGATAAGAGGTGCTTCTGCTGAGTCCAAGGCAGAGGCCGAATAACGGGGGTCATGAACGTCTGTCCACCTCATGCGGGACTTCAGCGCATGAAAAGCCCATGTCATTCACAAGATACACAGCCCCGACTTTGCTTTCTATTATTCTCTGAGGTAAATGCTTCACAAGGTATGTTCCTTTAATTATCCCAACACAACAACCTTTAAACCTTTTATCTGCAGACGTAATGTGTTTTCTTAGTGGTACTTCAGTGAAGGTGGTATTCAGTTGTATCTGTACTGTGTATCTGTCAGAAACACCTTCATAACTTACAGATATTGCTAGAGTATTGATGTGTGTCTCCCCAACTCACTGTCCAATTTGTTATTATTCAGCTGTAGTCACAGCCGTTTGAGCCGATGCTGATATATAGATCTGTATCAGCGGTGTGAAATAATCAATGGCTTTAAAAGAAATCTATCCAGAATGGGTTTAATTCTTCCAGTCTTCTATATCCATCACAGTAACAAGCAGATACAGGACAAATGGAGAAGGCAGAGAAATTACTGAAATAATGATATTACTGAGTTCGTTTTCTTTTTGAAGGATGAAAGAAGCACGGAGGAGAGATCAAGGGGTCTTAGTGGAGCCCAGGAGCTGATAGACACTTGAGAATAAAAAATAGTGAGAACAATGGTAAGACAGACGCCACCTTCAGGTGGAACGATGCAATTACATGCAGTACAAAGCAGAAGGATGAAAAGAAATGAGGAGGTGAAATAAGCAGTGGATGTTTGAGGAGCATGTAAACAGAGAGTCAGTGATCAGAGGAGGAGAAGCCCACACTACTTTAGAATACACCTCACGGCTTAAACACGGCAGGAGGAGGGGACTGCACACGCGTGTGACCAGCACGACCGCCGCTGTCGGCAGCGCCTGCTAACTGCCTCACTGCTGCTTTAACACTGCTGCCTCCGTGTCAGCACATCACAGACATACACATTTCTTTCTGAAATAAATTGTTGTAGTGAGAGAACACACAAAAATACATGTAGCGGGGAATGTGTGATCTGGAATATCCGAACCTATATTCTCTAACACCCCCCCTCCAGTGACACATTTCAGAGAGATGATGAGATTAAAAAAAAAAAAGTGATACTTGGCCGAAGGTGTGGTTGAGTGGGTATCCGTGTTGGGGGGGGGTTTGAATGCCGCAGATAGTAGCATAATCAGGTTTCTTTTGGGTCACTGAGCAAAGGCTCGTAACCTTAAGTGCCGCAGGGATGCTGGACACCGGCTGACACTGCGCTATGACCTCCAGAACTTGCTCTCATCGCTATGCATGTTTGTGTTTCTCATGGGGAGCAAGATGGGACAATAATCCGGCAATAAAAACACCAAGTGCTTTTAATTGACAGGAACACGGACACAGTGCATTTGATTGAGGTAGGACCTGCATCTAAGAATCAGAACTCATTACTGATTCTTGCGACAACATAATGCCATCGTCAAATGTCACAGCAGTGAATGCCTGTGCATTCACCAGCAATTCCAAGGCATGGGAAGGTATAGAGAGTTACTCTGAGCTGTCTGTCAACATGGGTACTTTGTTATTTCGCACCCGAGATGTGAGCACAGGCAAAGCTCTCAGGCTCGAGTCTGACAGCACCTTAAAAGCACAGGTGAAAACCCGCCAGTGATGTGGTGCCGGCCTGCCGGCTCTGATTAGGCTTCAGTCACCATCGGCATCAGCAGCTGCCCTCCTCTGCTTTGTTTCTGGCTTTCACAACAATTCAACGGGCAAAGAAGCAGCCGAGATAACCAATCAGGTATTAGCAGCCTTCAGGAACCCGCTGAAAGTTAACGAACGACAGTCGTGCGCTAAAAATACACAGTGCGAGTCACACAGTGCCCGCTCTTTTCCTGTCCTCATTTAAAATATGCTGTTCCTAGGGTTTCTTACAACTGAAGGTATATGGTATGAAATAAAAGGTAGACTAAAAATAGGCTCAACGTTTCTTATAATTTTTAAATCGTTCCAGATGTGGACGACACTGTCGTTCAGCTTAAAAAAGCGGCGCATGTTTGAAGGTGTGCAGGATAACCCTGCTCCACATGATTCATTTACTGAGTCTGGAAATGTTCTCTTTGGCAGCCCACCGGATACTTTTGCCATTGTTGTGTTTTCGAGCCAGACCAATGAAGGCTAGTAAGAGGAGCTGTCTACAGTACGTGGGGAGTCCAACACACGAGAGCGCACGTGGAGTGTGACATGCTGTAGCCTGGAAGACCAAGCCTGCTCCATCAGTCACACCCTCTCAGAGCAAAGCCTTGGAAAGTGATTGAGAAAATAGAAGCAATAAAAACAGGGAATGATGATTTGAAACCAAATGGGCGCCATCTAAATGAATATTTGAAAGCATAAATTCAGAGTGACGACGACTGTAAAGGCGCTGAAACCTCCCAGGCATTATTATTCTAAAATGTCCTCGTTCACTTTGAATTAAAATAAAAGGAAATTAGAACATATAAAGCGTTTTCCCTCAGAAGGTTTGGGAAACCGACACGCACACACGTCACTTACACATTGCTGCAGTGATATTACAGATTTTAAAGACATTAGGGGGGACGGAAGGGCCCGGACTCCCAGGTACTTGGAAGCACTGTTAAGGAGCTCGGTGCCCTGCTTTGCATGCACTTGCTGCAAAAAAGAACCATCTGATCATTAACGGCCTTCAGCCCAGTCCCTGTGCCTCTGTCACCCGCCACCACACTGAACTGTGTGTTAACCTGCGTCCGTCAGACGAGCCCTCTGGCCCCCAATCGTGACGTAGCCGTCCTGGGGTCCTGTCACCCGGATAGACTCTGAGCAGCCGGCTCCAAAAAAAAAGAAAGGAGAAACAAAGGCTAACACTTTACTTCAAGGGATATGATGCTACTACTCATGTATTAATTAACCACAAACTACGTCTTAGTTACATACTGATCTCATGGTACTTCATCATTAATGAATCATGATGCATGTTTTGTCTCAAGCAATTACTATATTTGTTACTGTATCTGTTAATTCTGTAATATCTTAAGTCATGAATAACACAACTGAAATACTGATCTCGTGTTTATTCATCATTAATGAATTGTGACACATCTTATATCTCAAGTAGTGACTATATATGTTCAAGATTTGGTCATAATTTGTACTTGAGTAGTAACTGAGTTATTACTAAGTATTCGTGCTGTCAGGTAAAATGTTATCAAACAAACAAATCAGTGGCGGAACAAATGTACACTGGGCACTAGGTCAGAAATGGACCACGCCTGCCCCCTCCTTCCAAATTCACACCTAGGGCCTGCCTAAGCCAGCTGCAGCACTTACAGATGATGACATTTAAGTAGCCTCTAGATATCATACCCATCATGCACTTCAGCAGTTAGCAAATTCCACAAACCTGCTTTTTACATTAAATACATGCCTTGACAGTGTAGTTTGACTATGAAACATTACAAACTATAATATTTCTAAATTGTTTTAAGTGATGTACCAAATATTTTTTGTGTTATGACTCCCACCATAATGAGATTGTAAACCTAAAATGAGATATAAAAGTAGCATGTTGAGAATCTGTGTAATATATGTGATATTGGTACCTCATTGCTCACAAATGCTTTGCATACAAGTAGAGGGGGCTGCTGGGCCCTGGGGGCAATCTGCCCTGCCTACAAGTCTGCCCCTGGAATATATACCCCCGGTTTATTGTCTATATCAACTTCTCAGCAATCTCCCAGTCATTTTTAAAAATATAAAACGGGAGCAACTCTCAGTTGGGTTATAATAACTGTAATCCACCCAAGATCTGAGAACTTTAAAGCCTGATAGCTTCTGCTGTGTTATCATATTACATGTTTAAGTTTTGCTCACTGGCATATTAACCATAATAAATTCTATTCGATTTTTGCACAGAATGGCTAGAATTTCAAAGTTGATATTTAATATTATAATTAATACAAAGAGTAACCCAAATTGCAAAGAATAACTCAAAAAATTGTATTATTGCTGTTCAAGATTAACATAATTCTACCGCAGGGCAAAAAAAAAGCCTGTTTATTTTAACTCTGCATGCTTCTGTACTTATTTTCATACACAGCAGTGTTGATCTGTTCTCTATAAATCACTTAAAGTCAGTCTTTCAGGCTGGCTGATGCTTTTTATTGTTTTGTAGTTAAGTATACCTCTGGGCATCTCTCAGGGTACTGCAGCAGGGCTGAGCCCCGGGCAGACAGTCTTCAGGTCCATGTCCTCAGTAGTAGAACAGGTGTGGCATTTCCAGAAAGTCCTCCCAGTCCGTATTAAACAGTCATATTACAGGTCTGTAACTCAAGCCTGCACTGTGTAATTTGTCACTTTTTAGGAAGCTCCATTTTACAGGTGGGGGGGTGATATGAATGTTTCTAAGGGACGTGATGGGTGCCAGAGATTCGACAGCTCCGCCAGCAGAGTGACACACCCCCGAGTTAGTGCTGGCAACATCCTGTGAATCTAAGGACTGTACCCTCTGTCTTCCATACCTCCTGCCACCTACAAGGCGCAGACTTGGAGAAAGTGGACACAATTCCAGCGCACCTTCATCTGGATCAAACTGTATTTGGCAATGAACAGTTGGCTAATAGAAGCTTATGGAACCTGCAGTCTCCACTCAGCTCTGAAAGCCATGAAAATAAGCTGATGTCAGCTTGGATGCTTCACAGTACAGCAAACCTGCTCTCCCAGCTGACTTACCACAAATTTTATTTATGATGATTTCTGTTTTGGTCAATCCTAGAAACTTTCATGGTGCGTATAATTTGCTTGGATGCAAGAAGATTAAAAATGCTTAAATTTACATTATAAAACCTTTTGTGACTGCTTCACAATGTATTCCACACAAAAGTCCCAGCGAGACGTCATGCCGGTTCCAACAGGAGTCCTGCGCTTTCAGTGAGCACTCGCTGCATCGGGTTTACACCAAAATCTCGGTCACGGCTGAGACTCGCTGTTCGTTTGATTTAAAACAAGGCATCAGAGAGAAGAGAGTCACCTTGTTTTACATAAGAACTTTCCCCTCCACTGGGTGTGTTAGGCTGGAGATGGACACCAGCCGCATGGCTGATGGGCGCTTTTCACTTTCTGGGCCCTGCTGAGTGCGTGGGGGCTGCGAGGATGTAACACAGCAGGGGTCACACAGGCAACACCGGGGCATCTGTCTCAGTTCTCGCATACGGTGCACGTAAATCACTTGGATGTGGCTTGCTGGGTCAGAATTCCTTCTGTGATCAAAATGTACCACACATGAGCAGCAATGAGCAATTAAGCTAATAAGTACAGAATACGGAGGCTGAGTGAAACGCCATTAACGCCCCCCCCCCCCCCACACCATGTGATTCAGTAAGACTCTTAATACTTGAAGAAATGTATACAGTGCTTTCCAGAAACATCCCCCCCCCCGGCGTGTATATCACTCTCCTCCTGTGATTCATGTCTTTAAACATTCCCAGTTCTAGGGGAAGATAATGTTATTACAAACTGACCAGTTACACACATTACAGCCTCCATCCATCAAGCTGCCAAGACCAACACTGCTCACAGAGTTCTGCGTGTTTGGAACGCCGCGTGTATGTAAATTTATGGGCAAAAGCCATTCCAAACCATTCAAATAAAAGCAAATTAATATTAACTATCTGGGTGTCCTCCTTCCACATTATTCAGCTGGCCAAAATATATTCCAAGTGCAAATGAAAAGGAGATATACAGCGACAGTATATCATTGTTGTGAAGGAACGGCAGTCATGCATTCAGTTTTTCACAGGCGGGTAAAGCATCACCAGCTTTGCATGGCACAAGTGCACCACGCCCAAGACTCCACTCTGCAGTCTCACATGACCTTTATCTTTACAGAATTATCAAGCCTTAAAATGAGCATCCTGACATTGTTATGAGCCTTCAGCCCCTTGTTCTGCAGTCCTGCAGGTGGCTTTTTGTCATTTCTGGTATTTCGGGATTATGAAAGAGGACCATCTGCAGTCAGAGCAAAAAAAATTCAAGAGGAGAAAACCACCCCAGCAGTTACTTGTGTGACCTCATACCATGGCAGTATTTTCTGTTACAGCCCCTGGCTTAAGCGCTTTACGGGGGGCCTTGACACTAAAGCAGTGTCCCCAACCTCTTAAATGGTACAAGCTACTCTTATAAGAAAAATAACCCGAGAAGCTACCAAGTCACCCCCTAATGGGACGGGGGTGGGGTCCCCCCCTGTTGATTTTTGGTACAATTGGGGGGGGGGGGGGGGGCGGGGGCTGTAAAACACTGATCATCCAATTTTCATCCACTGCACTTGCTTATTACAAGATTTTCCAGTTTTGCCAAAGATTTTACGTGCTTTTTCTTCATAAAAATTACATCA
>JAODKE010000139.1:200799-218274 GCA_026779605.1 Mormyrus hasselquistii
CTCACCCTGGACGATGATGTGCACCACCCCGGTGGATTTAAGCCCAGCCAGAGCTGGAGTTGACACCTCACAGATGTACTCCCCTGCCATGTCAAACGTGACGTCCTTCAACGGCAGGGCATGCTCCCAGCCAACCTGCCTGCCATCCTGGTCAGAAAGAGCAGATGGATGAATAATAGGACAGAGGTAGGGTTTTGGCGTAGGATTGTATATTATGATGCAGTAGAGTGTAAGTATGACATCACAATGTCTCCATGGAAACACCTCAAAGGTGCTACAGGTTTCCAATGAAAGCCCATGTAAGATGAAAGTTTCCTTGGAGTAGCCCAGTGTTTGGTTTCTGCAGGAGGATTATGATTCTGTGAGATGTCTGTCACATTAAAAATACAGCCATAAAATGTCATGCAAAACAACTAAGCCTCCATATCAGCTCACACATGGCACAGACCAGATGATACCGTTTGGGTCTCTACAGGACAGCGAGATCCCACCTTGAACCATACGACGCTGGTCTCCAAGGACGACGAGGCATTACAAGTGGCTATCAGACTGTCTCCCTTGGAAACGATCTCTGATTCTTTAGGGACCACTACGGCAGGATCCATATCTGCGAAAGATGGGGGGAGGTGACAGGGGGATTCAATTAGCACTGTGGGGAGTGGGTAAGGTCAAAGGCATTTCTGCAGCTACATAAGGCAGGTCATGGGCAGGATGAGATGAATATGGCTAGGTCAGAGGTATTCATTTGGGATTGAGGGCGGGGCAAGGACACGATTGGATGAAGTGATTAGAGGCGGGGTCAGGGGCGGGGCAGAGGGCTGATCATCACTCACAGTGGACTTTCAGCTGCAGTTCCCCAGTCACTTCCTCGTACGTGTCCAGATCCAGCGAGCGACACTGGTAGACATCACTCTCTTCCCGGGTCACTGCTGGCAGCTTCAGAAGGTCCAGACTGGAGTTCAGATCGATCTCCGGATGCTGTGGCACAACATAATTTTATGATTTAATTAGACAGAAAACCACAGCAAACCAAATTTTGAAATGTGTTCTTTTAATAAAGATTTCAAGCTTATGAACTGAAAGAAAATGGGTTGTAAATTAACTAATACAATGAAATAGGATAAAGAATGACAGCATCATTACTCAGGGTAGCATGTTAAGCACAATGAATTTTATCACCCTGCCAAGCCTTTAATGGCGGTGAGGCTGTTCACCCCCTGAATTCGTATTTTAAGCCCTAACAAAGCCTAGCATTGACCCAATGCACTTCACCAGAAGATTTATGGCTGACACTAAAGAAGCAGGTGGGGAGGGGGGCTTCTTACTTGTTTTCGGGAGAACGTGAAAAGAGGTGGGGGGTTGCCATCGCCCCGGCAACGGAGAAACACCGTGTCCCCCTCTTTTACGAGCCCCGCCGGTGACTCCTTCCAGATATCGACCTCGGTGGTGGGGTCTACGTGGGAGAAAGAAGCGACCCAAGATCGATTTTAACAGAACGTGCTCACAGACCGACCCTGGAGAGGTGAGTTTGGGCGACAGGGGACTCACAGTGCACAGTGATGTTGACGGGACTGGACTCAGCTGTTCTGACACCCCCGGGGACGAGGTAGGTGACCCGGCAGTGGAAGTGGGCGTCCTTGTCTTCCTTGGACACCTTGTAGTGCAGATTGCTCTGTACGCTGAACAGATCGCTGGACTCACGCGTCACCAGCGTCACCACGTTGACCACTGGGGGGCGCAAGCACACACATGTCGACATACAACTGTGGCAGCCACAAGCTTGGAATAAACCACCCAGTGGCAAACGAGCGGCTTAAAACACAATGACAAACACATTAACACACATGTAAACAAACACAGAATACACACGCATGCGCCCACACACCTACGTCAACAAGCACACAAATATCGGTGTTAACATACACAGAAAACACACCTGCATAAACACATCTAAACAACCCAAACAAGGGAAATTTGTATTTTCACAAGGATACACAAGTCCACACTGGTCACCATACAAAGCCCACAAACAAGCAGGGCATGATACAACCATAAAAATTCCTCATATTACCATAATCGGCTTATCCCGTGCCAGCACATGCTGATGAATCGAATGCTCAATGACTAATTCATCGCTAAATGTGACATTCATTTCGACACGTGGACACTCCACGCTGTGTCAAGGTCGTGCGCTTGCCAGCGGACAGAGGTGATGTCACGGATGAGGGGTACGGCTCACCGTTAGTCTTGGAAAGCAGAAGGGTGTCGTCCCGGTACCACGAGATGTTGGGCTTGGGGTAGCCTTCTCTGACCTCACAGGATGCAATCTGTGGGGGCGGGGGGTTGACACTTGAGGGGGGGCACAGATTTCCTTCCACAATAACAGTGTTTTAACTGAGGGAGATTTGGGAGACCCCCACCCCAAGAGTTCAGGCCAGGGGTATAGGGACTGGGGCTGGGGGGCTGACGTGTACCCCCCAATATCTTACTGGGCTTATTTTGCCCCCATCAATAAATAGACCTTTGCATTTAAAATATTATGCTGTGTTTTGCGATTCTCAAACTCTATCCCTTGGCTCAGCCAGCCCCCCGCCTCCATAAGTGAGAAAATATGCACTCTTCAACCCCCCCCCCCCCATCCTGCTTGACAACTTTGACAATCGTCGTCTATGGTCAGACTGCCCACCAGCGACACAATGCACGCACCGCGCAGCTTGGCTCACATCCTCGCACCTGCAGCAGTTCAAGGGCCAGGCAGAGCGACGCAAGCAGGGCTCATGGAGCGGAGGTGGACCGTACCTTGGAGGGGTGTTCGTTATTCACTGAGATTCCGGAGTAGAAGCCCTCGATCATTGGCGGTTCGGGGGGGTCTGCCGAAATAAACGGGAAGCACGTTGGCGGAGCAGTGGAAGGCGTTTCCACCTAGGGGCACTGCTGCTTGAGCCAGCAGCACGCCGCTGTCTGTAGGCCGTTGGGCGTTTACTGGGCCCGCTCCCAGGAACCACCAGGCCAGACGAACGGGTTCAAGTTAAAGCAAAAAGGGTTCACTGGGCAGGCTAATATTTTTTTAGTCAAGCATCCAAATAAATGGATTATCGGTTAAGGAAACCTACGTAACCAAAAAGGGCCATTTATTTGATCATGATTGTTATGCATATGTATGCATAATAAATATAACGTAACCATAATAAAAAATATCTATAAAGCATATGCAAAGTACAGCCAGAGGGGGGCGCCGGTCACATACCGAAGACCCTGAGCTGTGTCTTGCTCTCCCCGTTGCCAGCCGACATCCCGTTGACCTGGCAGATGAACTCCCGCTCGTCCCGCAGGCGCACGTCCTTCACGGTGAGCAGCAGGTCCCCAGCGGCGTCGCCGGGACGCAGGCTGATCCTGTCAGCGAGGTCCGTGCCCTGGTCCGCGATACTCGTGGTTCCATCGCTGTAGAATATGCGCTCTCGCCTGCTGCCACTGGCCTCTGCCTGGGGGGGCACGGTGACATGGGGTCCGGTTCGGGAAGCAGGGGCAATTTCCTGTTCTGTCCTTTACGAGGCGTTCAAATGCGGAGCGACCGGACGCCTCACTGCACTTAGTACTGTGTCCACACTAGTGTTACAGTCATTTGCCTCACTGCGTCATTTATCTCACTGCGTGTCAGTATACATATTTATAAATACAGGCCATATTTCAGCACTTTTTTGAATTATTGCTACTTTACCAAGTCTGTGAATCTGCATTAAGTAGACTTTTAAAAATAGTGATATTAATGATGATCGGCCATTTTAAAAAGGGGGAGTGGCCTCAGGCTGAATAGGGAGGGGGAATTGGGTGACTGGGCTTATTGACTGGTTCCACCTGCTGCTCATTCTCCAGGTATATCCTGGAGTGCTTGGGTTTGCTTTGGCCCTAGGAGCCCGGATATCTATTGACGCCTTTAATTGCCTCCCATGCCGCCATTTCCGCAGTCGGGGCCTGAAATGTGGGTTGTGTTCGGTTATTTTCATTTCGCTTCATGGTCCATGAGCCTGGCTGCTTGTGCACATTGTTTCCTGTCCCCATCCAGCCCCAAACTTGAGAAATGGACCCATTTCTTGCCGCCAAGACATCAGCCACATGGTTGCTTGAGCCAACCGAATTAAAGACATTCTAACATTATTTAAAAAAATATTTTAGTTTTTTAAAGTCAATTGTCCTATGTTGTGTGGTGTTCCTTAAAGCTCTTTCAGAGTTTAAGATGCAATCTAAATTTCCTCCGTAGGAACTAGCTTTTCTCAGGTATTATGAGTCATGGCAGATGTCGGAGTGATTGGATAAGGGAAAGTAGTGAATTATGGGACACACAAGTCCGACTCACCACAAACCACTGTATCATCACCATGCTGGGCTCCTCGTGGAAGGAATACCGGCAGGGGATTTCAACCGAGTTGCCCACGAACACCTCCAGCGTTTCGGTCATGGTGACTGTCACCATTGCCCTCACTGTAGAAGAAAACACACGCCACCACCACACAGTTAGACTTGTCTCCTAGTAAACAGTTGTGCCTTAATTAGAGATGCAAGCTCAGGCAGGAATGTTGTTAAATGTTCAAGGTAGTTTTCTAAGACTAATTAGATGAGTCTCCCTTAATGCTGTGACCATACGTATGTGTACTGAGCAGATGGCCCTGCAGCTTAAGTAATGATATTAAAAGGACTGTGCTTTACGGACCATTTCACATCCATAACGTGCACTAAAAGTGCAGCAGCATGGCTTTCTTTGCTCACCAAAAAGGCAACATTTATCTTTGCAGCAACTGACACCCATTAAACCCGGCATTTGTACCTCCTTCTGAGGTACAAACACTTCTGAGGTACAAACACTTCTGAGGTACAAGACGCGGAGGGGAACAGATGGAATTTTCCGGAAACACTGTTTTCCCATATCTCCTCCGACTCACCCTGGCAGGCCAGGCCCAGATTCCGCGCCACGTCCGGGGCACGCTGTAGGTGTGGGCAGAAGATGCTATGTGTGGAATCTGCCGTGCATACCCTCACCTGCATACTGCCGCAATCCATCGCTACATGGGACGGGAGAATGGCTCGATTTACAGCCGGCATAATTGTACCAGTGTTTCTTCCTGACTCCCTGGGACGGGCTGGCGTGCCGGCTAAAGTGGACCAGGGAACCGCTGTGAGATCACACCCCCTGATGTGCATGTTATGGTCGAAGCAGAATCCAAGACTCATGTAATAGCAGATATAATGGAGTGTTAAAGCTCTGTGTAATTTCAGACAGACCACCAAGTCCCATTTGGCTGAGAAAACAGGAGGTCTGAAGATCAGGGACTGTACCTATTTGGGAAATTACAGGGGAGCCAAAAGCTGTACCGACTTGAGGAATGGGGGGGGGGGGGGGGGGGGCGGAGGCTGTACAACACTGATCATCCAATTGTCATCCACTGCACTTGCTTATTACAAGATTGTCCAGTTTTGCCAAAGATTTTACGTGCTATATCTTCATAGACATTACATCATCTGTTCTCCCATATGTCCATTGACGATCCTAGTGGGGGGGGGGGAATTCAAGGTGACATTTTGGAACTGCATTAAGGCTGACGCTGGGGACGTGACCCACAGGGGAAATTGGTGGGTAGCTCAACAAAAGTGTATGGAGCACCATGATTTAGAGTCTGTTAGTTGGAAAGTAGGGCTTTTTATCTAAAGCGCAGCTCTGTCACCTGAACCATGCTGTGTTAGGGTCACTCCCCAGTGCCACCCTGACAGCCTGCAAATGACTACTGAACAAGGAACATCTCACCTAGTACACCGGCAGGGCGCCTTCAGTAAGGTATTGATTGCCATTGTGTGTGAGGAGGGGGGTTTATTTCATGGTTCTGATGGAAACGGTAGAGGAAAAAATATCCTGCAGGAAGGGAAACCGAATTATGTCACGGTGCCCAGAACTGATCAGTGCTGGTCTGGACATCCTGCTGAACATCTGCTTTAGTAGCTTTGGTGCACTGCACAGTGATGGCCGCTTTAAGGCGTAAACTGAAATATGAAATGGTTTTATATATAGAATTGTTAATTATAGCAGTATACAGTTTTTTTAAAAAAATGCTGTTATAACTATTGTATATCTAAGGTGACTTTTGCAGTAACAGAGAAATTATTTATGGAGCGTGAACAAGCAACAATCTGACATCTGCCATATTTGACTTGTAATGTCATGTAAGTTAAAAAAAAAAGCAGCACAATAGTGTGATTTACAGCCCTTCATTAATTCCGGTTCTATGGCACCACAAAAACAGGAGGCACTGATGTTCCAGGCCGGCTCTGAATCTCACTGTACGTGATGCCCTCTCCAGGGGGCCTGCTGAATGCTGGGGGATTCTCCACTGGGTTCCTAGAAGGAGATGCTGAAATGTGCCCCCCGGGTGGGGTTCCAGGGCCCGGTAGTCTTCACAAACACACGCATGCTAACTAGGAAGATCACAATTTGCAAACCCTGAGTAAAAAATGTATTGCCATTCTTTTTTCGATATGTAAATTCATCCCAACAACTACCCATAATCGTCAATCACAGTAATGACCTGTAAAAGCAAATGGTGTTTGTGGCCTGGTTACGAGCTCATATTAATTAATGAATTATATGAATAATTACGGCTGTCTGAGGGCAGTGTCATTAAACGGAAGCATATGCGCCGGTTGATCTGATTGCATTTCTCAGGCCTTGTTGTCACCAGTTGTACATGTTCTGCTTAGTCTTGGGTTCAGCGATGTTTCCTTAAAAGTGAATGGTACCATGAAGGTCATAATGTACTGGGGACAGTCGCCATGGACACACAGGGAGGGGAGCCCCCCCGGCATGAATGCATATGTAAGGGACCTATCCCCTTCTCTGCATTTCTGCGAATTACATGTGCTTATCCATAGCAGGAAGTGACCGTTCACTGCACACAGAAAACGCTAAAATCTTCTTCAAATCCAACAAGTGACACGCTGACTTACTTGAATCAGGCCAAATGCAGGAAATTCCTAATATGATTTCCTGCTGGTGTGGGTTTATTAAGACACACTTCTACTTGTAGTTGATATGTCTATTTGAATGATGCAGTTGTTCCCGACTGACTGGTTATACACAACACCTCGGGAGTCATTGCTTTCCTTTAGGAAATTCCTCAGTCTTAAGCAGAAAAAAGAACAACCAAGAATGAATTTACCTTTCATTGAATGTGTGCACTATTAAAAAGCTGAGAGGTTTTTCATGTTAAAATGAGAACTAGTCAGGCCTGTTGAACTGCAAAGCCCTGCTATAACAATATGCTACAGAAAATCAGCAGCAGATTCTTATGAATGAAAATGAAAACAGGACAGGGTATTATGTGATAACTGCAAACTGTGAAAAGCCTGCAAACCACAGACTCACAAAGTATTCACAAAGTATTTTCAGATACATGGCAATTGTTAACCACTTTTTCTATAATTTAACCCACAATTCGATAACCCACAATGGAGATACAATTGCAAGGAAGCAAGTCAATATTGCTTTCTTCTGAAAACACATCAGCGCAGGAAGAAAGTGAAAATGACTGCAGCCACGGTGGTGCGCTGTCATGCTATTTCACGGTTCAGGGGGCAAGCACTGAGCAGGGAGTAACGATGACATCATACAGCGGAATGCTGCCTGCTCACAAGGTGCCAAATAGGTGTCTGCCCGTGAGCGGATTCGGCTGGGTGCTGTTAACGGTTTCCTTCTGCGGAACTCACGTTAAATATAGGATGGAGAGCAAAATGAAATGATTTGGAGGGAGGGATCACTTCAGAGTCCCTGCAAATGATGAAAACAAGGGAGAGAGATGAAAGGAAAGTGGGACTGCAGTGGGTCTGAGGGCGGCGGCGTACTGGCGAGTGGGGAGTACAAGGAAAGGCGGATATTCATACTTAGTTTGGTTCGGCTGCTGTTTGCGCAAAGCCGTCCTTAAATAGGGATAGAAGGAAAAACGAGACAGACTCGTGTGATTGGTGGGTCCTCAGCAGTGTGACCTGCAAAAACCTCATTAAATTCCACACACAGCCTAATTCCACTTGCGCCTGATTGACACTCCCTTAGCAGTGAGGTAGAGGTGTGACATCATGCACCATCCCAAGCTAAGACTGCTGGGCAGCTGTGAAGCAGTTACAGTTCAACAAACATAAAGGAAGGACTGACATCTGTTTTAAGGCTACTGTGACATTATCTATACATAAGTCCTTTCTGATTGATATAGTGAATAGCGTGGATACAGGACTCAAGGAGCCGACAGCCGAATCGCACACAAAGGTACAATAAGCCTGTCAAACACACACCTGCCATGTGTTAATTAACCTCTGCTAATTATCGTCCACATTTTGACACACAGACACATGCGGTGCACGCGCCGTAATTCACTTGACTGCAAATGATCTCCTGCAGCGTATGCGCAAAGCCAGTAGAGATCGCAGCTTGCAGCTGAGTCAGTGGTATCACCAGCAGGTCTTTTTAGTGAAATTATCCATACAAATTTCAACAAGAATGTTCTCAGAAACCATGGGCGTAAATTACGGGGGGATGGGGGGCTTGTAGCCCCCCCCCCAATAAATCAAAACCAGCTAAGACAACCCCCCCCCCCCAATAATCATGTTTCCTCCATAATGGGTGGATACCTCACCCCCTGCCCAGTGTTCCAGCCAAAGTTATGCCCTTTTCAGAAGCGTCCTAGGCATTTAAAAGAACAATCACATGACTGACTTTGGTATTTAAAGACCCAAAACCTTCTCAGTTTAGTCTAAGCTGCGCACAATATTTGATATCCATACTATCTAATGTTCACTTATTACTATTTATAATGTCCACCTTGATGACTAGATGTGATTGGACTCAGCAGTGAAATGCAAAAACGCGCTGATTCAGGTTTAACTGTTCCATGAGCTGTCAGGTTCAGAATCAGTGCAGAATAAATGGCCGCTACATTGTTGCTAAACTGTGCATTGACCATCAACTTAAAAAACATAAAGGATTTGCGGACACTCTTCAGGAACACTGAAACAAATAAACAGCTGCCGTTTGCGATAACAGCTCAGTGCTAACCTGGCGTAAGCATCTGTAAGACTGACAGATTCATTGGGGAGTCTGACTGGGGGGTGGATCCATCAAGCGTTGCAGGAATCGGGGGACTAATGGCTTTCGGTGATGCATCAACTTTGTGCTTTTTAATTAGCCCAGCAGTTGCTTGGTGGCGTCGTAAGACAAAAACCCCACACAATTAGGCAGTAAACTTTAATTAGTGTGGTGATTAAGTGGAGAGAGAACACAATCCTTCGGCAAATGCTTTATGGGATTTCATCTCGCCAAACCATAACGCGATGGTTCCTATCCCAGTCCTCAGGGACCCGCAGACAGTCCGCGTTTTTCCCCCAGGACTGAGTCTGAAAATACTGCTCTAATGGACCAGAACATGGACTTTGTTGCGAAACCTCACCAATTAACTGACCTGTGCAATATAATAATCATGCGCAATATCAGCCATTATGGTTTACAGTACGTCCCTCCACCGTTACAATTGTGTTGGAATTGTGTGCTGTCTATTTACCGTCCCGTCGATTATTGTTTATATTGTATTGCTTTTTTGATTCTGCTACTGCACTTTGTAGTGTACTATGTTGGAGTAAATCCTGCCAACTGCCTTGTGCAACTGCACAAATCATATGAAGTTTACATCTCTGTAGTATTTATTATCTCTGCACTATTTATTTTCTCTGCACTATTTATTTACTGCCTGTTTGCACCTTGCACGCTCTGTTACTGTGATGTTAAGTGTACTTTATGTTACTATGTGTTGCACCGGGGCCATGGAAAAACGTTGTTTCATCACTCTTTGTACATGTACGAAGCTGCTGATGACAATAAAGTAACCTTGAACTTTGAACTCGGTTGCAGACACTGTATTGTTACTCCCCATTACTGTTACTCCCCATTACTGTTACTCCCCATTGCTGTTACTCCAGATTGATGTTACTCCCCATTGATGTTGTGTAGTTCAGAGAAGCTGAATAATTTGTGGATATGAGTTTCACTTGGGATATCAGATCTTTGCTTAGCAAAAGCTACAAAAACTATATATTAATGTAAATATGAAAATGAACAAAAACAATTGCCTTAAAAATTTAAGTAATCACTATCATTTTACTTCAGTTGGCACAAATAAATTTTAATTAAGCTATTACTTATGCATTAATTAACTACAAACTTAATTAAGTAAGCCTTACATACCGATCTCATGTTAATTCATCATTAATGAATTGGGACATCTTTTAACTTAAGCGGTTACTATATTTGTTACTTTATCTGTTAATTCTGCAAATCTTTATGAACTACTGAAGGATCAAATAATGTTTGTTCAACATTAATGAATTATGACACGTCCTATATATCAAGTAGCTACTATATTTGTTCATGATTTGTACTTCAAGTATTTGGGCCCTCGAGTAAAGTGTTACCAGGAAATCTACGATTAAAAATAAAGTATTTTTAGGATGAATATTATTTTGAATAAAACAGCTATGGGCGCCAAAAGTGAGAAAGGTTTGTGGTGGCACAATCCCACCAGTTTGCAAATATACAATTAGGTTTAAAAAGTATCACTTTTTTAACAAATTAATTATTATTAAGTTAATTGACAAGTTAATGCAAAACATCGCAAAATCAAAACAATATAACATTTAAAATAATTCTACAGCTAAACGTGAATGTATCTATGAAATGTAAACTTTTTATATATATATATTTTTTATATTTTATATATGAAATGTAAACTAATAAAAATGACAAAATCCCAGCAGTAAAAATCCTAAAACCTTGATTCTTATACTGTAATAGGTGCTCATATAACTGCTTTGCTGCTTGTTTCCAAGCTGTGTAATCTTAAGCAAACTAATACATTTTTAATGATCCTATTTTAAGCAGTTTTATTTTTTTCAAGTGATACTCTTTCTAGCCCAAGTCTGCCAGCTGCAACATTCAATGCATTATTCAATCAGGCAGGGCCCTCCTGGCAGGCTGCTTCAGACGAGAATGATAGCTGAAATATCGCATACAAACGTTTTCCCGATTCAGCTGTTTTATAACATGTGCAAGCCTACAAGTGGTCTTGGAGCCTGACGTTCCTGCCCCAGAAGAAGCCAATGAACACAAATGTTTAAACACCAATGTTTCATACATGGGCAAAGAGGCGATCATAGACCTTACTTAGCTCTCTCTCTCTCTCTCTCTCTCTCTCTCTCTCTCACACACACACCAGCTGTTTACATATACATTGATGCTGAGTATAATGCACTGATATGGGAGCAGGCGAATTGTGTGTGTGATTGGGGACACTCTTTTGAACATGGACTCCTCGGTTTTCAAATGTCATGTGGCATTCAGCTACGGTAGGTAGACCAGACCCAGTGCTGTTTCTGTCACCATGAAAGGTGTCATGCTATAAGGCAGCAGCACTTTTCAAACGACGGCCACTAATGTGAATCCATCATGTGATAAAAGTGTGAAATAAGGTGTGTGAAGGCACCTTTTGGTATCACACTGTGTTTGGGATACCCCTACCCCCTCCCTGTTTCAGTGATACCACTGAAGAACAAAGACAGTTGGAGAGGGAGGGAGATACAGAGAGAGACAGTGAGAGAGAGAGAATGAGGGGGGGGGGGGCATCCAATTTAAAATTGTCTGCCAACTCTTTAATCCCCTAAACCGTCATAAAAATTATCTGTCGTCCCGGAGAAGATCTCTGAGCATAGCTGACAGGTGCGTGGAAAATCACTCAGACTTCCCTGGGATGAAGCGGACGTCTCTCTCGCTGGTCCATTATTCATGACGGGGTTTGCTTTGCAATGCTGCCACATTTGTCTATTAATTGTTTATGAAACAGAACATTCTTCCACTGTGTTGGGACCACAGTTAATGCTGAATGATAAGAAGTTGTCACTGTAAAAAATATTAATGGTGATAAATATCTATCCGGCGGCATTTTGGTTAGCCGGTCAGCAGTCCTGGGCAGTCAAATTCCTGTGACTGGTGACGCTGGTGGAAAGCTCTCTCCATGGGACCCGACAGGCGCACCACCATTACGGACTTGTTTTTAGATGCCAGTGTCATCGCACAGACCAAACGATCATCATCGTGAAACGCGGGAGACAAAACAGGGTCTGTGTTTTGCCTGGTGACTCCAATCTCTAATTCCTGCTTCCCTGTCCTACCCAGCCATGGAAGGACCATCCAGGAATGAGACAATCGCAATTCTCATCATCACCTCTTTATTCGACCACATCTATCATCTCCAAACAGTTAAAAGAATTGTGTCGTGGTCATTTCAGATGTTAAAACTGTATCTTTATTCAACAAATGACACCCCATTAGTGAATTTTCCCAAAATGCTGCTCAGTTGTGATGTTAATCCCATGTTAGTTCCATTTCATTCATGGCAGGAGCTCTACGTTTTTTTCCTGGAGAATTTCCTCAAAACTCATTACCTCAAAATCTTCATATAAATAATTATTTCCCTCCTTTCCATAAGATTAACGTGCTAATTGGGTGTTATTGAATTAGGCCATAATTACATCTGGAAGTCATCCAGCAATTAAGAAACAAACAAAGCTATCTTCATCTGAAATTCCACCTCCTTCCTGGGAGGCCCAGATGAGTGAAGCTTTATCAAGGTGAGTGTGAGTCAAACAGGAGATAACAGTAATTATGGTGGGAATTAACTTCAGATTTTTAAGAGTCATCATCAGTGCTCCCCGCAAATACTATTACAGCAGGTTTGTCTGGTCCCCTCTCCTTTCGGGGAGAAAGTAGAATAGATCCATCAACCCTCCCTTCTACAGCCTGTGCCAGGAAACTAAGGCACAAGGTAGGGAGAGTCCAAAACTTTGTGAGATTCCAAAACTCCTGATCAGACATTTCACTGACTCAAAAAGAATATATTTTCTTGGTTATTGCTCCACTGAAAAAATGCTCCAAAAAAAAATCAACACTGTGGTGGTGAAAAATATCAAAATACATTTTTCAACCTTGTTTCCTTGCAGCTGAGTAATCGATCATTGTACAATTAAAGACACCAGTCCATATGTAATTATGGTCATTGGTTGCTGCATAATAAGTCAACATGTAAGTAGAGATGTCAACTGGAAAAAGAGTGACTGTCAAATGTGAAGTGATGGTGAGGAACACTGGCAAAGAGGAAAAGACAGTGAGATGAGGTAGGGGGAGAGAGAGATAAAGAGTAATATGAACTGCAAATTGAAGAAAGGGAACTGAGAAGAGTCACAGATTTCATTGTCACAGCTGCAAGATTCTCTGAAGGAACGGGTAGAATATTTTGGAATTACTTCTGCTTGTTGATGCATTCTAAGAAACATGAAAAGTCTACTTTGTGAATTTGTGAGTGTACATCCTCTGTGACCTTCCACAGCGGAAGGAGAAAATAACTGCAATAAATTAATTTGGAATTTTAAGAGAGCTCTGCAATTTCTACCTCTCCAGTGGAAATATTTAAAGTGAATTCTAACAAAAAAAAAAGAAGAAAAAGAAGAATATAAGAAATAGAAAATATCTCACATGAGCCTCAATCACCATGGTTGTTATGGTGATGAGGCTAAGATACATCTTTTTCATCACAGTTACAGACATCATTGATAAGAAACAATGCAAGCGATGGCAGGAGACCAGGCATTTCCACATCTAAATATTCATGAAAACACTAAAGTTCCTTGACACGATCCAAAGGTCAGTGTGAAAGGGCTCCCCCAGGTTTAGACAGATACAGACAGAGCTCACAGTGAATCAAGGTCTCCCACTTATGCCCTTTCTTTGTTGTGATGCCCTGCTATTCTCCTCTTTTATTTTTCACATTCTACCTTCTCTCTTTTTTTCTGTCATTCTTCTCATGGACTCTGCCTTCTACTATCTCTTTTTGACTTGTTTGTGAATTTCTGGCTAGGGGTCACACAAAGAAACGCACACTAGAGCAGACATTTTCATACCCACTTCAGCTTTTACGTTTCCATCTCTCTCCTCTTTGATCTGCTTTTTTGTTGCTCGTACCTGTAACACTGAGCTTGCTCTTCCCTTTCCTCTTCATCTCTGTCCCCATCCCCCTGTTGCATCCAGTCCCTCATGTTCTGTCCTGTCGAGACAACTGCTAAGCCAAAAAATTCAGCATTTTCTCTATTATATTTTGGACAGGCAAGATCTGTGATTTTCTGACTCAAAACTCTGCCACTGATGGAACTTTACTTGACGCATGACTGAAAGACGTACCCCGGGAGTGATTTGCTTTGCCTGAGAAGCGCTTACTATGTCAAAGGTTCCCTCGCCCCACTTGCCCAGAGAACATGTCTGAATCAAACACTTTCTCAGTGAAGAAAGTTTCAGAGCAATTCTTTCCCTGGGGACTGGCATTAATCAATGGGAATATCAAACTGAAAAACTGTTTGTTTGTACTCCATTACAAATGTATTGATTGCTTCTGTCAGTTCACCTGTATATCGGACATTTTATAAAGATTCTTTCAATTTAGCCTTGGCAGTTGATTGTCACTCTGTGTACAATTTGTCCTGGGTTAAAGTCTTGGAGTGGTTATGAAATACTAAGGTGTCACCTTTGCACTCAATGGCAGCTTCCATCACAGGTAACAGGGGCTGTTGTTGTTTTTAAGGACACGGCTATAGTCACCTGCTTACACACTGCTTACTTGAAATGTTCGTAAGTCGTTATTCAACATCATTTTAAGGGTATACGCAAGTACAGATAACTAGGATGCGGGGAGTACACACGCTACGCTGCTGCGCGGCGGGAGTAGCGGTCAGAAGCGGTAGAGGAGAGTCTGTATACAGCAGTCAGATAACAGGTTGACTCACTGTTTGATGGAGCATTAGCTGCTTGTTGTTTTTTGAACAGGGTGTGATGGGTAGTGCCATACGTGGTTCATTTAGCATCTCAGAAACAACCACCTTCCTGGAGTTTCCGGGGACTGCGGACGACACCTGAAAACGCCTCGTTAATGAGGGAGGACAGAGGAGAATGGCCAGAGCCATTACAGCTAATAGAAAAGACACAAGTGCAAAAAATAAAAACAACAGTACAACAGCAGTGTGCGGAACGGATTCCTCTAAACACAATTCATCCACCTTTGAAGCAGATCTGCAAGAAAAAAGTAGGTCCTGCCCGGTAATAGAAAGGAAATACTCACTGGGTATAAACAGGCAGTTCCTGCATCTAATGGAAAATGTTTCATTTAAATAGAAAAATGCAAATATCTTTTCAGTGAACCAATTTGCACTACTTTCGAGCGCCTCTGTGATGAGGTTGGATGACAGGAGCTCCCTCGCCAAAAATGATCTCCCTCTTTTTAGTGAGCTAAACGATAAGAAGAAGACCTTGCCGGCGATGACCCTGCGGGAGATGACAGACAAAGAGAGGATGTAAACAAACTCCCCAGGCAACACAGAGCTGCACGTCAAGCCGCACTTCAACTACTTTGAAAAAAGGAGGCGGTGCCAAAAGACGGTTTCAGCAACACATTGAAGTTGGAAGCACTTTAGAGAAAACTCATGTCAACTTCATAGATTAGTATTCATATCTCACCCTTTCTTTTATACACATACAGTTTTTCATTGGTTCTTTGTACATTATCACTGCCAAGAATTTTCCCACTCATAATCACTTTCATTAATATGCAGTTTTCAGATCCACACGCCACTCTTTATACTCCATGAGAGGCCTTAATGATTGTGTTGCCTTAGAAATGAACTACGTCACATACAAAACGGTCTGTGTTGCCCCCCCTCTGGGATCTGACTGGGGTAATGAAGAATATTCACCTCTGCGGATGCGCTGTTGGGATACAAGGAAAAATGGGGAACGGCTGGAGAATGTCACCCACACTACCAACCGTGGAGGGAACGAGAGAGAGTGAAGCAGAGTGGGGGGAAAAACCCGAGAGAAACAGAGAGACAAGAAGAGCTATGCTGACACTGCAAAATCCATATGACAAGCAACTAACCAGGACTGACTGTATCATTACCTTGACCACACAGAGGAAAGAAAGAGAATCAATTCGGCAAACAATAATAAAAGACCATAATCAAACCGCCAGTCATGATGCATTACGATGATACATTACATTGTCTACACTGAAAATCACGATCCATAAATGAGAAATATCTTCGTAAAAAGTAAGAGATTAACTGAGCTTCGGTCTATCCTTCATGGCCAGTTATTTACTGTAGAATGTCAGCACCGACTTTGTCACACCTAAACGGAACAGAGACTGGGCCCGGCCAGGAGCCGCCGTGGAGGCCAGACCGCAGGAGGCGCGCAGAGGTTCACTCCAGTGGTCTGATTCTTATGCAGTATCTCTACACTTCAGTACCGATTCATGTCAATGAAATATGGAAAACCTGCCACTGAATACATAAACCCAAAGAACAGACATTCATCCTTGAAATGTCTAGCAGCATGTATAATTAGCATACATAATGTCACTTCTCAAATACTCAGGTGGCCTCAGATGTAGTTGTTTGCTGCCACACTGGCATATGCTCTTATCCTAATATGTGTATTTCCCACAGGAAAAAAAGCTAAGCCTGTCCAAACACAGCTAGATACACGCAGAATGCACACATACACATGCATGGCTGGGCATGAACACTCACGGGCATGCAAGCATACGGAGCGGCAGAGAAAATACCATTGAGATATTGATTTTATTTCTACTTTGCATTGTCACAGTCTACTTTGCCCTGTCGTGTTTCAGGTGTGAACTACTCTCGACTGGTCTGTGATGTTAAGGGAACGTTGCTGTAGGTGGATTTTACGCACTAATTTGGTGTTCTGGGATTCTGGTACTTTGGGAGATAGCATGCCTCTTAGCAACAGAAGGCTAGTCATTAGCTTATTACTTTAGCTTGCATAACTATAAGGCAGAGCTCTGCTCGCAGTGAAGCTCCCTTCAAAGTGCGGGAACACTCACTGTGCCCCACAGCAGACCCCAATGGACGGATGGAGCCGGCACAAACCCGAAAGTGCTTCTCTTCAAAAGGTCTCATCATTTTCATCTAAATGAAAATTAATTTCATTTAAAAAAAAAAGAATCGTCAAACATTTACACGCTTAATCTTTTCAGAAAAAAATTGCAGAAGTGTAAAAATTAATAAAATTTAGAAAACGCAAAAAACCATACAAGTACTAAGGAATATTATTTAGCATTCTATAATGTAGAACATAAGTATTATGATATTGTTAAAAAGTATGATGTATATCCATGATGTAAACATTACAATGTAATCAATTGAGTATGTATTTGCACCCTGTAGTAGCCTAAGAGTTTCTGTTAGTTACTTTATGTTAGTTCTGAATCTATGTATATCTACTTCTATTAGTGCATATTTTATCACTATGTTAAAGGACAAATATATTATCAA
>JAODKE010000139.1:224445-239129 GCA_026779605.1 Mormyrus hasselquistii
CGAATAGTGCTGCTCCTTTTCTATATGTGTACTGTACGATGGGGGGGGGGGGGGGGGGCGGAGGGGGGGAGGGTGCTGGGAGCAGACTCCATATTCAGCCTCACAGAGAACCTGCCTTGGTTTACAGCGCTCAAACTGAACTCTGCATATACCCTTTTGACAGTAAGCCATTAGGCGAGATGTGCCCCCCCCCCCAGCCCTGCTGCCGCCTGGGGCGGGCTACCATCCAATACACAAGCTTAGATCCCTATTCACCGAAAGAACGGCAAGGATTACAGCGCAGAGAAATGATATTAGATATCTCCTATGTCAACACCTAGCATGTAAAGATCCAGGAACAGACAAATGCCTTCTGCATATGACATATGGAGCTGACTTTGATTGTTTCCTCCGAAGTGAGTGATGTCATCATTTTCAGGAAGCTGAGGCTGACACACATAAACGCATTTTAAATCCCGTTTGAACCTCCGCTTCTTTTATTGTGATTCTTTGGGGATTCGTGGAATATACTTTCCCATGCCAGTTCAAGCAGTCAAAGGCTCTTTTTGTGCGAATGAGCCAGGGCATTAAGGCAGCTCTGCGCTTCGGCAGCACCGTTACGCGGCGAAGGCATTGCAGGTGTGCCCGTACGCTGAGGAGCTCAGCGCAAAGAAGAAGCACCCAAAGGTGGGGAAACAGAGGTGGAGGATTTGGGGGTAGCAGGATGGAGAGAGCAATGAGAAATAAGGGAGAGGTTAGCTAAGTGCACGACAAAGGGAGGAGGAGGATGAAAGGATTCCAGGAGAAGGCAAAGGCCTGGAGACAGGGGCTGGAGAGAATGGAAACACGTAGAAGGGAGGAAGAGGAAAGACGGGGGAGGATGGATTCGAGGCACCGAATGACACCCAGCATGCTGAATGGATGTTTCCTCACACCTTGTAATGAAAGAGTCTGTTCTGAGGCAGGAAGCCATTGTCCGGTAATCATCTTAGCTGCAGGTGATTCTATGAGGAGCCGTGACTGAAAGAAAGCCTGGCACACCGTCTTTGACACAACATGAATCTCGTGTACTGAGCCCGAAAGTTATGTGAACGATGACCTATCCCAGCACATGGGAAACACTGTTACAAATCTGATGTTATAAATAGCCAGACGCTATTTACCGTGATAGGCCTGTAGTGGTTCACTGTAGATAAACATACTCTGCCTGCCGTGAATTTACCAAGCTGAGGAAAGATTCTGACGTGCGATAATTCTGCTGCACCAAAGGGCAGTTCAGTCACTGAGCAGCAGCTGCAGGACATAAATGTTACGGGTACGAGTATCCGGATACTGACCTGCACTTAGCACTTTAAACAGAAACTTAAACTGAATTGCTTTGCACATAGTTCAGCCATACAAATTGGCAGCATCAACTCACGAGTTACACGTTTAAGAATGTGAGTCGCCAGGCAGTGATGTGATAAGTAATTATGGCATTGAGGGTGGGAGAGAGATGGGATGCTCCTGGTAAATTACAAACATGCATACCTTATCCAAAAGCAGCAGTGATTAGGGGGCTTTTGGATGCATAATGGGATAAGTGTGTACAATTTATCCCACCCGGTGAGCCTCCAGCATTGTGCTCTGTATGATCAGACGTCTTCTCTCTGCAAGACTCACCAAGGCCACGGATTCCATTTGAATTCTGTTCAGACCTTATTTCAGATAAGCTGCGAATTCATCTCTCCTATGCACTAACATTTTAAAGAGACAGGGGACAGTGCAAGGTGCACGCAGGAGATCGTAGCTTCCGTAGGGAGCTGAATATGAATCATTTACCAAAGCTTCTCGGGGATTTCTTTCTGCTTTGTTGTACTGCAGCATGGTTGGAAATTGAAACCAATCAGAACATGTGTTCTGCGGAAGAGGTGACTCAGAGATGGAGCGAATGGGCTGAGCTGGGCTCCTAAATGGTTCCGCTCTTATTTATGTTCCTGTGGAATCATGGGATCGATTTCCTGCCCAGGTTCCGCTACAGTTGACATGTCTGCCCCTCACCCCAGAACTCTTTCCACAAGCAGTGGTGACCCTTACTCCTCGGGGACCATTGATCGGTGGTTATGTGGTGGGAGTGCACGACAGATCAGTCACCCACCAGCGGCCGTACGGCTGCCGCTGTGCTCCCCGTACATGTGTGATGCACCATTGAAGTGAAAGGTTGCACTTAATGGGTTCTGTTACACATCTGCACTGTCCAAGCTTGCAGTATACTGAGCTTTGGTTGCTTAACGCTACTTTGATCTGTAAGTAACATGTGGGTAGGACCAAGCTTTTCCCGATCCTAACAGTAGCACACCGGTGACCTCCAATAAGTGTGTACTAAATGCTAATCAATGAATTATTAGAGTGTGCCATAATAAAAGGACAATAAACTTATCTCAGCCCAGATATACATTCATCATAGTTGGCCTCATAGAGCTGTTGTGATCTCACAGCCTTCCACATCACAGCTTTACAGCACTGTCATTATCTCCCAGCTACCCCATGCAGCAAAGGCAAACCAGAATCCCATTATAATTCAGCAGAAGGGAAATGTTATGGATGTTCTTCCGTAGTGAGTCTAATTACAGTTACAAATGCGCAGTGCTAGTGCTGCTGGTTTGGTATCATCCTTGAAGTGTTTTAGAGATAGATTAAAGAGTACAGGGCTGAGGGTAGGTATAGTTGGTCCTTTACGATGTATAATACCAAGCGTTTTGTTCAAAATAAATTGTTTTTTAACTCTTTTCACTGCATGGCTTTGTGTTGGGCATCCAGGCTTGGACTGCTTTCGAAATCACAGATGACCACTGCATCTTATGCAAATATAAATGCCGGGGAGCTTTTGTTTTATTCACTCTGGGAAAACAGAATCAAAGGAAGTTTGATCCTTTGATGATCACTGCAGACCTGCCATAAACAGTGTTTTAGGAGAGCGGAGCGAGTGACAGGTGGCCAGGCAGCAGCAGCACATCGTCTGTGAGAGTCACAGGCACCATAAAGGCACGGATGTCTGTCCCACCAGGGCACCGGCGTGGGGCGGGGGGGGTGACTGGGTTGGGGCGGGGGGCTGCTGGGCAGGGGGGGGCTACAGTACTTCTTCACTGGATCTGTCACTTTTCTACATATTACTCCATCCAGCCATTATCCCACCTGCTCTTTCCCTTAAATAATTCATCAGGCCTTTTCAGTTTTACTGGGGCCTGCCCTGGCACAGATGATAAGGACGGCTCATTTGGGCTTTCCCTTCCCTATAGACTGACCCTTGTGTGGAAACAGAAGGACGTGGGACAGCTGGACCTTAACCCTACGCAATCCTTTACAGGCACCAACTTTCGACTGCCCGTGTTGAAACCATCTATTAAACCAGAATTGAAATGCATTTATTTATCTAGAATTCGTGCATATTTCTGCATTGATTTCCACTGTGTTAGGTGGGAGTCTTCAAATACCAGGCTGTTTGTGCGTTACACAGACAGCACTCGTGAAAAAAGCCATGCAATACTGACAGTTCCAACCATCCAAATCAGACATCAGATCAGGTAACCTGCTATCACCGTGGGAACCAGTACATGCAATGCAACACAGAATTGATCAGCGATATAGAGGTGTGTGTACACCAGGGGTCAAGCAGACGCAAGAGTTTCATAGAATTGATGATGCTTCTGTGAAGCAGCTGCACACAGAAACAGGTTAAAAGGCACTGTCATTTCTTTGGTAGGGTGTCATTAGAAAGCAATTATGGAGCCTGTCAGTATGATCTCTTCACATTTTACAGTGTCTCACTTATTGTTAAATTGACCGGTGCTCTTATTCTCCAAACTTACATGTCGTTTTTGGAAAGATTAAAACAAAACAAAACAGGAAACTAAATGTGAAAGTAATGAGTGAAGAATAAAGGGATCAACGGGGTTTGCATTAATCATTGCTCTCATTCGGTTTGTGTAACAGGCATTCAAGTGCATGCACACAAAGTATAGTTTGAAGGTGCTTCCCATTTAAATCTCAGGGGGAGAAAGTTCAGAGGATGGAAGATCTCACTCATCACTGTCCCACCACAGGTGCAGTGATGATGAACGAAAAAGAAGAGTGTCATGGAAGACTGAGCAGACGCATTCTACAAGCTAAACTTTGACACAAGGGAGGTTCCTCTAACTTCAAGATGGGGCTCAAAGTTTGGCAGCAGAGCTGGCGAGAAATCGGCCCCCCGGGGAGATAGGAGAGTTTTTATCACCTGTGCCAGATAAGTCGGGGCCAGACATTGAGAGCTGAAAGATTTGTCTGTGGAAGATAACAGCCATCGTCGCCATGTTTGGCTGGGTGGTCATCTTGGTGTCTCTACGTCTGGGCATGAGGACAGAGTGAAATCAAAACGGCAAAGACACTGTGAGCGACTGCTTGACCAAGAGCAAAACCCTGGCCCCCACTTTTACCCAAGTTTAAAATGTTATTGCAGTCACTGCCTCCTTGACGAGCTACCCAAACGCTTCTTGAGACTGTAAAAGACGTTAATTTGTTGAGAAACAAATTCTGTGGTCACCAATAAACTCCAGGAAACACACACGTTGAGACTAAGGCTGTTGTGATTGTATTATGAGATATTGAGTTGTCAACAGAACAAGCTGGCTGTTGTCTTATTTATCGAAGACTTTGTTTATGCCTGGGAAGAGAGCAGGATTGAATAAATTAGGATGCTCCTACACTCTGGGCAGATGGCTTAGCATAGACCATACGTCTTTCTGAACTTACAGGCAACGCAGATTAAATATTCCAGTGCTGCTGGCCTTCTGGTAATAAAAGTTTCTCTTCTCTCTGAAGGTGCTAAAGGGGCCAGATCAACCATTCAGGAAACGTCCTGCAGTGAAACCTGCGGCTGTAAAAGCGCATTATTGACTTTTGCAAAAGATTTTTTAAACATATGCAAATAAGTACATCAGTGAACTGAGATGCAGTGATTTATGTTCTGAGACTTGAATGCATTTGCTGAATTACATCTGCAGTCATTTCCATTTATTATGCCCATACGGACACAGGAGCGATTGTGTAACGTATGAAAATAGATGGAAATGATGAGATCAAATATTTATCCTTGTGAACAACTGAAAATAGTTACTTTGCAGAAAGGGCAATGAATTAGTAAACTAAAGCACTGCAGGGAGGGCAGTAGCATAGCGTTCAATGAGACTATGCTTTATATACGGGAATCAATAAAATATTCAACCTAGTGTAACCATTAAATTTCCTTTTAAAACTTTCCAACAACAAAACACTTGATTTGCCGTTACTCTGAAAAAGATAAATGTTCACAAGTATGGATAAAGTATAAATAAAAGCCATATCAAGGAAAAAGTGTATTTTGAGTATGGAAATGACATGAATTCAGGAGACATTATGGAGTCTTTTTTTGAAAACTACTGAAATTGCATGCATGGCAGAGACATTTTTAGCACAATATTAAGAGAACCTGGAAGAGACGGTAAGGTATTTGTGTCTCCCGTATTGCGGAGGAATGCTCTTTAAGCGCTGTTAGGGCTCACAGCTTAAACACGCTCCGACTCCCATCTCCTCTTCTTTCCATGGATAGGGCCTCTAATGGCTGCTGTAAATGTCATGGATAATAGACCCTGACAAGCCCAGTTCCTTCTGATTTCCCCCTCCTCCCCCAATCCACCCATCCCTCCCCGCCCCCCCCGGGGCCCACTGACACCTGCAGCTCTGCTGCCGCTCGCTGTTAATTACGCACGTATATTTTGACAGGGCAGGGCCAAACAAGGTCTACAAGCTGTCACTCCTCACTTTAGGCCTATCGTGCTCCTGTTGTTGTGTGTACACACGTGAGCGCCCGTGCTTTCGTTCGTGCGCCTGTGTGCATCTGAAATACAGCGTCAGTTTCTCCTCGATCCGTGCGCTGACAGTAATTAATGCTGACATATGAGCTCTTCCCCCCTGCACACATAAAGAAAATGTAAGCATAGGCACTTCTCGACAAACAGGGAAAAGGGCTGCTCTGTGTACGCCACCTTCACATCTGTCACTCTCCTTCGCACGATATGAACAATTATGGTCTGTGTGGCAGGCAGGAGTTGGCTGAAGGAAAACAGCTCTTTAATTCCAATCATTTGCACTCTCTGTGCCCTGGGGATTTAACACTACCGATCAGACAGCTGCCTCCACGCTCTGTGACAGCCTTTCGACATGCGAGAGCGTGTGATCTTCCCCAGGAAAACGCAGGTTCGTTCAGCGGTGATACTCTCCGTCACCCCCTTCAGCCGACAGCTCGCGCCGCAATCCTGCTCTTCCATGGTTTTCCAGAAGCGAACGCACATAAACAAAGCGTATTCAAATTGCGCTTGCTGTGTTTTGAAGTTCCACACTGAAAGCGACTGGGGGGCCAAGGTTCAAAGAAAGTGCAAGTCTCTCCACAGATCCAGGTGCAAAATGATCAATGCGGCCATTTCAAAATCTGGAGAAGTCATGAGCAGTGGTAATGAGTGGAAGAAACTATTAATGATCTTCCAGACTTCAGCCTGCACATAACCACAGAAACTGCTGTTTAAACGTGACAAAGATATTCAGCCATCAAGTTACCTCAGGCACAGTAAATACAAATTAGTTTCAGGTGAATAACTGTGCTTCTTGCTAGCATTTCAAGCAATATTTTTAAATGAATACAATCTCTAATTTATCTCCTCAAATTTCAGAAACACGTCTTTAGTCCCTTTAAAACAAGGCTAAATTGAACACAGAAATTGTCTCTGATCTCACTGCTTACAAGGTATTTGAGAAACTGCCAAAAATGAGGTTTTATTATGGATTCCCGGCATATTATGCCAGGAATAAAACCTCAGCCTGCTATAGGTGGAACATATTGAGTGTAACACCTGATCAAAAGTCGTTTTATTTTCATCTAGAGCAGAGAATTCCTGGGGTGTTTTATAGACAAATCATTCGGAACCAGTTGTGCATGTTTCAGAGCTCTTTTGTTCAATACAGTTTTCATTTGTCTTGAAATGTCTTCCCGAATGTGCAGCCAATAGATGCTCAAGAAAAAAATACATTTAAAAGTAAATTAATAAAACAAATGCCTTGTGAACATAAAGCCCTGTGCGTTTTACATTCATATTAAATCACAATGTCACGTTCCACATGACGGCACTTACATTCATTTACTTGACTGATTTACCCCATTGACGCAATCAGGGCAGAGCCCTGCCCACTGAAAAATGTATTTTCCATTTACTGCGGTGGAAATTCATTCACACTGCTTTCCATGCTAGTGTTCCACGCTGATTTTGAGAAGCGATTTTAATGCCCATCACCTTTAACGCCCAAGTTGTTCCCACAACAGGGAGGACACATGTGTCAGCCTTCCGGAATGCACTGGTAGCAGCAATCAGAACAGGCACAGCCGTGTCAAGAAGACGACCAAGGAGGTTAGGAAGAATGCTACAGTGGCTTCAAACCTGTTATCTCTCCTACCACTTAGAGATTATTTTCCATTCCTCCTCCTGTTATTTTCTCCTGAGCACTTGTGGAAAGAGAGAGGGAGTGATAGAGGCTGTTGCCAGGTAGTGTGTGGCGACTGAGCGGAGAGACTCGCTAACTTTATATAATTAAATCCTACGGTCAGATTTTCCCTCAAGCTCTGCTGTCGGCGGGGCTGCCGCCGACTGCTTCTGATTGGCACTCGGGGAGATCAGCCAACCAGTAAATCCCCTTCCCCACTCCATCTTCCTTTCAACCATTTATTGCCTCGTGCCTACCCTGCTTCCCAAACCCGCAGCTCTACCCCTTGGAGGTCCCACTCAGGCTCCAGGAGACACTGGGCTTTGGGTTTTACACGTGTAGCTAAAGGAGCCCTCTGTGTGTGCACCAAGAGAACTGGGCCTGCGAACTTCACAAGCACAACACCCAGGACTCTGCTTCACAACTGTGTTTATTCTAGGCCAATGCACTCCCTTTTGCTACCAAAAGCCAGAGATATTTACACAGAAATAATTCAATAATCATAGAAGGAGGGAGAGAACACAGACTGCTTCTGCTTAGAAGTTATGGAAGATGTAGATCCTCTGCTCACTGCCTGGTTTCACTTTGCCATCATATATAACACAGAGGGTCATGTTAAATTGGCAGGATTTGCTCGTGGAACCAGAGGAAGAAGCAAGGTCAGCACGTGGGTTAAAGGGGTGTGGGGGGGAGGATAACGTCAGTCGCCGCTTTCGAATCTCTCCATGACCCGTCACTCCAAAAGCCCTCTGTGACAGAAGGCCTTGATACAGCCTTCAGTTTCCTTCACACAGTGCTGAAGAATAGAACAAGCAAAATCCTCTTCAGATTTAAAGCTATAGTATCTGTCACAGCTTTGTCATCAGAAAGCCTGGGTTCTGATTCAGCACCTGAATCTCTGTGTCCATTATTACATTTCACTGGGTTAAAGTCCTGCGAGCCAGAGGGCAAAGCTGCCGGCAGCATTTCATGTACAAAAACTGGTGCCAGTCAACGTGTCCAGGAGGACTTCAACATCCCAGACAAATGGGAGAAATTACGGCCAAATATTATCTGTACGTATTGTTGAGCTTAAAAACTATTTATATGTAGGGTATATAAAAAAATGACATCAAGGCATGTCGATTTATAATATATTAATATTAAAAAGTGAGCTATTTCAAATAAAATAAGTCCCATCAATAGACTCACGTGCATAACGCAAAGCTAAATCAATAAATATTATGCAAACACATAAACACATAAAGAATTTCAGCAGAGATCACAGTCTCTGTGAAGACATTTAAAGATCACAGTCTCTGTGAAGACATTTAAAGACATTTAAATTTGTTGGTCTTTTCCAGTCAGTGACGGAAGCTATGGTCGCTGGCACACGAATGTTAGTATCATGTTTGGCTGGGAGTCAGCACGAGAAAATCACCCCTTAGGGCATCATCCATCCAACATCCTACAACCAGTCATTTACCCTGGGCTGGGTCGCCAGGGGCCTGGAGACGGTGCCAAACTGTGGGAGGAAACCCACCTGACAAGGCAGGGCACATGAACAAAGGGGGAATTCAGCCCCTAAATACTGGAAGCATGTGGCAGGTGGTATAAATGTATCATAAAGTGAGAAGCAGTTGGATATGGGGCAGAAGTCAAAGGCCATAAACAGCAGAATTGCTTTCTGGGATATTTTCATGATCCCTTGCTAGGTTGGATTAATCCCTGTCCCAAAACTTGCTATATAAACAATAAAATCCGTCATAGCTTTAGAACACCGCATATTTTCCATCATTCATGCCCTACTTAAGGTGTTTGCATGCATGGCCCCCGCGCTGTTCCATTTCAGCAGGAACCCTACTGTTCTTTTTTTTTTTTTTTTTTTTTTTTTTAAAATCTATCACACACTGTCTTCCCCAGGTTCGGAAAGCCCAAACTTATGCAGCACTATGTGACGTTACAATGACAAGAAATGAAGCTCCAATGGGTACTCAAATGAGAAAGATTCACGTCTAGGGATACATGTGGACAGAAGGAAGAATTTCCAGTCAAAGTGCAGCTACTAGTGACACCAGCCTTCATGTGGAGGCTGACTCAGACCTAGGGCTACATGCTTTGGGGAAAATATTCAATCGTGTTTTTTCTGACAGATATGGCAATTACGATTTGATTCGCAAAAGTCAAGCTTCAATATCCAGTGTGTAGTAGATTTAAAACATATGACACAGCTGCCAGCTCTCACGCATCCGGCATGACTCACGTTCCTGCAATAAATCTTACAGCATATCTATATTATTCCGTTATCAACCTAAAATTAGCTACATCAAAAGTTTTGGGGTAGTTTACAAACCCTACAGACTATTTACAAGGCAACAAAACTGTTATGTACATGCAGATGCACATGCGTGTGTGTGCAAACTTGTCTCGATTTGAAAATCATTCCTGTAATCGCTTGTCCTACTCAAGGTTTGTGGAGGGTCCAAGGCCAACCCCAGAAGAGGCAAGACAGGGAACAACCCAGGACGGGGCGCCAACCTATTGCAGTCATTAAAATCCAGTGATTTTTATAATTAAAAAAAGAAACATGCTTCCTGCTACATTTGTTATTTTGTGTATTCTGGTTCATTTAGGAGAAGCTTGATGTCGACAGACATCAGAAGGTTTTTTTGCTGCTCGCCTGAGTGCTGGAGCAAGAGCTGAGGGTGCATTTTAAGCATGTTTAATCAGATGAGCTTGAACAGACTGACTTGAATATATTGTCTTTGATAAAAACTTGTACTAGAAATAAATCAACGAGTGAAGCCGTTGTCATTGTCAGCTCTGTGTGATAAAAGTTGTCTTTGAACGCTTTGCAGATGAACTCCTGTACTAATATTGAATGTTTAGGAACTGCATGACTGCCTTCTTCTTCTCGAAGAGAAACCACAGTAAAGGAGGTGCTTAGCGGGGGGGGTGGGGTGGGGGGGACATGTAGACAGTATGTCAGCTGACCCCATGACCTCCGCACCCTCCAGAAATGCTCTTTCCGCGCCTCATCACACCTTCTCTCAGCTTTTCCCTGTCCATCACCCCTTGGGTTTCTAGGAACACGCACCAAAGTGACATTATTATTATGAGAACTGGTTGCACATATGAGGCTCAGGACATTTTTGTGGCAAATGCCAACCCCAACCCAGACACACGCAGACATGTGTGAAGGCGTCTATAGCATTGTGGAGATTGACATTCATGACCCCGTACCTGCGAGACGTGCAGCGTCGAAATATGTCCTTGTCCCTGAACAGGAGAAGGTAGGTTAATGTCCAGGGTAGGAAGTAACCAAAGCTCAGCAAAAGGAAGCCTGATGGACAGCAGGTTACGACGTCTTGGCTGGTCATTCACATCCCACGGGCTGCTGCAGCATTGTTGCATTGCTGCATTAATGTCACAGAAATGTTGCATACAACCGGCTTCCGGGATACAGAGCTAATTTCCCTGATTACAACGCCCTACTCCAGTCAATAGTACACAGGGCCAGAGCTATTCCCAATCATATTAATCTCCTGGCTTTTATCAGAGCTGGCTAAACCGGTGTCCTTAGGAGACATTAATGATCAATCACAGTTGTTCCTTGGTCTGCGATCAATAGAACCCACAGCCAAGTGTGCAACCAAAACGCAAGGGGAAGCTAAACAATTACGTCACTGAAAAGAAGAAGAAAAAAAAAAAAAAAGACCTTCATTTGGAAATCTGACGCACTGCTACTGCATCTAAATATTTAATCAGAGTGTCTAGAAATTAAAAGGCCGGTGAGAGACGACTGGGTGCCTCCCGTCTCTGTGGACCATAAAGGAAGATAAAAACAGGGAATAAAAGGTCTCTAGCTTGCGCTCATTTTTATTCATCTCCCCTTATTCGATGGTTTTAATTAGAAAGCACTTGATAATGGACAATTATCTGAAGCAGCCCGTGACACATCTGTACCTAGAAGACTGATCAGAGGCACCACGTGCTCCTTAATGGTGCCGAGCCAATCGCAACAAAGAGATATGGCTAAACAGTGACACCATGTGGCTCGGGAAAGATCTGCAAGCTGAGCTGGCAGCAGAGTGACACCAGTGCCGTTATTGATGAACAAGGGATATGTGGTGAAGACTCAGTTCCTTTTTAGAGCCGCAATACACCTAATAATCCTTATAAATACAAACCAAATATCGGTCATGCAACTGTGTTTCAGAATATGCCTCATATCATATCTCACATAATTCATTTTTTGCACTTCCAAAAAGAGCTATAGAACATTGTAATACCCATAATTTCTATGCATTTTTATAAGGCATATAATTCCATTCAAACCCCAGAAAATATTACCACGGTTTTATTCCTATGGTTTGAAAATAATAACCCATGATTATCAGCAACAAGCCAGATGTTTAGCATGTGGAAACCATGTTGCATCCATTTTCTATCACATACACACTCACATATCCACACTGCTGCCATACACACAAACACACGCACGGTGTGACCACTCCGCTAAGCACCCCGAGGCACCACCATAGCTGTTTCAACGCGTAGCTAATCAATAACTGAACCTGTCTGTTGATAGTGAAAGTTGCTCCCACAATTAGCAGTTAGCCGGGTGAGATTGCTGACCATATCAGAGTACAAGAGGGCAGCTGGATACATTGTAACTGGATATGAAGCATCTAATTACAATGTATCCATAATGGCAGGGATGATGCGGGGGGCGGGGGGGGGGAGACGAGGTCCTGCCTCTCAGCACTTCTATCTGGCAGACAAAGCCGGTGCAGCCCCATTCCAAAAATCAGCATATGGCAAATCACGCAGTCTGCAGAGAGCTAATGTCTAATGTCATTTAAAGTCATGTATTCCCATATGTGTCCTCAAGCTGACTGCCTAAATGTGGGCACCCAGATTTCTGAAAACCCAGGGAAGCTGCAAAGCAAAGAACCCAAGCTGCTGAAGTTGGGCTGCCGGAGCGGCAAAATATCCCCACCTGGTGGTAAATTTGTGCACATACAGTACATCACTCCATAAGGCCCACGCTGAAAACAGGATTCATGAGGACACTTGTAGTAGTAAACTGTTTTCTGTAATACGTAATCAGATGAAGGATGACAGGGGAACAGAAGGTCACCACGAAAGGGAAGATGCAGGGCCGTGCACACAGTCGATATGAAGGGCTTCGCAGTTCAATCCCAGCACTGAAAATAAGCCCCTTTCTACACACATATTAATAAACTCTGGCCACAGTGAACATGCAGCAAAATTCTGAATAGAAATCTAGTTCAACAAGGAGGGGTGTTTACAAAATATCTAAACTTTGGTTGGTGAATAATATGAAAAGAGAGAGGAGTCCCAGGAGGGTTTCCCCTATCCCAGAAAAACAGGCCACAAAAATGCCCATCCGCTTTTCTGAGTCTGCTTAGCCTTGTCAGGGTTGCGGGGGATCCGGAGCCTGTCCTGAAGGCTATGGGCACAAGGCAGGGAACAACCCAGGATGGGGTGCCAACCCATCGCAGGGCGTGCGCACACACACACACACGCACACGCACACACACACGCACGCACGCACGCACGCACACACACGCGCGCGCACGCACGCACGCACGCACGCACGCACGCGCACACACGCACGCAGGTACACACACACACGCACGCACACACACACACACACGCACGCGCGCACGCACGCGCGCACGCACGCACGCACACACACACGCACGCACGCACACGCACGCACGCACGCACGCACACACACACACCTATGGGTAATCTGGTAACTCCAATCAGCCTCATCTTGTTTTTGGATGGTGGGGGGAAACCAGAGAACCTGAAGAAAATCCCACAAAGACACGGGGAGAACACGGGGAGAACATGGGGAGAACATGGGGAGAACACGGGGAGAACATGGGGAGAACACGGGGAGAACACGTAAACATGCAAAAGGCATGGAGCCATGGTGGAGACTCAGATCCAGGAGTCAGAAGTGTGAGGCGACAGTGATACCCACTGCACCACTGCACCTTCCCCCCACACAAGTGTAAGAAACATAACAATAATCGCTAAAGCAAAATAGAAATGTTAGCAAACCTTTCTAAAGATTTGGTGTTCGATTTACAGAAGACGACTTTGAGTGGACAGCATTCGTTGAGAAAATGATTCGCAGTAATTAGCTGCAAATCGGCCCCAGCACCGCCATGGTCACCGGAGCCTAAGCGCGAGCAGGCATGCAGATGAGCACCTAATGGAAGATGACATCATCTGCAATGGCTGCATAATGACTGCTGTCTGCTGCTGCCGGGGTTTTGCATGAGGGCCTCATCCGTCAGTGGCAGTGCCGTGCGTCGGCGTGCTCAGCAGTCCTGAGGTCCCAGAGGAGGGCGTCTCTGCCTGGAGTGCATTTTTACAGCCAGGATGCCGGTGAGCCGCTGGTATGAGCCCGAGCGTTAGCGCTTCTGCCTGCCGCAGCGACATACGGTCTGACGCTGAACCGGTAACATGGTGTGAACCAGGCCTCAATAAAGGACCTGGAAATGACCGCACAACTTTTTTGAGTGCTTAACCAGTACTTAACCAGGACTTGCAGTCATATTCATGAGGAGGACGTTAACAAGGTCTTCAAGAAGCTGAACCCCCGCAAAGCTGCAGGTCCAGACTCAATCTCCCCGTTCACCTTAAAACACTGTGCTGAACAGCTGACTTCTGTGTTCACAGAAATCTTCAACACCTCACTGGAGTCATGCCATGTGCCAGCATGCTTCAAGACATCTACCATCATCCCAGTACCAAAAAAAACCTAAGATAACAGGACTAAGTGACTACAGACCCATTGCTCTGACGCCTGTAGTTATGAAGTCCTTTGAGCGCCTCGTACTCCGCCACCTCAAAGCCTCCACTAGCCACATGCTGGACCCCATGCAGTTCGCCTACAGAGCCAACAGATCTGTAGACGATGCTGTCAACATGGCCCTGCACTTCATCCTCCAGCATCTTGACTCCCCAGGAACATACGTAAGAATCCTTTTCGTGGATTTTAGCTCCGCCTTCAACACCATCATCCAAAACTTCCTGCACGACAAGCTCTCCGACCTCCATGTACCCGACTCCAGCTGCAGATGGATCACAGACTTCCTGACCAACAGGAAGCAACACGTGAAGATGGGAAAGCATATTTCTATCTCCCAGACCAT
>JAODKE010000139.1:240280-253815 GCA_026779605.1 Mormyrus hasselquistii
AGGTGATACACTGCTATAACTCACTATCGAGGTGATACACTGCTATAACTCACTATCGAGGTGATACACTGCTATAACTCACTATCGAGGTGATACACTGCTATAAATCACTATCGAGGTGATACACTGCTATAACTCACTATCGAGGTGATACACTGCTATAAATCACTATCGAGGTGACATAAAGGCCCAGTAATACCAGATAAAGTTGTCAAATTTCACATGCAGATGTTATTACTATCATGCCATTATATCTACACCTTGCCAATATTTTATTGTTAGTTTGCAAGTAGAAAATGTCGTTATCATATGCTATGCTGTTCCTTTTCTTGCAATACGGGGGTTTGAAGATAGCAGAATTCGAATCATTGAGCTGGTATAGACAAAGGAAGCACTCATAACTGAAGATTAAGTGATGTTTTTGAAGGTATATCACAATATTCTCTCATATAGTCCCATTTGTGATACAGAGCCAAAACTCATAAGCGGCACAGGGAGATACTGGCAAAGTGGACCTAACAGTAACAGGGTACAGGCACAATTCCAATGAATATAAAAGCCATGCATAAAAGACCAATGTTAAACCTAAGAGCAAAAGGTAGAGTTAAAAGTCCAATGTAAAAGTCAAAAGCTACAGGTGAAAGCCAAGCGTAAAAGTCGATAGCAGTAGCTACAGGTAAAACCCCAATGTAAAAGCCAATACCAAAAGCTACAGTTAAAAGTCAAATGTGAGAGCCAATATCAAATGCTACAATCAAAACTCCATTGTAAAAGCCAATTGCAAAAGTTACAGGTAAAAGCCAAATGTGAAAGCCAATAGCAAAAGCTACCGGAACAAGCCCATGTAAGAATCAATAGCAAAAGCTACAGGTAAAAGTGCAAAGAAACATGTGTACAAACAGGTAGACATGAGTTATAAGTGCAAGTGATCGGTATAAAAGTGAACGGAACAGGAAAAGGGCCAAAGACTCACGGGGGTGCTGCCATCTGAGAGGGTGGCCATGCTGATGGATGTGCTCATCTTGCTGGAGGAAGACAGGGACGGGGGTGAGGGGCTCCTCTTCTCAAGGCAGCTGTGGTGCATGACGTCCTGTCGCTGCATGAACTCACGCCACGCACGCTGGATACTGACCACAGGAGAGGCAAGCCTTTACATAGAAATCAGAACTAAATATGCCATCACAAATATCACTGTGGATACCAGTGTGACTGTATGCGAAGAGGAATGACTGCTGTCTGTATGAGGTTATGTATGTAATGTGATGGGGTCTACAGCTCAGTCACTGAAGCGGTGTCATTTCATAGCTAACCAGTTGATGGCAGTATAGAGATGCCAGAAACCGAGGACTACAGGTTTCATGTATCAGGTGTAATTAGAAACATGGCGATGGCTCGTCGTCCCAGTGAAATCTTGATTTAGACACATGAAGATTGTGATTTTAAGTTATTTCCTTAAATAAAATGCTGATTTCAACTTAGTCGCTTCCCAGGAACATTAGCTCTTTTGTGAAGAGCTGAGGAATGCATCTTCTCCTGTTTTCCCAGGGAGACAGTGATTCTGTGTCCAAGGCTACCATATGTCAGTCTGTGAGGCTTTAATAAAACTGGATAAAATAACAGCCCAGGCGGGGAGCCATCTGCCAGCATGGAGCTGTGATTGACGTGCTGGGGAGCGCCGGGGTAGGCGTGGGGGCCCTCAAATGAGAGAAGAAAAATAACTCACATCAACACCTTAGACTCCAACGGCCGAGCGGTGACAGCAATCTGGGTAATGTTGTTCTCCAGGTCCATGGTCAGCGGATGACTGCAGTGGAAAAAGAGAGGAGAATAAAGAGATGTCCTCGGGAGAACAAACAGTCATTATGAGAGGCCAGACGGTTGGAGGTGGTGTACCATGAGCGCCAGGCAAAAAAATCCAAAAATCCAGTGTCCTATCCTATGCATGACACATGAATTACTGATGAAATATTAGTTCTTCAGGTTTGCATTTATCCATGTATATGTATGTGTATATGTGCTGTCTGGATGCTGAGCCGCTCTCTCTCTGCGTCTGAGTATGCTGAACACGTAGGCAGCTGTGTGTTTGGGCACACTCACCGGTAATCTCCTTCATTTCCAAACTTCAGGCCAGTCTGCAGCGCCTTCAGCTCCTCCTGAGGGAAGGAAGGCATGGAGAGAAGGTGTGGCTTTAATCAGCGGCTAACGCACCGCAACCCGCAGAAGGTCCAAGGAAAGGTCAGGTGAAGCCACAGCGCAGGGGTTCTCCTGCAGCTCACACTGCGAGCGTTTCTCGCACAGTGAGTCATGCTGCACTGGAAGATTAACGCCCATCCCCACTGCATGTCAACTACCCCCCAATTCTGTGATTGAAGATAATTATGCAAAACCCTTACCTTGAATTTCTTCAGTAAAATACCCAATTAATGGGTAAGCTAAACATCATCACCCCAAAAAATTTAAAACAAGAATGAATGAATGAATAAACAAATAGACAAACAAACAAATACATAGTAATAATAGGAGATTAAAAGTGCAGTGCCAAAATCCCAACAGTTGATTTAATGATCTTCTTGTGATTTATTTATTCCATTTAAAATGGGTAAGCCTCCTGGTGAATAACTGGCAAGACTAATTTAATTACAAGTGGAATTAAACTGCAGAATCTCTCTTAGTGTCGCCGGGGGTAATGAGAGGAAGTACCTATGCATTCAGACATGTATAAACACATTCACGTACACACTTACCCACCTTTGAACATGTATCCCCACAAAGCAGGGAAGCTGCAGAATATAACAAACACTGTCTACACACACGGGCATATTTCCGGATGCGAGGCACCGCCTACCTTCTGGCATTGTTTAGGTAGACATGCAGACTCTACTGCCCTTAATTTGTTATGTGATAAACACTATAAATGATTACGTCTGGGAATTAAGGTCAAGCCTTGCATGATTAATAATGTGACTGGATGTCAAGCAGCCATATTTTTTTCTTAAAGTGGCAATTAACCTTAGCAGCACATGACTGAGTGACTGCACAGCGAGGGCATTACTGTAGATGCGCCACATGTTGGATGGAGACCTGGATGCCCTGTTGATAGCACTGATATTGTGCTGACTGCTGTAATGTACTTAAACAAACGGGCAGAAATCTAAAGCAGGGTGCAACCCAAAAAGCCATCCATTACATGCCATCCATTCTGTAAATATGGGATCGGGTGGCATTTAAAAATGAAATGCAGTGCCACATATCGATCCATGGAAAAATGCATAGTTTTTTCCCCACATTTCCCTACACATTGCACACCCCCCCCTCCCCAGCCCCACTGAGTTGTAAAATTCCATCGTAGAGGACCAACACCCAGGTCAGAAGTTTCCTTGTTTCCTAACATCTCACTTCTGTCTGTCCCGGAAACCCGGCGGCTCCGCATTACAGCAGCTAGGCAGGCCAGGGGCGTTGGCTGGTCCTCCCACCCTACGTCTCGCTCCACTGGATAAGTAGTCGCCTCTATCCCTACCCTGCAATTGAGCTTCCTCTCCACAGAAAATCACTGTCATCTTCATCCCCCAAATCCCTTAAACTGCCTAGACACTGGAGAATCTGTTATACTATTCTTCCAGCCCAAATCCCTTTTAGGCTCCCTATTCTGTAACGGAGACGGCCGGTGAGAGGATGAGGCTGTTTCCGTTTCCATCCAGGTCTTACTCACTGTTTATCAGAGCTATTAAACTTGCTTCTACCCAAAGCTAGCGTGCTCAGGGACCAGGTCCCTCACTGTGGCAATGCCACCTAGAGGTAGAGCTCTGCTATTACCCTGATTACCCTGATTAGCCCCCACCCCTGGGAAACACAGCCGTGGAGAGTGGTTTGGTATACTTGGCCCGGAAATAGACAAGTGAACATCTAACTGCTTAGGGAGGTGAGTGGGTCACTGTAGCTGAAACCCGAGGCAGATACTGCCACATCCCTCTGGCAATGTGCAAGGCACCTGCTGTGCAGGAATGTGACAGGACAGGAGGCAGCTGGCGTGGTCTTCTGTTGCCTCCAGGTATCTGCATCTAAGCCAGGTTAAGCTGGCAAGAACATAATCATGTGTGGATAGTGAAAGGTCTCAGGTGAGAACGGGGCATCTGCCGTCTGTGTCTCCTGCATTCAGGCCAGTGCAGATGTCGCTCCTGCTTTTTCTAAGAGGAGATGGGAGGAAACTCTAAAGCTTCAAAACACATTTTGCACTATGATATCCAAATAAGATTTTTTGAAAAATTTGTTCCAATACATTTTTAAACAAAGCATAATGTGCTTAGCTCAACGTATGTTGTCCATGGGGCGCCTGGCATGGGAACCAAGGAAAACCAAGATGTGGAAGCGATGTGGTGTGCAATCACCCACATGCTAATGCCTGACCTTCAGAACACGTGGGCGACAAGTAGGACACCAGTGATGGACACGAATGAATGAAATCTGCAGGAGTCCTGCCCGTGAACAGGGTATTTAACCCGAATCGCTCAAGGAAAATACTGAGCTGTACAAATGACTAAAAATGGGAAGTTGCTTTGAATAAAAGCCACAGCTACACAGCTAAGTGTAAAGTAAATTAATTACCAGCTCAGCCTGTACTAGCCATTGAAAACAACATATCTTCACTTCAGGCGTTAAATAACAAAATCATTGGCTCTGCCCCATATGAATAAGGGAGTTCATTAACTCCTGTGCCAATAAAGATTTGCAATGGAAGCTCTCATACTCAGTACTTGTGCTCTGACTGCTTACAGGGCCCCAATAACCCACATCAATCCCATCTCCTGAACTCAACCCTTGTCTGATACTTAGCAACGCAGGGCAAAAAGCCCTGGAAATAAAGAAAGGTTTGCATAATTTAGCAATGCTAAGGACAGAAAATCTATACTCATTTTGGGTTGTGCACTGCCAAACACACACTTATTGATTATCAAGGCCGCTGGGGAAAATTTATGAACATGTTATGGGATGGTACAGCCTAAAGACAAGCTGTGGAATCTGGGACCCCACGTGCAGTAAAAACAACACTGGAGACAGAGAACTTCCACTTCCCCGTGTCCTCACCTAGGGAGGAGGGAGGAGGAAAGCTGAGAGACACTAAACACAACCACGAACGTAAACAATATACTTTTGGTCTTGGCAAGAGTGTCTTGCTAACTTCCCTCCCGAAAACGAACTTGGGGCGCAATGAATCATGGGATTGGTCTTGTTTGGCAAGGATGCAACTGATGCATCCTTGATATTTGGGGTGGGTTATGGGAAAGGTAGAGGAACTTTTCAAAAAATAAAGGAGAGGATAAAGAGTAAGTGCCAGCCTGGGGGGACTTTGTGGTAAAGCACAGGTGGCCCCTAGATCTCGAGAGAAATTAAACTGGACCAGTGCCAGATGAACAAGAACGGGCAAACAGAGAGGTGCCAGAATGAGTTACAGCCTCCATCTCACCCGTTTGCGAGGCGTAAATCTCCATCCCCAATACCTGAAATCCACCAAACTTGTATATCCTATGTACTTGAACCTAACAAGAAAGTATGAGTTATGGCTATAAAACAGGCTCATTGCAAAAGATTATACTCCTTCTGTATAATTTCTGATTTAGCCATCCAGTACAGTAGGTGGCCTTGCACAATATGGCTATTAAAAATATCACTATAAACAGATGCATAATGTATTGACATATTCAAAATACAATCCTGTTTAATCATATCTTGTTGTAAAAACTGATATCATTTGCAGCTGTATAACCCTTTCTGACCCTAACCCTAATCCTAATCCCAACCCTAATCCTAACCCCAGACAGACATCTCCTGTAGTTCATGTCTACAGTGGGCATGATGAGAGGAATGCATCCATTATTCCAACTTTGCGGTGGCCATAAATACTTAATAGGAACTCAGTTACTACTGAAGTATAAATCATGAACAAATACTGTAGCTACTTGAGATAAAAGATGCCTCGAGATTCATTAATAATGAAAAAACATGAGATCAGTATCTCACTTGTTGTATTCATTTGTTCCTTCAGCAGTTCACAAAGGTTTACGGAGTTAAAAGATATACACAAGCAGCCAAAATTGTGGAAACACTTCAAATTTTTGAGATGCACCACGATTCATGAATAGTGAACAAACATGAGATCAGTATGCATCAAAGACTTTGTTCGTGGTTTAATTACTACATAAGTACAAAGTACTCAAGTACAGTGTTGCCTGATGGCTTATCTGAAGTGCAGGGTGATGATCAACTTGGGGCCCATCCCAGGGGAACATGGGGTGCCAGGCGGAGCACAGTCCACCACAGGGCGCAAATATGACATTATTTTAGAAACACTCAGGCCAAAGTCACCCGGCACCAGGTGACCGAGCAGACCAGACACCGATGCCTGCTTTTACTTCAGCTCCTTCTCTAGAGCGCCTCGGCTACCAGGTCAAGTTTGTAAACACCTTGTCACCATTTGCCTCCTGCACATTTGAACTGGCAACAGTGTGATAAGACTATTATTGTCGGTGAAAGAATGGAAAAGGGCATGAACCAGACACCAGCAGATGTGTTTGCGCTTCTAATGAACTCAGTTACCGGAAATGGAAAGTCGGCGTGCTGCAGAGGACGCCGGCTTTGCGAAACATGATGTGTGATGCCCAGGATAATCAGTGTAAACAAGCTTGAGATTGAACGTGGGACTGAACTGCTGTCCTTACAAGTGATGGTTCGGTTATATTCCATAATGTTACATAAGGATACAGATGGGCCCAGTCACTATAGTTACACCTCCCTGGGGCACCAACCAGCACCTCCAGGACGTTGCCTCATATTGACGTAAAAACAAGTGATGCTGTCTAACTTGGTCTTATCCTAAGTATGTCTAGACAGACTATGCCCCCCCCATCAACTGTCCTGCTGTGCTGTCACGTCCCTGAGTGACCCTACTGTACTATCTACATAGCGCGGATGGATTTATTATCTCTGCTAGCACTGAACACCATGTTCTGTTTTTCGTCATATGTAATGACTTTGCTCTCAGCGGGATGCGAGTGGAGACAGCAGATGCCCTTTAGATAGGGGTTTCTGTGGCAGTATTTACCGTCACCGTCAAGGTGATGGAGGCTCATTCGTGCTGCGGCAGAGCAGAGTGTCAACGTGTTCTTTCGGAGAACTATCACTGAAACGGCTGAGGTTCAGAGGCACGTGGAGACGAGTGGGAATGTGATGCGATGTAAAAGCAGAGGAGAGCGACGGCCTCAGAGCCTCTCCTGCTCCGCAGCTTCTCCAGGTCTCAGGGTTTCAGGGCACGATGGGCCCTTGTCATCCTATCCCCCGTTTCCAGACAGACAAAACCGGTCCGGGGTAACTTTTTGCTGCCTAGAACTACTTACGGTATGGCTTCCTGAGTTAGCGGGGGGACATTTGGAGGCTGTAAAGAAGACACGCATAGAGGGGTTCTACTTGTGACAGAAGAGGCAGAGACATGTCATGGAGGTGAAAGATAGGAAAATAGGAGCGTTAAAGTGAAACCAGAAGCAGCTATAAATGAGCATTAGCAAACGGAATCGCATATAAAGGTCAGAGTTCAGAAGAAACATTTTTTTTTCCATTTTCATTGTCGAGCTCAGAGAACTATTTTTTTAAACATTTATTATCTATGGTTACTGGGCTAGACACAAGAGTAACGCCTTAAAGAGGGGCGTTCACTTTTTTACTTTATAAGGCCATGGATAGTCATTAGTTTTAAATTATCCATTGGGGCACCATTATATGGACAGTAAAATGTTTCATTAACATTGCCACAACAAAGAACGTTTTAATAATTGACAAACACTTTTCAGTTGGCTGTTTAATGTAACCTGCATGTATGTATGTTTTGGAAATAACGGCAAGATAAAAATTCCTGTGTGACGAGGCATTAAGCATCCAGAACAGGCCTGAGAATAACAATTTTATTGGGCTTTACAGCAGATTAAAATGGTAATACCCACTGTTCATCAAGATCAGTGTTTTATTATCCCACTGGAGTCAATTCAAATTCTTTGCATTCCCATGGCATAGACAAGGTTTATCTTGTAGGACACTGGATTCCATACCACGTGGAACAATTTAACAGCAAACACGTCATTATGAAAGTCAACAATAACTGCATCATTAAAGTGTAAAATGAAAACCAATTTCACTTCCTCCCCATTTAATTTCCATAAAAAAATATTTATCATTTCACATTCTTGGCGCCTCCTCAAAAGCAAGAGCTGCCGTGGTCTCACCGTACCTTTCTGATTGCTACTGAAAACTCCAGGTGAGAGTTACTATCCAATAATTTCACAGTAATTATGCGTCGCACAAGAACAAAAAGCAAATCATGGCACACGCTGCGATTCCCGGGCACCAGATTGTGGCCTGCACTCAATTGAGCGCACTAACCTTCGCTGCTCCCTGACTCAAAGCCAAATGGCAAGGCGTCGACACACACCTCCAGCTACATATTTTGTGGGTCAAGGACAGACCTGTTTTCATTCAGTCACATCCCAGAAGCTTACAGCCACTGGCGTCAGTCCATACCTGTTCGACCACTGACAGACACATGGGCCTGGGCGAAGGTGAGCAGATAAGTCACGCACACTGGCCACGTTATCCTCTCTGTCCCACTGAGACTCTTCGGGGGATGCTCAGCTTGACATGTAGCTCTGTTGCTTTTGTAAAGTGCAAGGGAAACAAATGCTTTGAAATAAGATGGGGAGGTAATGGATGGGGCGGCACCACCAGCTGAGTGACAGACTGCGCTGCTAAATCGGGAGCGGAGACAGGGACCATTAGCCCTCATCTCCCCCTAGTATTCAAAGTAATGAAGTAGAAAGTTGCAAAAAAAAGAGAAAACCATCCGATCTCTGATTAATGGGCAAGCTGTGACAGAGAGGGGAGAATCAGTGAAGTGTACTCAGTGATGGAGGTGAGGCAGGGGTTGCTGATTATAGGAAAAGCACATTTCAGGCCACAAAGTAAGTGCCTACTCCTTTCTCCTACTTTTATAATGAAAGAACTCTATTATAAAGCAGTACAATAGTGTCCTGTTAATGTTCTGCACTGCAAGCCCCAGAAGAGATTAACAAAACATACTTTAATGCACTAAACCCTTCAGGTAAAATCATGCACCTGCAATGTGTTAGGTTTAAAAAAGAATTATAAACCCAATAACTTAATATAGGAGCAGCATAAAGAACGTAAGTACTAGTACCTGCTTATAAACAGACAGCATATAATTGCTTTCACTTGTTGATGGTGAAGCCACGAAACATACAAAATGTGCCAGATGTGCATAAAATGTCATAAAGTGTCTTGGATAGGTCGCCTGAATACATAATGAAATCTAAAATACACTAAACGACACATCAGAGCTGCAAAATTGTACTAAATTAAAACCTTGAGATTAATTTCCAAATGATGTATGGATTCCAAATGAGGTGAGCAATGTCATTTCATACTATACTGCTCTAGCTACTGTTTCTTATAAAGAAGCAGAACCTACAGCGATTCAATCACCTAACAGCTCAAAAGTAATTTTCCTTACTGCCAAGACGTGTACGGGAAACCTGAGATTATGTTTGATAATAAAATACCTGTGCTTTAGTTATGGGTAACATATTTCTCAGTTTTGTGGCACACACACATAGCTTTGTATTCCATTCTCTGTGGGGACTGTCCATTCATTTCTATGTGAAAAACCCTAATCTTATAAAAACCTTAACCGCTACCCAGCCCTGACCTTAACCATAAGTAACCAAACAATATATAAGACTTTTGGAATTTTTAGTTTTTTTTAATGCAGTCATAGATTTTTATAAAACTAAATTACCCCTTGTGGGGACTGAAAAAATAACAGATTTTTATCACATTGTTAGGACATCATACATAAAACACACACACATATCATTTATACCCCAAAATCAATTAAACCAATCTTTCTCTAAAGCTGCTCCACCAAAAAAAGTTTTAAATACACATACTTTCATTATAATTTCGATCTTTTTTGTAAATTCTCCTCAAGCCGTCATCCAAATTCAGCCATGCAGAAAATGAAAACAATTGAAATATTTTTCGTGCTTAAAATAAGCAGAGTCTGTGCAATAGCTCATCTAAAGAAGAGAAAACGGGGCAGACAGAAAGAGAGCAGGTGAGAAAGTGGGGGCACCATGCAATTGAACAGCACACTCCACAGTGATGGTATCTTATGGTGATCAGACAAACACATACAATCAAACACTTCCAATTTCCCTGCTCACCATATCATTTCATAACCTCATCACTCTCCTGGGTTGAGATGAAAAGGTAAATGAAAAGGTCTGGGAGATGAATAACTCATGTTTAGCACGTCCATCCCTAGTGTAGCATTAAACTTGTATATCATTGCTGAGAGGGTCCAAATGTAATGTCACATTGCATACCAAGTGCAATAAGCAGAGTCACAGCTCAGAGTCTGCTTTATGCAATGTGGGAGGAGTATCAAGGTTACTTAGCATGGAATAAATCAGCAGTTCTTGGTTCATGGACTGAGAAGCGAGTCATTGTTAAGACATACATTGTGAACGTTCAACTAGCTAAGAAACATAAGAGCCCCTTATTGAGAGATGATTCAGGCCACTGACCAAGTCAGATGGCCAGAGCCTTGACCACGGCACTGGGTCACTGCCTTTATTACATCTTGTGGTGACAGTTAGTTTACCTCTATTCCCTGATTTCTCTGTGTATTTGACACTGCAGCTAAAGCCCTTTGTGTGAACTAAGACCATTCACACCTATAAAAACTTGCACTGTGTCTTGCTGTGGTGATTATGCTGCAGGGTATGAGTGGAGATTGACAGGTACACAGCAAATCATACCCAGACTGCAGTAATGAATATTTCCAGAGTGCTTGGATTTCCTTATGCATCTGAGATCAAATTGGTAATGGCAATGACCTTGAATTTCAACTTCTTCCTCATGTACTGTATATACTGGTCGCCTTCCTGGAATCCAAAGATATACCATAAATTTTGACACTAAACTGCACTCGGCGTGTAACCGTGTGTGTTAATGTATTTATGTATGCAATGGATGGGAGTATCACCTAGAGTGCCCTGTCTTCTGGAAAGAAGATTAATATAGGTCTATGAAAAAACATATGTATAGACACATATGTTGACATAGATACATGCACATCTAAATAGGTGCTGCAGTGAGGCTAGTGAATGTAGCTGTACGCTTTTACTATATTTAAGTACAGAGTTTATAAATATAAGTCCAGGACATTCATTCCTACAATAATAGAAGAAAGCATTTATTTCCTCGTAAATCTACCAACTAGTAAGAGCTTAAACTTTGGTTCCATAGCTGAATGCTCGATTTAGGAGCTGCACCGGCACAATAAATCATGACGTCACCAACCAAAGAGGCTTAGGAGCTCTTTCATTGTAGGTCCATAAAAGACAATATGCTTCATCTGTTCCCCCAGAACTTCCATTTGTCATTGAATAATTACAGCCCAGTGAAAAACTACTTAATTACCACTCACCTCAACCTCATTTCTCTGGTTACCAGAATTTATTCTGAACTGTGAACAGGATTTCAGATACAGTTTATCAGAAATGCACACATTTACTTGATATGTTCCTGCTTTTGTCTTTTTTTAGCCCGCCTTCCTCTGTACTTTTATTTTTGTGAGGATATAAAGGACAATCAATTATACTCACTTCAGATAGAACACAAGGGAGAGTCACAGCAGTACATATTTTCTGTTCGGACACAATGTAAAGCAGGCTATACCTGGAAAAAAAATATTTTTGTTTTATCAATAGCAATTTTTATACTTTTCAAATACATAAAAGCAATATCCATCCATCCATCCATCCATCCATCCATCCATCCACCCATCCATCTTCTGTACCCGCTTCTCCAAGGTATAAAGCAGGAATGGGCATCAGCCCATCGCAGGGCATACAGACCATTCACACCTACAGAAAATTTTGATAACCCCGATTTACCAATAGAACCATGGTTCTAGACAGTGGGGGTAAACCGGAGTGACTGGAGGAAACCCCAGAATGACACAGGGGAGAACATGCAAACTCCACACACATGGAACCCGGGCGACAGTGCTGAGGTGACAGAGCTAACCGTGGCAGCACCGTGCCGCCACATCAAAGCAATATTATCGGCTGAAACTTATTAACCTGGGAGAAAAACTCAGGAATTAAGACTTTCCTTCCCCTCATATCATGCACTCTTTTTCAACACCCCTCCCTGCAGATTATAAACCTGCTAAAAGAGCTGAACCGTGTCTGGGAAAGGACTTGAAATAGAGAGTCAGGTGACAGGGAGTCTGCGAACGTTGGGTTCATCTGCCCTAATTGCTGATATTACATATAACTTGAAGTCTTCAGCCATGTTACACCCTCAGTAACTTGAAGACCTGGTGCTGACATAGCATCACCGCCCAATCTCATGCACTATGCCTCTGTTGACTCTCTTGCCATTTGTTTTATTCATTTGCACGGGGACTTCCATGGGTGCTTTGCCCGTGGGATGAAACTACTTGAGTAATATGGACACTATCATTAGTTCCGCTAATGATCCGCTGTTCATGAGCACAAAGATGTTTCCATTCCTAAAAAGTCTGTTCCTCATCACAAAGAAGTACATAAAAAAAATCCATCCCTGTCAATCACTTCAGGCTAATGACTCTGCATTCGAGCGTACATTCAAACGGCTACCATCTGCTGCAAGGCACCAATTACACCTATGATTCTTGCAAGCGCCCCCCTCGCAGGGGACTCAAACAGCATTAAGTGCGGTGCTTCATCACCATTCCATCTCACACTTCAGTTTTGCGTTTGTGAGCCCGTTTCATCTTGGTTACTCATGGCTAAACTGTCTACGCTGCACAGTATGGCCCTGCTTGTCTTGCCATTTCGTGTCGGGCAGCTACAAATGTATTAGCTTCTGTATTATTGCTACTGAGTGCATGAATTAAAAAGATACAACCAAAAACAAGCGTGGTCTATTTAATGTAAGCAAAGTAGCAGGAAATGCCTGTTAAGGTTTTGGTGAACTGCCCATCAGACCTATCTGACATTTCCATGACTTCACAGGTTGGTTCTGTAGTCAGGGTCCTTACGATCAGTGGGAGTATGAGATTGGCACACGTCGCCCGCTTAAGAGCAGCATCCTTGGGTGGCAAACATGGCAATTGCTTAGCAACAGCCACCTGCTCCACTCTGTGAGTGCAGGGGAACTACTGGTGGGAGGTAAAAGTGCTGGAAAAGATGAAATGAAATGGGAGCAGTATGCTGGCCTGACTTTTTGCCTTAGCTCCCGTTTGTGGCTGGCAATTATCCCAGTGGCTTTGTCAGCCTCCTTTCTCTGTGTCTGCCTTTGTTCTCATCGGGGGGGGGGGGGGGGGCGGACCCCCCTGGGACCTCGCAGTGCCCCAGGGGGGCCCTTCCTTTTTCCACAACATGCATTTATTTTAAAAATGACCTTCTTCCATGCCACATGGTTAT
>JAODKE010000139.1:256782-303399 GCA_026779605.1 Mormyrus hasselquistii
GCAATATTAACATAAAATAAGCAACTACATGAAATCAGAGTGACCAGCAATATTAACATAAAATAAGCAACTACATGAGGGGATAATATGTATCACATTATCATTACTCCAACAGTGATGTTAATACCATAGAACCATAAACACACACGCACACACACACCCTTGTAATTATATCTTTGTGGGGACTCTCCATTCATTTTTATGGGGAAAAATCCTAACATGACAACCCCCACCCAGCCCTAATCTTAACCATAAGTAACCAAATAAAGTACGAGTCTTTTGGCATCTTTTGTTTTTTGGTTGAATTCACAGATCTTTGTGGGGACCTGAAAAACTTTCCCCACAACGTCAAAATAACTGGTTTTTATTACATTGTGGGGAACATGTGGTTCCCACAATGTAATATAAACATAATCCACACACACACACACATATACGAATGTAAATGCCCTCTTTGGTCAGCAAACGAATGCAGCTTGAAGCTCTGCCCCCCACGCGAGAGTGTCACTCCTGTGGTTCTCAGGTTTGCTTCCTCGAAAGTGGAATGAGCTCCCCAACCACATCCGGTCATCAGATGTCTTGAGGCCCATCTTCCAGAAATCTATTAATTCCCCCTACTAGCTTGATGTTCCCTGAAATTTTCTTAATATTAAGTAGAAGTTGTTGCTCCCGCACCGATGCTGCTTTCGCTTCTGCCTGCGCATTCATTGGAAGCTCCGCCTAGTCGCACTAAGTCAGCTCCTTGACAGCATGAATGCTTGCAATGTGTTAATCTGCCTCATTTGTAAATCGCTTTGGACAAAAGTGTCTGATAAATGCATAAATGCAAATGTAACATCTGTAACATACCACAAGATAAACTAATTTATTAATTTCATACTACAGTTTTGTTTAAAAAGTTATATAAAGTTTTACTTATAATGGCAAACTACGCTAAACCATTCAGGGCTTCTGTGGTTGTGATGGAAGACCTTTGCAGAACCACTGACGGCTACAGTCATTTTTTTTTCTCCCTTAAACATGGGTGTTACATCAAAAAGATGTGATTAATGGAAATGATTAATTATTCAACACTTAAATGAACACATCTGAGGGATGGAACTAAGAGATGTAGTTTGTGAAACAGCTTCAAGGAACTAAGGCATTCTGTACAGTATTCTGTATTGTAACTCTTCCACTACAGCCCATCCACTGGTCCAGGTTGATCTACCGTCATCCCCGGGAGCCAAGACACAGGGCATAAGTCAGGCTCAGATCACCTTGTCCAGCATTTAATGAACAGAATGAATCAGGTCTTAAAAGAAAAATACCTACCAGCGAGTCATTCCGGCCTAACTGTTGGATCATGTTTCTCATCACGCCAGGAACAGAGAGGTCATGGACACATGGAATTCATCTCCTTACAGAAGGTTCCCCATTATGATAACGACCCAGATAAATTTCCCCACAAAAAAGATGGGAAGTTTTTAATTGAAAACTGTTGAGTTACTGCCCCTAGGTAAAGAGATGGAGCACACTGCCCCTAGGTAAAGAGATGGAGCACACACCACAGCCAGACTATTACATTTGCCCTCCACCCCTTCTACAGGGAGGGGGGCAAATTCATATTCAAACCCCCTCCACATTTTTTCCCTTGCAGAATCTTTTTAAATACAATACTGAAGAATCAAGCTGCACATCTCCCTGCCTCTTCCAGCAGCCATGCTGGAACATTCGAGTGGCCGTCCCCATACTGTTACCACGGGACTGAACTGGTTACCAGGCATAAATGAAATCTGAAACACCAGGACTGCACGGAACTTTAAAGCCAGATGTCAGCTTGAACAAAGGAGCTTTTGTAAAAGTATTAGTCTTTGGTTTATTTCTAATTATTCCCTAGGACAGTGGTAAAGATGCTGAAGAGGGTTCAGCTAGTCTTGACCATAAAGCTACAGTACTCACAGAAAGTCTTTGGACACTTAGTTAATGGAGTAAAAATATCGCAAATGTCTGGGTGTTATAACAAAATTATTAGTTTCTTTTGTGTACAAAAAAATATACATCACATTAGAAACAATCAGTTGTTTTAAGCAAAACATTCATTTAAAATAGTAATAAATTGAAACCCAAATTATAGGTCTAAAAGAGCTGCTCTGAGTTAAAAAGCTCACTGACAAGCAGCTTCACTGGGTGCTTTTTAATTAGTAACACCAAACACCACATAAAACACCAAACATCTGTGTTTAGTATCAATGAATAGCAAAATGGCAGGAACAAAACTGAATGAGTCAGTCGAAAAAATTATGACACTTAATAAAAGAAAATGTCCATGCAGAAGAAATGTGCAAAATTAAACAAGCATCCCCAGACTTTCTGTGAGCTGCATAGGTGCAGCATGAAAGCAGCATCAAAGAAGATCCGCTTTTCATTTTTTCCTCTCCTACTGTCATAATGAACCATCATAAATATAGCAGACTGCATGCCGTGGCTGAAGATATGAGGAGGTACAACGGTAACATTTACAGTCTGTGGGAGAGATGGAATCCAGTCACCCTCTGCTCCCCAGTCCCTCAAGTGAAACATCAGGATTTTTATTTAGAAACATACGTCAGAGCCAGAAATTCAGAGGAACGGGAACAATAATGTTGCTGGAAAAGGCTCCGGTTTTCATTATCAGAGCGGCACTAGTGAAATAGAGATATCACTTTTTTTTTTTTTTTTTTTTTTTTAAATAATAAATAATATACCACGTCCTGCTCCCTGCGAATTTTATTTGACTTGTAATGATTGTATGGCCCGGCTTCAAAATGAGAAAATGCCACTAAATTGGGCCTTGCACTGCGCCATAGAAAACTCCATATATATTGTCAGCCGTGATATGTGCTAGATGTTTAACTGGGCTTTGTGCTTGCCTAGAATGCAACATTTCCACTGGTTTTATAGTCCCATACTGAAGATTTACCAACCAATGACAGGCACGTAATGGACTGTATATCGAAAGATTAATTGATCTCTGTTTCCTCAAGCTCAGCCACTAGATGTGTTGGGCTGCTTCCATTGAAACAATGAGATATTCATAGTTCAAGCCCCCTTAAACATGAGCCTCCTCTGACAAAGAGCCAGCGATTCAGTTGGAACGGACAGGGAAACTTCCAGAACATACGTTCTAAAGTAAATGCACTTGAGAGAAGCTTTGCTCCATTGTCATCACTTACGCCTCTTCGGCTGAGCCGCAGCTCTCCGTCGTGAGAGTGCCCTAATTAGGGTGCTTATACTCGAGAGCAAAGTGAATAAATCAGAGTGGGCAGTGTCTTCACGCAGCCATCAGCTATGGGGGGGCATATGCCTCTGGCAGACAAGAGGCGTAACTGGGGGACCCAGAGACATGAAAGGAAAATCAGGGAAGTAAAAGGAAAAGAGGAGAACAGAAGACAAAAGAGAGATAGACTATCTTAAATGCTTATCTCTGGGCCTGCAGTTCACATTAAACAACCAGCAGCACTGATCAGAACCTCTTTACCCCAAGGCATTGCGTGTGTACTACACAGAACAAATGATACTTAACTAGCAGACATTCATGCAGAACTCTTCTTAAATCTGTGCTGGACTGATGTGGATATCAGGGCTAAACAAAGCGTGATTATCTGCCAGGTTCACCGGAGCTGCTGAGATGATGGGCATCCGGCCAGGAGCATCCATAAGGTAGCTGTTTCTCAACCCGGTCCTTGGGGATCCACAGACGGTCCACATTTTTACTCTCTCCTGGCTCCCGATAGAGCAAAAACGTGGACTGTCTTTGGGTCCCCGAGGACCGGATTGGGAAACAATGGGAAAGAGAGTTGCAGCAACAATGACAGCAGGGAAAAATCCCAGGCCAGAGAACATAACAACCATCACGGCAAAAGCTCCAGGCTGTTAGCGTGGCTGCATTGGTTGAGATGAATCTAAACGTCCCAGGCTGTGGTCCACACCAGCAACCTCCCTAGCCTGCCCTCCCTGGAAGTGCCTGCCAGTTACTATTACAGCTGTCATCAGGACACTTAGTTGAGTAAGGGAGTGTCTATATCTACAGTCTAGATGGCACTTGTTGGTGCATTAGGACATAAAAGGAATTCATGGGCTGGAATTTTTTTTTTTAAATAAGCGTAAAGCAATACCACAAGTTAAACGTGAAACGTGAGATTTTGCCCGGCTATGGGATTTCATTATAATTATCATTTTAGAGACAAGTGTGCCCTTATCAGCTGATGTGTGGTGTGTCCATGAGAGATGTGTAATGGTATGCAAATGAGACCCAGCTCAGCTCATCGTCACGGTGCCGAACGAATGTGTGCATGACAGTGCCAGTGTTATTCCTGCCTGCCTTCGCCCCAGACCTGCCGATGGTGGGAGCAGACAGGCTGCATGCCTGAGACACAGCGACACATAGGTCTTGGGGGGTGTCACGCTCCCCTGGTGGCAGAAGATAAGCAGCAAGGCTTATCGCCCCTCATACAATGCAGGAGAATGAGCACAGAGCCTGGAGCTGCCCGCGTCCTCGCTGAAAGGAGCCAGGGAGCCGGAACAACGGCAGGCTGGTGTGTTGAATTTTCTTCAGCTGTACAGCTGGACGGGTGCCTGAGGCAGTGGCTGCGTGTGTAGGGACCAAGTAGGATCCTACTTTACCCTGTACTGTTTTACTTTGTGTGTTACTGGGGGCTATTTTGAGCAATAAATTATAGTTTTTTTCTTAGCTTTTGGCTTCTCGGGTATTTGAGTATACTGTATAAGTGGGTTAATTTGTAAGGAAATAATGTGAAATTATTATGTGTGCAAATATGAGGGGAACATAGGTAAAGGCAGAAATTTCAGCAATTATGATTGTATTTTTTGTCAAAGCGGTTTGCCTGAGACAGAGACGGAATACTTTTGTATGCTCTCTAGTATGTGGTGTTTCCCTGCTGGAATATCAGATCCCCTCACTAGCTCAGACAGCAGCCTGCTCTAAGCACATGGCTCCAATCCTTCCATCCTTGCACTCCATACTATCAGTTTCGGAGTCCTGGGAAGAGCTGCAGTTCCCTCCGGTCAGCCGGGTTATTCTGGGGTGACGCTCAGCGCAAAGCCACATCGCAGCTGGATCTCTATCGTCTCACGTTTCACGGTTTTCGGGAAAAGCGTTTACTGATTAAGTGGCCGAGCCATTTAAGATGCCCTCCTTCTGCATGGAAATCGTAGATGGCAGACTGTTCACTTACGAAACAGATCAGGAGACCCCGGAATCCCTGCTGGAGGAATAAATTGGTTTTGCTTCTTCAGGAAGGGAGGGAGGGAGATCAGCAGGGATTTATTCCGCAGCAAACGCAGTAGCTCCAGCCGGAAAAGGTTCCTTTGTTCATCCTATCAGCACTTTGCTTTCCAAAAGGTAGCTGTATACCTTGTGCTGTAGAATCTTCCAGGGGTGTAGCTGGGTGAGGATCGGATGTAGAGGGAGGTACTTCGGGTAAACTTCAGGTATATGGGAGGCCTGAACAGGCCAGTGCTGAAGCTAAAATGGATGGTCACAAGCAACCGAACGCATTCACTGAAACAGACTTTAACCGGGGAGTAAAATAATAAGAGAACTAGGGAAACGGCCATTATGGACAACCAATGATTTAAAAGTAGAATTAGTCAATTTAAAAATCATCCACCGGTCATAACATTCTGCTACAGTTGAGCAGCAGTTAGCATAAGACATTAATTTTCTTGTATCTGCATCACCCTTGTAAAATACGTGTGTGTGTGTGTGTGTGTGTGTGTGTGTGTGTGTGTGTGTGTGTGTGTGTGTGTGTGTGTGTGTGTGTGTGTGTGTAAACCTAAGCATTGTTTCTCACTGTGCAAACATGTTGTCTTTCTTCCTTCCTATCTCCTCTACCGAAGAGTCATTCTCAGGAAGACATTCTCATCGAGAACAAATCCACCCATTTTCCAATTTATCAAATTATTCCCACAATTTGTTAATATATTTATTTACTCACCTCATTTCACTGTGGAGGCATTTTAATTTGCATGTAAATCACCTCAATCCATTACCCTTACATACATAATTGTTATCACAGGAGTAATTCAATGAGTAAATACCTCTAATGGGATAGCAGAATTAAAACGGTCTGCTGGTGTCCAGTGGAGGCTGAAATATGACTCTGTCACTTTGTCCACTCCAATTTTCTCCTTGCGGCATGATGATTTCAGCCTGGGATGCAGTAATAGAAATCCATACTGCCTCTCTCTGGTGTGCCCAGTCTCTATCTCAGTCATACACCGGGATGCACAAATACTGCATGAAAATGCTGCCAGGTCAGGTACCAGCAGAGGGCAACAGGGCAGCGGCCACTAGTAGGTAGTGGTAGAGGGAAATAAAAAGATTATATCTCCTAACAGGTATGGATCTTCCATGCTTCTGTGGTTGACATGCATGTAATAATGTGAGGCTGACAACATAGCATGTCTATGGGCATATTTTGTCTCTTAAACTCAGTGTATGTGTCAAACTGCTGAGACTTATATAAGTGTAGATTTTGTTGATGCAGCCCACATTATAATGGATTATAGTGTGCGGCAGACATTATGTGTCAGTGCGCATGTGCAAGGACATTGACTAGATGCTCCCAGTAGGTGGCAGCACTGACTTTAGCAATGCAATGGTCAATGAAAAAATAGTATAAGAATAGCTGTAGGAGAGAGGTCCGAGTTCATTTTGTCATCAATAGTACTAAATAACACGGTATGCAGTAGTTCCCTAAAATTTCCAAACCTAGCAAGAACTTCGTAAAAGTTTGCTCACCTCACCCTACTGCTTGTATTTGTGTTTATTACAATACATCTGCCCTCTGCTGGTCTGGTGGAATATCAATGCTGTACATATGCACTGACTGTTTACTATCACAGACAACTGTAGTATGTACACAAGTGTTTACACTCACGACTGTGACCATAACGACGGATGGATGGATGCAAGTACTGAATGAATTAGGCATCACACAAAAGTCCACAGTCTAGTGAATTCTAAATCTTATGGATCATAGCTGTGTTGTAAATTTCCAATGGGATAAAAAAACAACAATATTTTTCTTGATGTTTGTTCATTTCCATCTGCTGAATTGCAGACGCCCATACCCTTCAGGAAGCTTACATCAACACCCCTTTTTTTTACCGTTTTCCTAAAAAGAAAAAAAAAACATACACTGCCTGACCAAATAAAAGTCACCGCTTGAATTTCAATCAGCAGGTACTTAAAAGCCAATGATCGCATCTTTATTAAAGCTCAGCAACGTTATGCAGCGATACAGTGAAGTCAGCTGAGTACCGGAATCTACTGAATGGCCAGTTTATCCCATCAGTGGATTTTTTCTTACCTAAGGGCATGGACATATTGCGGGATGATAATGCCAAGACTCACAGGGATCGGACTGTCAAAGAGCGGTTTAGGGAGCGCAAGGAATCATTTTCACACGTGAATTGGGCAGTACAGAGTTTTGACCTTAACCTTACTGAAAGTCTTTGATCTGTGTTGGAGAAGACTTTATGGAGTGCTTCAACTCACCTATCATGAATGCGAGATCTTGACATGAAATTAATGCACATCAGGATTTAAAAAAATGTTGAGATGCTGCATAAGCACATGGAAACAATGCAAGTTAAAGGTGCTCCAACAAAATATTAAACTGTGCGACTGGCTTTTTTGGCCAGGCAGTGTGCTGACCATCAGCGAGCAAAGGAACTAATACCATCCTTAATCATCTTAGTCATTTAGGGATTTCACCCAACAAAGTTACGATTAAGCAAGTCGCCCAGGGACCTACATGCAGAATATCTTTGCAGTGCTGACTGTCTCTTTGCCGCCAATTATCATACCCTTTTCATTTGCCCAGGAATGGATACCATCAGACTCGTGTATGGAGCTTCTTTTACATTAACTCACAAAGTTAACTTTCTGTAACTTTCAGAGAAATTCTGAAACAGACTCCTTTACTGGAAAGACAAGCTTTCCAGTGCATTCCTGCACATACAGTGAATATTTAATCATGGTTTATATCAAAGACATCAGTGATTGTTTCATAAGGGGCCACACTCATATTGATAGGATTGGAATGGTTATGAAAGTCGTGCCTATTTCTTTGTGGTGGCACTTTGCTTGTAACTGTGTATTTATTTACTCCAGCAACATTCACCGCCATGTGCCAGAAAATGTGAATGGGTATCAAAACCTGTTTAATTAAATAAAATATTTGGTCGGACCATTCAATCGCAGTTTGAATAAACCGCAAAGCTCAGACGATGTTGTATAACTTTTGAAAGGGATTAACGCAAATGAAGTGAGGCACGTTAAAAATACCAGCCTCCTACAGTCAAGTAAATCCTAGCAATTACTGCACACTATAATGAGTGTGAGGTATTAACGTGATATTAATGAATATGAGCAGCACACACATATGGATTTACGAGGCTAAAAGGGGGAGGAGGGATTAAATCATTATGTCAGATTTATGTCTTGGTGATATTTACGGCTTTAATAAGATCCAGTAAGCAAAGCCCATAAAGCTACCAATGATTTCCTTCAAGACCCCGGACTGTGTCAGCACTATTCACCCTGTGGACGTGACCCTGTTTACATACACGCATCTCTAAACGGCAAACAGTGTCTCCAGCTAATCGTGACCTGACTGCAGGAAGTATATTTCAATAGTAATTCATCCTGCTGGCTTTACGATTAGTGGCACCAAAACCCTAATATTAACTGCCAATGATGGTGAAAGTAGAGCAGGTCTCACCTGAGTGGGCAATGTCGATCTAACAAACAAACAAACAAGCGGCTGACCTTTACCTCTGATCTGTTTGAGGGCTCTCACGCCATTTAAATATAAAATGTAGCTACGGCCTGAGAACATCAAAGGAAAATCCACAAAAGAGGCCCTAAAAGCAGCAAGATCGGTGTGACATAAGAAAATGCAGGCATCTAGAACAGTGACAGCAATTTCCTTTCTGTTTGCTGTTACACCTATTGCTTTCATTTACAAATTGTCCAAGAAACATGCAGTCCGTATCTAGCTCTGTGGTGACATGTACATCTAAGATAAACATGTGGTGTGGGGAAATGTTTAAATATCTTTCATAGCAGTAATCCTATGCATTTCACACAATATGTTGACGTATGCAGTTTTCAGCCTTAGAACCATTTTTAAATTCAATGATTACATTACAGTTACCGTTCCCAAGAGCTCTAGGTATTGCACAGTTCACAGAAGCTAGTCGGAGAGGGGGAAAAAAATCACAGAACTAATTAAATGCTCATCACACATTATCTGCCTACAAAAACAGTAACAGATGAGCTAGTACTGCCTGGATTCTCCTCTGTGAGAACAGCCAGGGGATTTGAGGCACTAAATTCTGAATTCTGCAGTTGGGAGCAGCTGTTTACGAGCATGCAGGGGGCAATTTTGAGGGGGCGTGGCCAGAATACAACTGAAGACCTTGGTAGGCAAAGCTGCTCTGGCCAGTACCATAAATGAGTGGCCATGAGCAAGGCAAGATGAAAAACCAGCTGATTAAAGGCTGGAAAAACTGCAGAATTTCAATCAGCCCATAACTGATGCTAAAAGGAGGAAGATCTAGCCGAAAAACAGGAGCTGAGAAGGAAAAATCACCATTAAACGTTGCCTTTCAAAATGGGTTATACAATGTTTTCAGTGGTTTGGAAACCCAGACCATACTCCTCCCCCGATCTTTCCACTGGGCTCACAACTACCTAACTCCACCTCATCAGCATGCAGGAGGTGCCCGTGGTTGGTGAGATGGCAGCCCGCCCCCCCCAACCCCTGCACAACATTTTATGTCTCACAAGGGCAACTATACACACAAAATGGACCTTATTCCTGTTCTTGCTGCTATCCCGGGTTTAGGGATGAACCGCTGTGAAGAATCATGTGAGTAGAGGCCATCAGTTGCGTGTTTATGCTGCCGTTGATTAAGGATTGGGGAGCCGCTAAGAATAACGCGAGTCCTTGCATTTAAGTACCTCAACGTGACCTTGTCATAAACATAATCCATTATTTATTGTACATTATCATTTGGAAGATATTTTGCATTGCTTACATTTTTCAAGTTTCTGTGCACACTGGTGGAACGGCGAGTAATGCTGCAGTGTCTTACAGTCGACGGATACTGCTACTGCTAACTATTCGTGTTCTGCTTCTAAACTCTAGTTAAATATTTGGCTCATTCACCGCTTACTTGCAAGTCTCAGCAGCAACTAAACCCATCTACAGTCTGGAATCTAACATAAGAAACCAAGTCATGATTTGGGATTATATTGGTTTACTTCCAGAATACATAATCTTATGCTCTTATCCCCAAAAACTCCATGTATTGTAGCCCTTCAGCATGGTATCAGAGTGAAAGAATATACATAATTCAACACCTGGAAATACAGCACTTAGATTTCTGCACACCTTCAGAATCATGGGCATTTCAGGTAGCTGGAAGAGGGAAAATAAAAACAGAAATAATGAATTGAATGCTGCCTGACGCTTCGACGGTGGGCACCGGTTAAATTCCAGATCAAAATGAAAGACAAAAAAAACACTTTTACAATAATTACTTCTTCTGTTCTCCCTGTAGTGTCAGCACAGAAAATCGACATCCACTGGGTTCCAACCAGAAATCACAGAGACCCCTGTATTGATCTTAGATCAAGAGGGAGGGTTGGGCTCCAAACCAATTATTGAGGGAATATGGTGGACTTGGGCCTCAGTGCAGCCAATTAAAAGGAATGGCATAATATATTCCCTAAACACATCTCTTCTGGCAGCTAACCCAGTTCCACAACTTGGTGATTATTACAGTAGTTGAGGCTGCATGTACAATACGTATTTGTTAAATTACATTACTTATTCACATTGGAGACATCTTTAAAGTGACTGATATGGGTTAAAAATTCCATACAGCAACTACATGTTGAATACATTTAAATTCTGTCTGTCGTTCAACAGTATCGCAGAAAGCTGACTGCTACAAAGTGGAAATGTAAATCCGTTTTTCCTCAGTGATATCTCATATCTCTAATGATTCTCCTTGCGTAGCAACGGTGCAATAGATGTGTGTGATTAATTGTATAGTTTTCACTATGGCAATTTCATCATATTTCACTGGGTCCACAAATTTCAGCACCGATCTGCATTCTTCACCAAGTTAGTGTTTATGGCGATAGGTGGCATCTACAGTATGCAGCGACAGGTACTCACATTTTACTCCTGCCCCTAACCACATGGACAGTCCATGTGATAGCTATTGTTTAGGTAAGAAGCGAAAAGACTTTTAAAGGAATGAATTTTGCACCAAGGCTTTACTCTGCCTTCATAACACACAAACCCAGCAGCCCATGAAATCTAAATTGTTAAAAAAAAGACATTTATGCTCAGCAAGTGTTTATTCAAAATGACTTAGAGACACTATATATCCACTTGGCTCAAACTTCTTTCCATCACCAATAATGCCTGCATTTACCCTTTTATAACACATGACATTTTTACTGGATAGATTTTTTTACTGGACAAAACCACTGTCTTGCTCATGTCATACTTAAGACTTAAATATACAAACTTTGAGTACAGGTCCAGGTCCTAAAAAGGACTTGCACTTTTTATATGCTTTCCGTTCTGTTTTTTTCTTGCAAACATTGAAAAATGGATGAACCAACAGAATTCAGCGTTTAAGGCAGGAAAATAGTAGGAAATTCAAGATCACAAAAACTAAGGCTGCTTTAAGCTCAATGGAGTTTGATTAGAAACTCATCACAATTGTATATATGAGGGAGAAGCAATATGGAACGATGAAAGGGCAATTATTCAGGCAGTTTAGTCTGATTGGGTTGACAGAGGCTCAGGGGAAGTATGAAGAAGCATGCTGGGATATTATACAAACCAATCAGGCATCCTGCAGTGACATAGCCCTTAGGATAGCACATTGTCACAGAACGGAAATATAACTGGGAGGGCCAAGCCATGGTTCTGTTCAGGGGTGGAAGAGGGGCCTCACAGCAGGGAGGGGCGAAGGGTGTGGGAGGGGCCCTTAGTGAAATTTGCCAGCCCAGGGAGGCAGGGGTCTTGGTAAATTGTGAATTTTGTATAATCATCTGGCCCTCTTGGTAAATTTTGCAGTGGAGCCCCTGCTGTGACGGGCCTGGAGCGCAGGCCCCCATGCCCCCCCCCCACCCACCTCCACCACTGCTGATTCTGTTGTAGCGATTTCTTTGATATGCCAGCGATAGGAATTTAAATAGAAATAAAATAAGAAATAAAACTGCTTTATGTAGAGATGGTCAATTTTTCTATTTCCTACTCTACATGTTGCTGCTTGAAACAAAGCATTAAGGAAATGCAACATCAGTTCTGCTACAACTGGACTCTTGTAATCATAATTAACTAGTGTATGGAGACTGTTATAAAGAGAGCAAACTGAGTATACATATATGTAATTAGATTCAATCTAACATTCACATTATGAATCGGCACATGTCGGTCCGATTCGTAATAAAAACATAAATATACAGTAGGTCACCCAGCATATATTTATTAATGGTGAGAAACTTTAAAATCAGACACTATGACTCACATTATGTTAACAGACATGCACCGTACCTACATTTACTATTGCAATTTAGGTTAAATACCTGTTCAAGAATGCAACAAAAACAACCATTCCTGGTCCTGGTTTAGAAGCTCATTGCCCTAGAAAGCTCACCAAGGAGTGAAAAATACTGACCAGACTCACTGGCTAATCTTTGTATCAGTGCACGCCTCTTGATAATGCTTTGCCAAAGCAGATAAAGTAGGGACAGAAGATGACGAAGAAAATTAAGCAAGAGAGTGCAACTCAAAGGTCCACAGAGTGAGATGTAGAAGGACTGGAAGGGGAGTAACCAGTGCTGAGACACATTGGGGTGCTGAAGCAGAAAAGCTAGGAGAGAAATGAGAGGCTCATACAAGAGCTGGAAGTGGTGTGGTCAAGAAGAGAAGAGCTGTGCACATGGTCACACACTTCCCCGAGGAACTGCTGCCAAAGGGACCTGCAGCTCAGTACCAGCTCCAGTGACATCCAAAGCAGACAAGGTCCGGGCCGCCCTCAATGTCCTCCCAAACAGGACACATGATTACGGATCTCGCTAGATATAACCGCTAATAAATGGCCTTCTCATTGCACCATTCACTCACTCAAACTATTATGAAATGGCATAGCTCGGCGAACACAACGATAATTTCTGTTTAGTGACTAATACACTAACTAATAAAACCAAGTTAAACGTGAGAGGTTTGAAAGCATTAACATAATTCCGAGACAAAATGCATCGTAAATTTAAAGTTGGATGCAAGTTCAGAAATCCCCTTAACAAGGGCATGAAATAGCAACTTAATTGGCTACCCATTAAAGCACCTCATTGGACCCACATCCAGCCAAACATTAATAAATAAGGTGCTTTTTGAGTGTAATGCAATGTCTTGGATGGGAGATGGCAATTTACATTCATAACTGTGAGTGGGAAAGACTGAGAACAATTAAGATGAACAGTTTCCCTACTCTACTAATGTCACCTGAAATAAATGAGTCACAGGGAATATAAGCATAGTGGCACAACAGTTGCAGTAGCTTAATCATGATGTCATCATTATCATTTTATTCATTATCATTGTTGCTGTCGCTGTTATCTGTTTTTCCATTACATTAACCCAACCAATGGTAAAATGGTGATCTTGGCAAATCATCTAAATTCCACCGCCGTTTCACTAAGTTTTCACAACCTTTTATAACTCAGGCAAAGAGCCAGCTGGGACACAGCACTCTATTGTATCCCTTTTTCACTCTCCTTTCTCTCTTTTTCTGTCAAAAGTTGGCACCGCCAGGGTGAGGAAAGGCAGGTAGATACCTGGATCGCAAATCAGTAGACTGTTGCCAGCCAAGATGGCAGTTTTGAGTTTATTGCACTCCCTCATCAGCCCTTGCAAACGCGCTTTCCCTTTCAGATCCGGCAGGTGGTGAGTGCGGTCGTTTATCAGCTTCCCTAGTGGTATATGAGAACCGGAGCACAAATGTGCAGGTCATGGTACCTGAAGAAGGACAGGAGACCGACACAGCAGCAGAACGAATCTCGGCAGTTCAGTCACACGAGCAAATACGACAAGACCCAGCCCCAGATGTTAGCTTCTTTTTCTTAATAATAAAAAACACTTCAAGGAATAGAAAAAAATACATATGTGTAGCACACCGAGGCAGAAAAAAGTTCCCTCTTCAAAAGCAACAAAATCTGCGTCAGAAACAGTGCAACATCACCTGACATGGGGAGACAGAACAGCATGTCTGCAACAGCCATAACCCACTGCTCCTCCTGACACAGTACATTTGTGCAGGGATTCACAATAATAACAATAATAACGCAGTAAATTACATTCCCCCAGGGGAGCCGCGCTTGCTGCCGCTCACCGACAATTCAAACAGATGCAGCTGATCCTTCAGAGGAGGTGAGTTGACATCTCCTTACTTAATTGGCATAAAGTGACAAGCCCAGCTACTCCGATAAGCTGGAGTAGGTTGGCAGAAAGCCAATGATGAAAGGAGAGAATTAATAGATTGAAAGGAAAACAGATGGAGAGGAAGCAACAGAAAAATACCTCACATGTACTTGTAAGTGTTACAGAAAAGAGGAAAGAAGAGAGTGAGAGGAAAGGAAGAAATGAACTCGGAGAAAGTGAAATCGGATTACCAGACGCATGGTGGACACCTGCTGGGTGTGGAGATTGGAAGGTCTGGTCAGCCCCCGGCTCCGCGGCTCTCTCAGCAACCCTCTCGAACACAGCCGTCGGGGGAAGAAAAAAAAAGAACACGCGTTCTCACTCCCGCTCCGTGAGCGACTAGACACCTCTGGAGCGTAGCAAAGGGACACGCATCAAACCCAGAGGAAGAGGAGAGAGGCGGATGAGAGGAGGACTTGGAGGAAGAGCAGAGATGAACAGCAGGAGGGGGAGGAGCAGCAGGAGGTACGGGAGTGCATGGGATGTGAAGAAAACCAGAGAGAGAGAGAGAGAGAGAGAGCGTGAGTATGATGTGGTAAGTCCTCCAGCTCACTGCTAAATGAGGAGAGGACAAGTCTACTTTGAGCAGTAATACTGAGGATCTGAGAGGACAGTGAGTGAGCAGTGATATGCCCTAGCTTCTCTCACACTCAGGTTACAGCCTTCTCTCAGTTTCCATTCTCTCTCATCCTCCATTAGTCTTTGTAACACTAACGCCGTTTGATCTCTCTCTGTCTTTCTCTGCGGCAGGTGCAGATAGCGCCTGCTGCGTGAAGGACTGATGCAGTATACCAATGTAACACGCTGTACTTTCAGAAAGGCCTACTGACAGCTGCATAAGAAGTAGACAGATATTTAAATAACGTTTTCGTAATTAAATTCAAAAAGCAATTCAAGCGAGATCTCTTCTTGCTCCCTAAGCAAGAACAACTTTAGTCTGGTTACCAATGAGAAGGCTGGGCAAAGGAGCAGATGAGTGTTTGCCATGCCAAACCCCAACCCTAACAACACAACAGTGGCAACACCTACAGGTAACGCAGGTAACTCTGCTTTTGTCACACTCAGATCAGGAAGCTAGTCATAAGTTACACAGCTTTCCCAACAGATACTGCTTGGTAATTACTACCCACCCGTAAACACAATGGATCTGACCCTGCACAAATAACTACACTCACAATCATTCTGGATAGCCGTTAACGCTTTTTCGCGGAATAATGGTTAAACAACAAAATTATAATGAAACTGCAGAAATCCTGCGGCGTGGCCTCGTGTTCGACTGGAATTGGAATATTAGCATTCCAAGCCGAAAGCTTGGCGTTGCCCGGTGACGCATCACGATGAGGAGACATGATGAGAACACGAATGACAGCGGCTCATTGAATGAGGAGCATATTTAAAAATGAATGTCGCTAATGCGTGTCACTGCAGTTCCCGCCTCCATGCACCCGTCTGCTTGCCCCGGACAGGGTCGGTGTTGGGCTTGGGCCCCCCTCCCAGCCGACATTGGCAGGGATGTACTGCGGACAGAAAGCCAGGCCATCGCGGGAGGGATAAGCGCGGCGGCCACCTTTTGGAGGTGTGAGGCGAGAAGTGCCGCCCGCCGAGCCACCTGCATACTCATGCCCATATTTCACATGCATATGCTCACATCAATATATTTTGCATTTTTAATCTGTCCCGTTGAATTTATAATATACATGTTGTTTGTGTGATTTATCGGTATTATTTGCATGATACTATGTCTTGCTCTCATGTCAATAAATGACCCTGGAGCTGAGTGATTAATGCTGGGGCAATGTAAGGAATCCACCCGCATTTGTTTGACAACGATATGGAAATTAATCTTCTGCAGTGAATGAAAGTAATAATGCACAGAGAAGCACACAGAGAAAACCTCTAACTTAACAGACCAGAAAACAAACTGTGCTTTAGATAAAAACGGCTTTAACGGGGAATTCTGTGGAGAACTAGGGGGCAGTGAAGGTTGTGTGGACCTGCCTGAGTATAAAGAGATTTACAGAGCAATGGGGGAGGGGGGTAAATGGAACAGGTGAGACTCCTGTGCTCCAGCAGACAGGATTTATGGTTGCCCCTATGCTGAGGCTGCCAATCCCGGAATACCCCGACCTATTCAATCCCTCAGCCAAACTGGCAAAAAGTTGAAATACAGTAAAAATCCTTGGCCACTATAGCCTTGCTGAGGTGGGAACAGCCATGATGAGTATTGATTAGATGTTGTAGCCTATTACAGTAATTATAGCCTTGAGCTCAGGCCTGATTAGATTTAATGTCTGTGAATCCACTTTTTCAAGCTTTCAAGTGACAGACTAGAGGTAGTAAATCATGAAGTGCTGAAACCCCCCCTCCCCCCCCCCGACTACCCTGCTTTCCGGCCACTGCTCCTCCAAGAGATCCATTCAACAGATCTGTTTCATTCAGCTTCATCACAGGCACTGACGAACACCGATGCCAATGGAGCACGACTGGTAATAAACAAAAACTTTTGCTTTCCTCAAAGTGGCCAGGTCTCTTTTAAATGTTCTTTCCTTCCTTCCCTTCCCCATTTCTAGTTTTTGTTTTCCTTTATTCGCCAGCCTTCTCTTAAAAGGGAGGAGGTAAGGGAAGCTAGTAAGGTAGCCTAGAGAGACGCCCAAAACCTGCATTTTCATTATCAGGAAAAACAACAATCGCTTCTTCATTTCTCCCCTTTCGTCACATCAGAAATTAATTACGAAAAGAAAATCACACCGGAGAGACAAAACAGAACGAGATCAAATGGGTTCTGTCAGAGTGCCGCAAAACCCACTGTCATCTGCCTACTCATACGGGGCTCCCTAAGAAGTACACCCCCTGACACACCCACATACATTCACACACATCACATAAAAAGCATGTCCTTATCTGAGTGATTGGACTTATCCGTTTGAGGATAAAGGGGATCACGAAGCGCATCCCAGGAAACACCGGACACAAAACAAGGGAAATCCTGAACCGGAAGATGTTTATGAATAAATGTGCAGTTCACCAAATGGCCTAATAATGCCTAATGCCTAACACTAAATAAAAGTATACTTCACATATCCTTCATTTCATGTACAGTAACTGTCAGAAAGTCAGGCAGATGCACCGCAGTAATTGCCTTTTAATTACAGAAGAGATGTAGGGATGCGTCCAGGTCACCTGCATCCAGGTCACTCTGACCAGGTCACCACCTCACCTCCGGGCCGACCGTGGGCGCCAGGTCATTAGCTCCACAGCTTGGACGGCCACTTGCCGACACCCCGAAAGCTACCATAACTACAAAGTGGTCGGCGGCGGGTTTTCCATCTCTCCGTTTTAACCGGAAGAAAGCTTCAGCCTATACACACACATCTGGGCACCGCAGAAACAAATACTCTTTCAATTTGTACGGCCATTGTAAATTTTTAATAACTGATAAACACTAATAAAATACATTTAGAAATGTATTAAACACAACAACCTTATGAAGCATCTGAAAGAAATGCAATTACACAGTATTTTCAATTTAGGATCATTGTTCTGAAATAAATTCAATTTAGTTCCATGGACTGCTTCTGTATACAGGCATCCATCCATGTTGACATATCCAGTGCTGAATCTCAGTGAGCCTTATTACTAAAGGTATCCAAGTTATTGGATGACTAAATGTTAACACCATATGCATGACATTAACATTGACAGCTGCTGTTTATTTTACAATGCGCATAGACTCTATCAGACTTCATTTAAACTGACAGAATTAAGAATGTCCCTTTTTAAACTAAAACTACAACTTTCTCTCATGGCAGACTTTCTAAAGGTCAAGAGGTCAGGCTATTGTTGCCAATTTATTTGAATGCTCTTTTCCACATACTGATACGGTGCGTTCTCCATTATATTAGCTTTGTTAGTGGCAAGTACGGGAATGCTGACAGCACATTTGGAGTGAGGAGTATGCCTTAGGACAGAAGGAACACTGCTCTCCATGACTGCCAATGAAATGCTGCAGATTCAGTGATCTCATGCATGGGAACTTAGCCATTAAAAACCCTTTACATATGTAAAGTTTTAAATTATTATTATAATTGTTATTTATTAATTTTTTGCTACTCGGGTCATATGTGCCCTGTTGGGTAAATGCTGGTCACCTTAAATGCTAAGGTGAAATATTTTAAAAAGTTGAGGGAAATCTTTCCGTGCTAAAAAGACTATAAACTTAAAGTTGGAAAACTGCCACTCATCTGAAACATAATGTATTGTGTTATGATTTAATCTTCACCTCAAACAATCCCTTTTTTAATAACAATCATCTTTGTGCCATGGTAGCTTATCTGCTTTTCTCTGTTCCGCAGACACCCAGTAAGGGGAAAACCAGTAACAACCATTCAGTCCATTGAGGTCCTTGCCTTCAATCGCCACCCAATCAACATTGCACCGGACCTAAATGGCTCCCCCTGCCGGTCGGTGGGTCCACAGGACCGCGAACCCATGTTCTTCTTCTTCGGGCTAAGCCCAGCTGGGCCCCATGGGTGGAGACCTGCTCCCGCTACAGGGCCGGGTGGGGTAACATAGTCCATTAAATTGTTCATCATGGGGCTTTACTGAATCACACTTAGTCTGGCTGCTCACATAGGATCAATTTGTCTTGGGAGACCCCACTAGGAGCAACATGGCTCCTAGAATCATAGAAGCACACAAACCCCCCCACCACTCATGTATAATACATAATAGACACCTTCATACCGCCTTATAATGCATTCATAAAGTATTATAAACATGGCTATAATTATTTATAAAGGCATAACACATGTTTATGTTTATTATGCATTATGAATGCTCTATGAAACTCTCATCTATAAAGCACTATAGATACCTTAATAATAATGCCCAACCAGTCTACATGGGACTTGGGAAAGGCATAGAATCATGTCCCTAGAGGGGTCCTGTGGGAGTTGCTTCAGGAATATGGGGTATGGCCAGAAAAAGGTAGATTTCAGTCTTCTGGTGAGGGATGAGTTGACACCTCAAACAGAGGAGTTTAAGTATCTTAGGGTCTCGTTCACAAGTGAGGGAACAGATTTGTGCAGCGTTGGCAGTAATCCGTTCTGTTGTTGTAAAACATTCAATTTACCAGTCTACCAGTCTTATCTACAGTCGTAACCTGACCTATGGTCGTGAGCTTTGGGTAGTGACTGAAAAACGAGATCGTGGATACAAGTAGCAGAAATGAGATTCCTCTGCAGGGTGTCCAGCCTTAGAGATAGGGTGAGGATCATGGACATTTGGGAGGAGATCAAAGTAGAGCCACTGCTCCTCTGCATCAAAAGGGGCCAGTTAAGGTGGTTCGCGCTTCTATCTAGGATTCCCCGCAACCTGACCCCTGATGAGTGGCAGATGATGGATGGATGGATGGATGGATGGATGATCTTTGTCTGAGAGAAATTAGGTACAGAGAATACACAGGTGCATAGTGAAGGTAACCCATGCCCTACAAAGAAATCTCTTAATCTCCTGATGCCATCCTTCAGTTTACACCTGCGGTTCCAGGCTGGTACAACTTAATCTTATTCCAGAAAAAATCAGCCTCACAAACAAAAAAATACCCAGGACCCTCATCTCACAAGACTGACAGACATTTAACTTAGAACTGAACATCCTCTCTTTTCAGGTTATTTATTTCAGCATACCACCAAGAATCTACTGGGTCTACACCAGTATTTTTAACATGTAATTTTTTTCTTTTTTTGAGTGTTATGAATGTTTAAACAGCAAATGTTTTGAAAAGTGTTACACCAACATCTTTAATTCGATGTCCACACTGTGGTCTCCTAACATCATTCCAGTTATTAACATGCCAAACTAATATCAGGGTTATTCCCGGTATTTATCTGCTTATCTCTGTTCCACGGACATCCAGTAAGGGGAAAACCAGTGACAACCATTCAGACCCTACTTAAAGAAGCAGTGCAACAGGCCCATGTAGACACAACTGAACCACATGGTGGGAGTGCTTTGAACTGCAGAATGTTCCCCACACGTCTGCATCAAAACAGCCAATGAGTGCACGCAAATCAGCAGACCTGCAGCAGTGCCACTGTGGGCTCTGAAAGCCACTCAAATAAGCTCTGACTTCCATTATTGTAGTGCCACGACCCTTCGGGAGCTCATTAAAGCCAGGAACTGCTTGGCTGTAGCAGTCTAAAGTGTCTTTATCTTGAAGGGAGAAACCGGGGATCTCAGGACACTACTGAGGGTAAACCCCAGTCACCAAAAACACTGTTCATTCACCAGAAGGGCAATAGACCAGGCAGAAAAATCCATTATGACAAAAAAAACAGAAAGCACATTCAGAAAGGCACAAGATCACAAAGGGAGAAAGAAGGACCACGAGAGAGATGATGAGTGGCAACAAAGTCGGAGGGGTAAAGACGGAAAAAGGAGGAAGAGGGAAAAATGATGCAAGTAGAAGAGACAGACAGTGACCTCAGGTCTCAAACTACAATTACTGGCTGTGCAAAGGAGTCAGATTTATGGCCAGGGCAGTAATGGAAATTCTGGATGTAAAGGTGCCGCTGGGATGACTACCCCCCCCCCCAACTGGCAAGCTGGCATTAAAACAGAACCCACAATCCACTCCACCCTATTCACCCTAATTCAAACCGGTTAATAATTTGGTCATTATAAGGACAAAAAAATCACTTGATTGTACACTCTGTGCAGTTGCTCTCATTCCCAGCTTACTTTAAACCACCACTAAGAGTGTCACAATTGATTTTGGGGGGTGTGTGGATTTCAGTTGAAGTAATGGTCATCATAAATCTCCAACAAAGCAGACAGGTTTGTGTAAGAAAGACACAGAATTAGTTAATTTTATTTATTTTTTAGGTCAACCACTGTGCTGAGACTGCCTTACTCAGAATTATTAGACTAATATCCAATAAATTTTAGTTCCCTCAATTTCAATTTGGTTTTTTTTTTTTGCCAGCCAAGAAATATGATCTGCTTGGTTCATATTTCATATCGTGTAGATAATGTGAGGCTGCAGACTGCACAAACAAACAGGCAGTCAGGTATATTTACCTTTGTTACAAGTATGTGTGTGGTTTGTGTTAAATAAAAAAAAATGCATCAATGGCACAATCAGTCTTAGGGTTTATAAATTTGTTCCAGATTAGTTTGCCCCAACTGGTAATAAAACAAGCCATCCATTAGCTATAGGCGTGGAAGAAGGAGAGGTCATAGATGGAATTGTCAGCAACAAGATGGAGGAGAAAGCAAATGAATAATCTCAGATGCAGTCTCCAAGAATGCTTACTCAAACGTTCTGTCCCAAGTAAAGCATGAACCCTCCAGAGCAAAATCCATTTTTTAAACTCCGTTCTGCATGGGTTTTGGCAGATGGTCTCCAATCTTAGGTTCTTCACATCCAGTGTAGTAATAGCTTCATCCATGTTGTGTATACCTCATCCAGTTTATAAAGCAGAACCTCACCACAGAATAAATCTGAATGCCATTTCATTTTCTTACTTCTCCAGAGAAACATCCACTACATCATTACAGCAATGAAGACTCATTCAGAAGCGATATTTGCTTTACAATACTTAATTCATAATGGAGTTGGGGGTGACCAAAATCAGAATCAAAAATATAAGAACTCTAATGATGTTTAATGTATCACAGCACACCCATGTTAAGTGCCTTGGGATGACTCTGTTGTTAAAGGCACTATATAAAAATAAAATGAATTTAATCAAACACCCTAGTTGCTAATTAACATCTACAAGCACTTGGTCTTTATTTAACTTGCTTTTTCCCATGAGATTTCCCAGATCGCAGCATCACCCATAATTTAAAATTCCATAAAAAATATATTAGCACATTCTCATTGATCATACACTTCCATTTAGATATTCCTCCTTACGTATCCATCCTTTTCAACTACTAATTTAGATTACATCTGTTTTCAAGGGAGAAAGGAATTATATATAAGGAACCACACTGATCTGATACAAGACAAAAAACAAGCACAGCAAATAATACATTTGTACCTCAAAGGGATTGAGCAACAGCACTCACAGCAAAAACTAGATAATCCAGTAAAATGTCAAGATTCCCATACCAAGGTTATGGAAGTGTGTGACATACTTTGCCAGTGGATAACAGGAGTGTTTTATATTGTTGTTTCATATTTAATGGTTATTGCAAAGGCCCTTGGGCCGATAAAACTGTTAATGGACACCTCCAACTGAGTTTATTTTTAATGAACTTACGTCCTTTGGTTTTGAGATGTTCCCCATGAGAATTCAGGCACTTGCTAGACTGGCCAGTCCAAATTTTAGGAATATTATCAGAATAAAACCTATTGGAGAAACTGGAATTTGAGATACAATATTTGCTGGAATTGGCTGGGGAGAAAAGTGTGCAGCTTATGAAAAGTATTCAGAATGCTAATTCATCTGGACAGGGGCCTAATTACAGATTGATATCATTTTAGTATTGGTTTAGTATGTTTTAGTATGTTTAGGCAAACTTTAGCTAGCTTACTAGTTACTTAACATAGTAAAGAAACAGTGTTATTATGTTATGTGTCAGCATTGCATAACTTAATTTAACCATTAACCAAATCATTGGAGCACATTTTAGGGCAGCAAGTGAAATAATGGTCAATGTATTGGGCTTGCAGGCAGAAAGTGCTGTGGTCTCTATAGGATGACTAAGCTGCTATGTAAATGAGTGAGGTAAGCTATTACGTTTCTCTCTATCTGAAAGTCTCAAGGACAATATTAACAATAAACAAACAGCTGAAATTGGTTTATGCATAATTTATAAATACCCCAGGATTCAGTATGCCTTAGATATGCATGCCGTCAACAAGTCCAAAACACTCACGTGAGCAACATTAGACAGAGCTGCTAAAATGCTACGTTATTGTTGTGTCAAATATGACCAACATGTGCAGAGGGATGTATGACAAAAATTGATCTTATTTGTACAAAGACAGAAAATATTAATCTGTAATAAAACCCAGGTGACATGGCAGGTGACAGAGAAGGCCCATCTTAAATAAACGGAAGGTTCAAAAGATACATTCAAACTGATTCAGCAATAATAGGAAAATGGCAGACATCAAGGACTAATGCATAAAAGATCACTAGGTTAAGTCCCTGTCTCCATCCTAGACCTTTTCTATCTATTTCACAACAACTGTGTTATTGGAAGCTCCTGGCCGTGGTTGATCACTATGACAACAATAAATGAGAATTTCATGTTCTTTTCCCGTTGTTGTTCAACTGTGTTTAGAGTAACACCTTCCTGTACCCTTTTAGTTCTTGCCTCCATAAACATGAAGGTGGGAAGGGGAAAATTACGTCAGATACTCAGGCTGGACAACAGAACAAGGAAAAGGGACAAACATTGAGACAAGCTGAAAGTACGCAATGAGCAAAACAACCAGAATAGAAAAAAAACAGCGACAAAAACCTTGTTGCAGAACTAACATCGCTATACAAAACACAGCAAATTATACACAACAGGCATATGCACCACAATAAAGAGTACAACAAATCCATTACCTTCATATGACTCTAATGAAACACATAGAATTTATAGATTAATCTAAAAATAGACAAAAAATCTAAAGGTAATAGATTTAATTGATACAAAATGCACATATCTGAAGAGCTGAATCTCTGCTAGAGGCTAATGAAAATATATAGCTGGCCAAACATACATTGTATATCAGTGCACACTATAACTTTCTTAGACGCAAGAAGATGTTGACCCCGAGAATAACTATAAAACTTTATAGGGTCTTCTACCCATTTTTCTACAGCATAGATATTTTATTACAACAATCTTCACTTACAGCCTGTAAAAGTGCACCATCATTATTTTTAATAACTACAATAGCTATATTTGATCCTTTCAAACGTGTCTGCCAGAGTGCGTGGTTAATTATAAACCGCACCAAGTGTTTCATGCTCACATGATGATTTGAGTTTCCCGGCCTTGTGGTACCTCTCTCCATGTGTCTTGATTGACATTCCAGAAAAAATTACCGCTGAGTGAAAAAAATGATGACAAAGAGCAAGAATGAACATTTAGGAGAACCTAGGAAACCAGCTCTATTGTACTGAGAAAGATAAAAGGATAGACCCTGATCTGTCAAACACAGACACTCCAAGCCAGTTCTGGGGCACATCCTTGTTTCCTGCTTTATGTACAACAATGAAAATTAGAGTGAAAAATCCCATTTACATAATAAACAAGCAGAGGCATCCAAGAGTATTACAATAGGAGAGAGAAATATTGCTACTTATTCAAATTTTGTCATGCTCAATAGCCATTTTGTTCAACGTGTTATGCTTTCAGTATCTTTTTCTCATGTTTGTAATTATGTTCCTAGTTTTATGGTAATGAAATTATTTTAAAAAGGAATAGCATACTTGGGGGAAATACAACAGGAATTTTATGGCACAAACAGCTGTTGGACCCTTGAGACCTTTAATTGCAGTTCTTATATGATTGATGAAGTTTACATTATTAAGTGTGTTAAATATTCTGGCCTCAGCAAAATTCCACAAAAGTCATGATATTCTGGTTATTTGCTATATGGAAATTTGTCTTCTGATACCTGGTAGCATACAAAATGTTTCACAAGCCTTTGTATATATTAACTAATTTCATACCTGGGAAAAACACCCAGGACCTCAATCTCTCGGATGGCAGGCTAAGCTGCAACAGAGTTACCAGTTTCTGAACACTTCCTATTTTTTTACAAAAAGGAACAATATCGCCTTTAGCAAACAATGAGCAGCATTTCAGGGGAAAAACACACTGTGGGCAAATCAAGCTGACGTAAAGGAGTAAACACCCACACCAATTTTAGTGCAGTGGAACCAGCACCTATGCAATGACATCATCCATCAGAGGGGAAATAAATGTCTTAATACTATACATAGATATTAGTGATGCCATTTTGAAAGTCTTTGCCCTTTAAAGATCAAAAAGTGAACACAAAAAACCTAATCTATCCCAGTAATGATTTAAATCTCACTAGTGTTCAGCACAGTAAACAGACAAAAGTTTTAAGAAAAGGCATTGTTTGTGATAACAAATTCAGACACCTATGCGTTTTACACCCAAAACATTATTATCCCACTGAGAAGTTACAGAGACGCATATTTTGCGTACAATTTTCCAAAACTTTCTGCACAAAGACCATCAGGAATATAATGTCTAAATTTAAAATGACTATTCTGGCATGATATTCTATAGTCTCTAAAGAGTGTTTTTCTCTATCCAATGACTGAGTAAGAGGACATTGATTGAATGTCAGTTCCATAAAGTCCCTGTACCAGTAGGCGTGACAGATGTAAAAACAAGCAGATTGGAAAAAGTGATTAATGAGAGAAGATTTGGACTTGATTAATAATGACTAATATGAATTCCACTGGGGAATTGGAAAGTAATAAGAATTGCATGTCTATGATTTTTCAAAATAAATTGTTAAATGACTTACAAGAGATGGCAATTTAAAAAGAATCCAAAAAGCTCTAAACAAAATGGACTGCGGGAAATTTGGCAGAACTGGGTGAATGTATTTTTTTAACTCCTTCTGGAGCCTTTAATTAACATTCTACTAATTTGTGATTTTGCAAGGTCCACTTGTTTGTGAGGTTACTGTGCAGAAGAACTGTGTTCCACTTGTAGGAAGCATGCATCAAAACTAATCTACAAGGAACTTCTGAGACACACCAGGGACGGACAGTTATTTGTGCTGTCATTAAGTGGGATCATAATTTGTCGGAGCACAAACATATACAGTTGTATGCAAAACCTTGGGCACCCTTGGCCAAATTACATATTTAGTCAATTGTGTATAACTAGGAAACAACTGCTGCCAGAAACAGCATGAGAAAAATAACATATTTGCAAATGAAAAAGCGTGATCCTCAAAATGTAGGAACAAATATAACAGTAGTTGTGGCATGTGCAAAAGTCTAGACTTGACCAGTAATAAAGAATTTCTTCCCAGGTCCCTTAGCCTAATTACCTCATTATGTCAAAATAGCCATTAGGAGTTGCCACCTGTTGACAATTGCAATGTTTAATAAATTCCCTGCCACTCCAAACACTGACTCCTAACACTCAGGGCAAGCCCCCCCCCCCCCCCCTCCGTGTAACAAGCCAGAGGTCTTTTGGAAACAAGTGCTGTGGACTGATTAAGTCAAAAATGTAACTATTTGGCCAAAATCACCAAAGGTATGTTTGAAGAAAAGCAGAGCAGCTTTTGATGAAAAAAACACCTTTGCCAACTGCTAAACACAGAGGTAGATCCACTATAGTTTGGGGTTGCGTGGCAACCAGATCACAGAAAACACTGTACAGATAGAGGGAAGAATGGATTCCACAAAATATTAGCAGATCCTGGGTGACAGTTCTAACGTAAGCCAAGATGTCAGCCACTACTTAAGATAATCAGCAAAAAGGGGATGGCTTTATAAATAAGACAATGATCCTAAAGATGTATGAAAATCCACCGTGAGCTACTTAAAGGATAGCAAGCTCAAAGCCCTCAGAGGATGAAAGATGGTCTAAGATTATTTCAGATTTAGAAGTGATGTGCAAGGAAGGGTTACTTTTAGACTCTTAGTTGGATACAAATGGCATTTCTAACCTGTGATATCTGTAAATGCTGACTTGCTGAGGTGTCCAAAGTTTTGCACACGTCACAATTACTTTTTTCTTTGTTCCTATGTTTAACATTTGCAAATATATTATTTTTACACACTGCACCTACAACAGTTGTTTACTGCTTTTTATTTAACTAATAATTGACTGAATATGTAATTTCATCCTTTTTCCCATAATGAAGGGAAAAAAGGCCTCAAAACACAAATTGAGAATGGGTAAAACCAACTGATTCACAGTGCACAATAAACACTTTGGTTTGAAGCTTCAATTCTCCCTTAATTACTATATGGTTCTGTTTTGATGAGAAGCTTTATGGGAGTTCAAGTTTGCTGCCAAAGTATGCGTGTAATATAAAAATGCATTGTGGGGGTGTGTTTCAAAATACAACCTCTTTCAAACCTTTATATGAATATAATTAAGATATGTAAATATTATTAAAATGTACAATCTGCTGGGGTAAATGCATGATAGTTACTACTGGTAAGTCAACAGTGCAGTACAATCCAAAAAACTAAGATCCGAATAAAGATGGCCTGTGTGGTTTTTAGTATGTTATAGACCCACCGTGGATGTAACAAATGTTTCAGCACTAGGATCTCATCAGTGTGTATTTTCAGTACTGCATGGAGTTATTTATTAAGACAAATCAACCTCAGTGTCACAATTTACTGATAGATATCTGATGGGTTATCAAGACAGCAGTGAGTGAAAGAACACAAAACATAGTTAGACAAATCAACTACCCACACAAATACACAGAATCCCACCATAAAACATCAACTGTAATGGAAAGCACAATCATATCACAAGCCATCTGAATTTAGACCCAATCCTTGTAAATAGAATTCAAGATAAACGTAATTTACTATAAGCATCATATGTAAGTTACGATCAGGAACTCAATTCTGCACAACGCAATTTTTTAACTCGGGGCCAAGGGATAAAAAATAAGGCAATAAGTAAATGTAAGTCAACGCAGGATCTGCCAACCAGAACACGAAAACAGTACAAAAAACTAAAAAAGACAATTAGGAAATGGGACAATAGGCCTGCAAAACCACTTAGTGCATCTGAAAGGCTGTTGTACAAATGAACAATGTGTTAAAATAGTCATTGATTAAATCAAATGTTCTAAGTTACTTGTGTTAAGGTAACTGAAACAGAAAAACCTGGAGAGAAAAGGAAGAGAATGGATTCTCAGTTGCAGGTGTGAGAATGTGCTGTGAAAACACTTTTGCATCGTTAGTGAACCGCTGCAGGGTATTCTTTTAGCCACACTCATGCGATTGCCTTCATTTCCTTTTTCCTATATGCATAAGAACTGCTTAAATCTAAATGCCTACCGAACTTCCACAGCCTTTGCTTTCTAATTAATGATAAAAGCAAGCCTCTTAGAAATCATCTGGAAGGTAATATACTGTATAGCAAAATTCAGTGGGAAAAAAAATCACATTCACAGGTTACATTTTGCAGTTTTTCACTCCAAAATACAGTTAAGTAATAGAACCACTATTAATATCATGCCATTGTTAATCCTTCAGGAGAAACTCAATGTATTATGCAGGCAGAATTAATAGCAAACAACATACAAAGCCAACATTACACACTCAAGGCAATTTACATCATCCAGTTGCACTCTTTCTTGGTTAAGTGCATTGGACTTATGTAAATCTGCATTCACAGAAACACTTGAAAAAATTACCCATGTCACTACGTAAACAAGCATATAATTTACAACCAAATCTTTGTAGACTGCCTGTTTTCTCTCAAATACTAAAAAAGTTTGAGTGCCTGTTATTCAAAATGATTTTTGAGTCAGTTTATCCAGGTGTTTAAACTCAGGAGATGCAATAGCCATGTTACAATAAAAATGTTACGAAAATACGGAAAAAGAAAACACAAAAAACTTAAATTTTACAGAAATTAGTTACTATTACATCAAATTAAATGGGAGTAGTTGTATTAAATCACTTTCTTGAATATGTAAAAGTGTCCAGGTCTGTGTGTCAATGAGAAGACTGTCAAAGTTAAATTTCAACAAAATTGTCAGCAATACTTTTAAATAAACAGTGGTCTCTACCTTGAACAATTCACACAACTCGTCTATGCTTGTCATTGGAAGATCCTTCAATTTTACAGTCTGCATTTTAAATAACTGGTTTGCAATCCAGACCAGCTTGTCAGCTCAGTGGCCTCATACCTCCTGGCTTGTGAATGTAATTCTGACCAGCTCCATGTGAAATTTGCATGTTCTCCACGGCTTCATGTGGGTTTCCTCCCCCAGCCCAAAGACATGCATTTAATTGTACTGGTGTCTCTGACTTGCCAATAGTGATTGTGTGGCTTGAAATGGACTGGGATTCCTTCCAGGGTGTCCCCTACCTTGTATTCTGTCTTTTCTGGGATAGAGTCCAAGCTTGCTGCAACCGTGTGCTGAATAGTAGTTAAGGAGAATGGATGGATGATTATATCGTACTATAGGAGATTGTGGTGAACTAATAACATCAAATAAAGAAGAGTAATAAAAAGGGAAACTTGCATGTTGTGCAATTACCGAATCAGTACTTATCTGACCGTGAATATCTTCTATTTTGAGTAAATGGAAATTTCTGTGTTAATATCTGTGTGGTTTGGACGCCCACTGATTCTAACATATGCAATGAACTATGTGAGCCGAATATAAAATATATCATTTAGGAGAAAATAGTGAAGCTTTTACGCATGATAGTTTTGAACTGCTCTTGAGAAGGATGATAGGCTTTGGAATGAATTTAACTGTTAAGTACAGTAACCTACATTTTTGTTCATAGGAATATTCCATAAGGCAATTAGGAAATGATCATTCACGGCAGGTTCTTTCTGTCTTCAGCACAATTTTCCGCTATATGAGCATCCCCTCCACAGTTACCAGCTGGGTATTGATTTTTCACCCTTTCTAAACACATCTGTAAAGGGGTGAAATGAACGATGATCGTATCACTTGTAAATCATAATTAGGTACTGTTATCTCATATCGACTTTATTAATGTAGATAGATATCAATGTGCAGTTGCTAAGCTACAGGACCATGGTTATCGTAACCTCTCAAAGTCTTTGAAATCCAGTTATTTTAAATGACACACTTTTATCTTTGTAATCCAGGAGGATATGCTAATTAAAAAGTGCATGTTGATTCACCTCTATACAATTATACACTAAAAACCACTGAGTAAACTAACAATACTAGGCTACATAGAAAATTACCTTAGCCAAACTAAGGAATGCTATGTTGTACAAAAGTGGATTTAAAAAAAAAAAATTAAAATGCTTTTAAAAAATGTTACATAGATTGGTTAAGTTTACCAATATAATATAATATAATATAATATAATATAATATAATATAATCCTCGACCAGGAGAGGTGGTTGAAAGGTAGATGCATGGATGAATGATGGTCTTAACCATAATTCTTTAATCTTTCTGCTTATTTTTTTCTTATTATTTACTTACAGATAATCAGCAAAAAGGCAAGACAGGATTGCTATCACACTTTTCCACGCAAGATAGACCAACATGGAGCTGACAGTAGAGCACCTGCCAGAGTCGGTAAAACCTTTTCAAAAAAAAGAGCTTTTACAGTTTATAATTCACGAAGAGAAAATACCCCGACTGTTCTCACTGGAAATGTCATTGTAATGTCCTTTGTCCTAGGAGAAAATACATTTAAAGTACTGGGCATAGGCGGCGGTGCTGAAAGGACAGCTCCTCCCGTCTGAAAGGCCCATTGAAATGTCTCGCGTCCAGTTTAATAATCTTATCGCGTGCGATCGATTAACGTTGTGTTTCTCATAATAGCTCTGCTACCTTGCCTTTACAATGCCTGCCTATTATCCCCGCTCAATTTACCAACGAATTACCCAAGTCGAAACGGAATTATTTGAGGAACCAAACCCACGGCATTAAACAGCCTTGTTAACGTCTTATGGGTATTTACCTTTATTCGCAGGTAATAGGCGTTATTTTCCTGGCACTTACAGAACTCGGCAGGCACGCGCCCTCGTTTGCCCGCCTGATACCTGAGCGGTAACTAGGAGCAAGAGAGCCCCCAGCCGCGAGGCTGTCCGCGCGCCGCCAGATGGATGGCCCTGCAGGGAGGAGCAGAAGTTCATCTTCAAAAATACTGCAAGGCTTTTTTTTTATATATAACACAGAGATACGGGGTAAAACAGTGGCGATTTCACGCATGAAATTCAGTTATTTAAAACTGATATACATCTCTATCAGGATGATCCATGCAAAACGAGCTGCGGACATTTTTGGGTGCTCTATAAATCGTCTTTCAAAAATGGGGAGGCCTGTGCACCAGCCAACGGCCCCTTAATCTTAATAACTACACTGAAAGTGTGGGTCGGGGGGACTCATTTAGACTATGGATTAGCATGAATGCAATTACAATTTTTCACAAAAAGAGCGGGGGAAAATGCCAGTCTAGCAGAAGTACCCGAAGAGTCATTGATAAATTTACAAAGACTCTTACAAGTCTGCGGCAAAATGAAAACTTTGTTGTATGAGAACACCATTATTGTAATCACCATTAACCAGGTAAAGTTTTGTGTCCTGTACCCCCAAAAGCTTAAAAATGAGATTAGTGGTAAAACAGCTCGCGGGCACTCTTCGAAAAGGTTGCAAAAAAGAATCGATTTCTCACACTTGGATATGCAACACTTATATCGGTCGTGGCAGATATATAACTTGCCTATGAATATGCAAAATACTGCTTCGTATTTGTAAATAATATTTGCGTATAACTTTAAAAAAAAAAAACTTAAGTTAAAATATCAGTGCTCTTACTCGAATAAATGATTCAGAGAAGTTCCTTTTTTCGGTAACTTTCGGTTATTCGGATAAATTTCGGTTATCCGACGGCAGTGTTTAAAATTATGCTGAATCGACTTGATATTCTTCACGTTTCAGCTGTCATTCTTGTTCTGCCATGGAGCACCAGTGCTGTTAAGACAATATTTAAACACACATCGCAAAGGGGCGTTAACGCAGAGAGATAAAAACCTCACAGCGTTTAAAAGACCATTGATTTGTTCTGGAACAAGTCCTGGAATTACTTCAATCTCATATTTCGGCCTTCGTTTGAGGATCACATAGTAATAATAATAACAATTTTGCATTATTTTTCATCACACCATAACGTTTTTAAATCAAAACTGCATTTTGATTGCTGCACACTTTATCCACATGCCAGAATTATATGAAGATGTGAATGGGAAGAATGTTGAATACTGCCAGATGCCAGACGAGTACAAAAAGATTTTTGCACCCTTGATGTACAGCTTTGTGTTTGTGTTGGGGATGGTGTTGAACGGGACACTGCTCTGTCTGGTCTGCTGCACAACCAAGAGCTGGAGCTGTTCAGTTATCTACTTGGTGAATCTGGCTGTAGCTGACCTGCTGTACGTTCTGACCTTACCCCTCCTAATCATCAGCTATGCAATGGAGGACACCTGGCCTTTTGGAGACACCGCATGCAGAATGGTACGATTCTCATTCTCTGCAAACTTGCACAGCAGTATGATGTTTCTTATGTGCATCAGTGTGCATCGCTTCCTGGGTGTGTGCTACCCAGTCAGAGCCATCGTATACAAGACCAAACGTATCGCCGCTATGGTCTCTACTCTTGTATGGATTGTGGTAGCAACCGAGCTATTGCCAACCTTTGTATTTGCGCACACTGGTTTAATCAAAAACGTAACCGTGTGCTTCGACATGACAAGTCCTGGGGATTTTCACCAGTACCTGCCTTATGGCTTGTTTACCACTGTGGTCTGCTTCTTCATCCCTACATTAGTCATTTTCACCTGCTATTGTTCAATGGTTAAAACACTTTTTCAGACTCAGGCTAACATTCAGGTGGGACAAGAGATGCGCCGAAAATCTGCCCGCACCATAATAATTGTGTGTCTTCTTTTTGGTATCTGTTTTGTGCCCTATTATATTACTAAAATGATGTATCTCTTTTTACGCACATACCTCATCGATAATTGCAATGCTCTCCAGCGGATGATAGAAGCCTATGTAATATGGCGGCTGATCGTTAGCTTCAACAGCTGCATCAACCCAATTCTCTATTTTGCGAGCTCCAAGAAATACCCTGAAGTGCTACTCAGTCAGCGGTTCAAGCAGAAGGTCCACCCATCTGCGCAAAGCGAAATGGACAGCGAACATGGAAATATCAATTCTGGGATGTCACGGGGTACATGTCTGGATGTGGTCTTTAAGAATGTTGGAACTGCTACACTCAGCTGAGGTCCCATGGGCAATGAAGAAGTGGAAGGATGGAAAACTACATATGCATCGGCAGAAATATTTACATAATAATAATTAAAAAAAAAATCAATTTAAACTGGCATAGGAAAGGAATGTAAAAAGTGTGAATATTTAGTTATTGAAAAACTTTTATTTGAGGGGAAAAAAAAAAAAAAGACTGAAGAATGGATGAAGAATGTTCTTCTGTTGTATGTAAATAATCACAATTACCAAGGAATAAAAATAATATTGACAGGAACAGTTCAAGCCTTGTTTTAAAATATTTAACATATGAAAAGTTTTCTGTGTGTTGTTGTAATTACATTTTAACTGAAACAGAACAAATTGCTCACAATGGTATTTGGCAGTATCCTTATAGTGTGGGAACCTCGGCTTGAAGCCCATCAGCAAGCAGCCTCCATCCCAGCCCCACCTTAGCATAACAACCTTGCAACTGTGCCAGTTAGTTCCTGTTTAAAAACCATTTCAATTCAACACTTGAGTTTGACACCCCATAAATATTACCACAATGCTTTGTTTATACTACTAGACTTGAATACATATTTTAACGTCATTAAGGCACCTTTGAATGTTCCTGAAAATACTTAAATGCACATATATACATAAAAATTTTTCCCTAGTTTACTGTAAACTTTTCCACCACAGAAAAACAGGACTTGAATTCTGCTCCATGCGAATCATTTCAATGTTAGCTTATTATCCATTATGTACATTAAAATTATTCTTGATAGGATAGCAAAGTTTAACATTTGACCATTTTGCTCTTTAATTGCTAGAAATCACGTCTTTTCCAAGCATTTCAAGCCGACTGGTGTTCATAATCAATTGGCCATAAATTCAGCATCAAGGAAAAACTACTTTTGATACAAACCAAGGTTGTGTACTGCATAAACCAAGGTTCTCTGAAGGGCTTGATGCAGGGTGTGCGGATGGTGGCTTTGAGCTGAAGCCTTGACTTCGAGGACAGGCTCCACACGGAGTGTTATTTAAGGACACTCCGATGTGCAAGGGATGAAAGGTGGCTACAGTAGTGATCAGGAAGCTAAAGGTGTTGGAGGGACATTTTAAAAAAAAAAAAAAAAAAATACATATCAGAATGGCAGAGAGAGGCATCATGCAAACAACGTCGGAATGGCGCTCACATTAAATCTTTGCTCAGGGAAGGGAGGCATTTCAGGCATTATTGAGCTGGACATTGCACAAGATAAATCTGACAATGTGCCCAAAAAAATGTAACATCAGCACCTTACCTGACAGGATGATAAACCAGGAGAGCAAGCGGTGAACAGTTCTGACAGGACACTAAAGGATTACCTGCGCTCCCAATCTGGACAGGTAGCGGTTCCGCAGTCCAAAGGCAGACAAGGGCTTCAGTCGCGCAAGCTCATCCTCCTCCACTTCCCTCTTCTGGAGACGTTTTACCTCCCTGAAAGACAGCGCGGAATTCAACCCACCCGAACCCCCTCTCACGGTATCACTACACCTACACACACACACACGAATCACAAAACAAGAGCCTTACTCAGAACTATTAGTTATTAGCTTGTGACAAACAGTACAACTGTGGATGCTTCATTGATATTTTTATTATTTTGTCAGAAAGATCACCTAAAAAAAAAAAAAAAAAAAAGGTACCCACAAAACAGTAAAAATTACATTTGAATTATCCAAACAGCAAGTTAACATAAGCCCAGTTCATATTCCAAATACATCCGATAATGTAAGCAAAGTACACTATTCTTTACATTTAAGGTACTAATTATGCAATAACTGATCCATTAGACAATTCTGTTTAGAAGCAACAACCTACTTGATATTTTGACATAATCATCATTAAACATCTTAACATGATTAAAATGGTGCTTTGTTTCAGATAGCTGCTTTATTCATTAACATCTCAGACTTCATGATAACTGAGGTAGCAGACCTGCAGTGAATGTTATAGCAGGGTAAGGGGGGAGGGGGTGCTGATGGCACCCGCCACACGATGAGCCACCTCAAGGATGGGAACCTGAGCGCAGCCATGTGACAGGCGATACCTCAGCACCACACTAGTCCGAATGGATCCATGAGTTTTTGTCCCCCCTGGTGACTGGAGTACCAATCCTGCCACCAACCCCCAAATTTCCCTGCGAGTTGGAGGACCCCAGTACAAACAGTACAATGTTATAGGTCATGCTATATTTGCCAACCTACCAGTTCGATAAAGAAAAATCAATTTCAATCATTGATTTAACATTCCAAGTTAAGTCCCTTTTTGGTATTCTGTTCAAGCACAAACTAATCAGTTAAGCTTATTCACCCCTGTACAAAATGGAAAACAAAAAAAAGTACTAATTTGTACCTTTGCTTGTCCCTGGGGCTGTACCCTCAAGGGTCTGCCAATTGTACCCATAGCTGTAGGTAATAGTCCATTTCTCCATCTTAAAAGGTACAATGAGAACATTTTTGTACCTTGGGGATGTTCCTCAGAGTCCATTTTTGTACCTTTAATTAGACTAAACAGTACATTAACCTACAGCTATGGGTACAATTGGCAGACCCTTGAGGGTACAGCCCCAGGGACAAGCAAAGGTACAAATTAGTACTCATTTTTCCTGACGGTGTTCTTGATAAGATCATAGTCGTACTTCAAAGCAAGCACCTTATCATGGATGCGGTTAAATAAAACTGCTTTTACGTAGTTCATTTAAAAAACTGGGCACGCATTATGTTGAGGGGGGGGAAAAAAAAAAAAAAGAGCAGAGACCACTCAAATCAGATAGGAGACCCCCCCTGTTCAAAGCAAATGTAGACAGTTTAAAATGTTCAGTATTGCAGGAGTTTTTGCCGCAAAGCTCACACTGTCTGAAATTTTTAAAGTTTGTTCTGGAGCACATGGCTGTTACCAGGATGGCTCAGGCGGCCACGTCTGGAATAAATAACATTCCCAGCATCGTTTGTAACACCTAATGTCCAAACATCAGTGACTGAGAGAAAGCCTGCTGTTACCACCCAGAAATGGCATTAATACAATCGCAGGCGGCCTGGAACGGAATTCCAGCATGAACAAACCTAACTGCAGCTGGCAATTCAATGCTGAAGTCAGCAGAGATATGAACAGCAAGCAGCTTGACATTGTAAAAGTGACAAGACAACAGGGAGACCCATCCATTAAATGAGCACGGTGACCGAGCCTAATGTTCAGTTACAAATAAATAAAATCAGACATTTGCTGATTAAACCGTTTTGCATGCATGATGTCACCATCATGTATGCATTTTAAGAACCTTTTTTTTTTTTTTAAAAAAAAAAAAGTAATAATAAAAACCACAGGCAAAAATAAAAATCAACGAGCGCTCAACATTCAGAATAGGGCTGCTTGTACAACAGATCACTCAACAAGGACACACACACACACACACACACGTAGTAAGAGTAGAGCCCATAACAGTGAAGTAAGGGCCTTAAGCCCACCCGTCACCACCCAGGGACTTGCAAAGCTTTGCCCAGGGTACGATGAGCTGATTTACACAACTCAGGAAAGCAGTTTTCATCCTCATTGCCTGGCTTTGTCTGCATCTCTAGAAATGAAATGTAGATAGTACAGCAACTGACCAGGGGAGATGTGTATTAAAATGTTCAGTATTGCAGGAGTGAGGGACAATTAAAAGGTGGCACTGGTGCGGAGCTCTCTATACAACCCTGGGAGGAGAGTACACCGTGCGAGCCCCATGTGCACGGTGGGAGGAGTTTGCATGAATGTGGAAGTGGCCAGTGAGTGCTGTGGGAGGAGCCCCGGGCAAACAACGGCTGAGGCTCCTCGGGTCAGTGGTGACGGCCAGCTTGAGCCTCACGACTAAGTGTCATCACCTGCAACACATTACAGCAGAGGGTCTGTTAGCGCACACAACTGAGCATGCTCAGAGTTACACAACCCAGAAAACCGAGAACTGGCACGTGTGCACCTGCAGCATGCAGCACCGGCCACCAGGGGCAGTATCTGAAGTAGTGCTCAGCAGGTCATCGTGGCAAGGTTTCAAAAGGTCCAATACACTAAGCTAAGGATGACACACTCCCAGCAACAATCACAAACACACTTGGCCTCCAGGGGTGGGTATTCACAACCGCTCACCAACCATCTCAAAGTTATGGCTCCACTCACTCTGATTCAGATGGACTGTCCTTGAGTTCGGCCCTGGCAGATGTTGACAAGTTCAGCTCTCCTCCTGCATGACAGAACAGGGACTTTAAAATCAGAACAGAAAATGGGAATTAAATGGTTCCAGAATGATGACATTCCAATTCTTGCCATTACCTCTGATAAGATTGACGAAGTACAACATCACAACAGCAATCAGGGCCACTAGTGGGGAGGAGAGAGTATTTAGTATTTAGTCATTCCACAGAAGAGGAAATAGCAGGTCTAATTGCTGAGTAAAAAAAAAAAAAAAAAAAAAAAAAAAAAAAAAAAAAAAAAAAAAAAAAGCTAAACAAATGAGTTTTACACCGTTAAGTGAAAACGTCCTGTAGAAGTGCTGCAGCAGGGATAAGCAAACTGAACCGAACAGCCTCTTGGCAGGAAGAATGCCTGCTGGTCAGGGAAGAGGACGGGCACTGATGTCCACCTGGCCATGTGAAACACTTACAGCAGACAAAGGCACAGAAGAAGACCTCAAGGAACAGGTAACCCCGACTGTCAAGGATGGCCCCCGCCGCCATGGAGATCAGAGCCAGACCCAGATTCTGTATAGACTGCATGCTGCAGACAGGGGAGAGAGCAAGTAGCCTCACGGTCAAGGAGCCGCATGCAGAACCAAGGCAGCAGATGGAAAAAACAACATCGACCACTTGACAACTGGGCCACAGCAAAGGTTAATCAGTGAAACCGGCCATGGATTTATAAGCAACACTCACAATCCATAGGCAGTTCCCAGCTGGTGCTCTGGAACCACATAGGCAACCATGGGCCACAGGGCACATGCTAGCAGAGAGTAGGACACACCCAACAGACTCTGAGGGTGATAGAGAGCATCTAATATCAACACACATATGGACATGTACATGTAACTTCACTGGCACAAACCAAGACCTTAAACACTGTTCGGGGGAAATGAATTAAATACAGATATGGGGTCACCATTGCAATCCAGGGGTTCCAGAAGGTGAAGGCAAGCATCATATGGGAAGCCAGAGTGATGACAACAGCCATCACCACCCAGATGATGTTCCTCCCAGTCTTATCCACCATGAAGCCAAGGATGGGCGATGCAGGGGCTGAGATGATGTACACAACACTGGCAGAAGGAGAGGGGTCAAGGATCCATGATGGAGCCTGTGCAAAAAGCACTTAAACGCCAAATCACGCAGCGTTTCGGACAAAAGCCTCAGTAAAAGCAAGTGAAAGGTGAAACTGGACTCCCGTATAGAAGCAGTAACGCGTCTTGGCACAGATTTCAACTGCCGGATCCTGTAAGGTATGTGGATTTTAAGAAAACCCCATTACGTCATGTTAGACGTACTGCACACCGCAGCCAATGACAGAGTATAAAATAAGAATGATTGAATGAATAAATAAAAAAAAGAGAGTTACCTGTTAATAGCACTGGCTTCAGCTGGTGAAAAATTGAACTTTTCAATGAAGAAAACCCTGGGGAGGGGGGGGGGGCAATAATGAGAATCTTACAGCCAGGTTTCCATTCAGTCTGCAACCAGAAATGATTAATCCTGCCAGTAGCATTCACCTGCCCCCGCCCCAGCACCTTACCAGACCCTGCACAAATGCTGGCCCCACAATTATCAAATGCAAATCAACAGCCTGGTGATGGAGAATTGCATGGTTTTGTTTAGTACCTTGTGGGGAGGGATATTTGTTTCCACGAGACAGCGAGAGTTAATAATCTGACAGTCTGAACTTGACAATAGGCTTCTGTTGTATTGATTCTTTTTTGTTTTCCTCACTCGTCTTATCGGGTAATTTTCCGATCTAAAAACCAGGTCAGCTCAGCCTCAGTTAACACACACGTTACGCATCCAGTTTTATAAGGACATTTTAAGGATACCAATAACCACCTGGATTTGAAATTAAGAAATGCCAAACAATTAAAAATTCAGACCAACACCTACCATAGTTACCGTCTACATAAACTGGATAATCACCATGCAGCCATAAAACCAGTGCTTGAATTGGCCAATAAAATAAATAAAGAAAGGCCAGAAGACAGACGAGAACAAGGGACTCACTGGCCGAGCCCAATGAAAGGAAAGACGGCCACATAGTAGCCCACGCAAATGATGAAGATGAGCCAGAGAGAGAGGGGGAAGTCCTTCACATCAGACAGCTTGATCACTTCTCCTACAAGACAAGAAAAGAAAAACCACAGTATCACCATAACTGAGGAAGCAAAAGGCCTACTGTGCCCAGTCAGCAGATTAAAACTGCCATGCATGCAAAATCCAAACTTGACCTCTGGTCAGCATTTCTGTCTCAAGGACCAATAGCAGATACTAAACCAAGAACTTACTGGTACAAGAAGACCCCGCATTTCGTTCTCCAACCAGGACCATCACAAAGGATTGTGGGGAATTTGGATGCAGGGACTATTATGCATGATACTTAAATCCAAAGACTCACCGGTTTTGCACTCTTCTTTGTTTAAAAGTCGCTCAGCCCGTTTGTCAAGGTAGCCAAGGATCACCGCACAAGCCAAGGAGAACAGACATGTAGCAGATGCTGAGTGAGAGGGAGAGAGACAGAAAGCATACATGTATGTTCTACCCATTATCACTCCGGTTGTACGTTAATTGCAGTTTCATGCTGAACAGAATAACAATTTTCTATTTAAAATACTGAAAAGCGAATATAATGTACATGTGTAAATAGACATTTGAGGCAGCTGATCTATGAGAGTCTTTTTTCTGGAAAGGTTTTGAACCAGAAGGAATTCTGCAGAGCCAAGTGGCAGCGATCCATTTTACAAGACAGTGCCACGGCCCGACAAAGACGGGGCCATAAATAAGCATGTTACCAAATAAACCTTGACCCAGTTTAGAAAGTTCTACTACGGCACTCGTGTTACAGAGAAACAAAGGAAAGTAGCTCAAAGAAAACTAATCATACTCCGTCTCGTATTTCAGTTCAAGGTCAATGGGGCAGGAATGCAAAACCAAAACGACCAAAGATCACCCAGCTATCAAGTTACCAAACTCGGTTACTTTTTATGCTGTACTTTTGGTCTCCTTTTCTTTGCAGAAGCGTTGAAGTGACTGCTTTTCCGAAGCATCTCAAATACAATAATGATCTGGTAACAGGCACCGTGCCCTAGAGGTTCGGGCACCTACCAATCATCAGCACAATGCCCAGCGTGGAGTGGCCCGTGGACCCCCTCGAATCCCAGATTCGGTGGTACACCGGCCCCATCACGTTCATGTTCACGGTGCTACCCTGGAAAGGAGGAGACGGGACCACAAGCAGCAAGCTAAGACTAACAGGAGTTAAACTAGAGAAAGTCAAATTAACAAGCCTTATCTATCACAAAGCTGAAACAGTTAATGTATGGTAACAAACTAGATCCTAAAGTGAAAAAATAAGGAAGTTTACAGTTTCATTTGTAAAATATGTGCTTAGTAATAGGAGAAATAATCATCTCAGTGCTTGTACCAGACGGGCCATGCTGAGTTGAAGGCCGAACACAAGGTTCAGACCTCTGCCCTTGAACCAGTTCACAGCGTAGGTATTCTGGGCCACAGCCAAGGACTCGCCTCCAATGCTGAAGTGCAGAAAGGAATCGCAAAAGCTACTTTCTGTGCTTGGTTGGTTGCATACAAAATCACATGCACTTAAAATGCACCAGGTGCAAGTTCTCATCAGTCTGTACAATCTGTACACAGCATCGCTCTTCATTTACATGGACATTACAAAACTCGAACTGGACTAAAGACGGGTGAGAGAGCTACTTGCGTGCAACATGATTTCATCATGATATGAAAGCTAGCATATTTCTTGAAGCAAAAAACAGATCACTTAACTCCTTGCCAACGTTATAAATTTTGTATTGTGCATTTATGCAGGGCTAAAAGATTGACAGCCTGATCAAAATTAAAATTTAAAAAAAAAAAAAAAAAAAAAAATCATATACTCACCCAAAGACAAAACGTCCAAGTACCATCAACCAGAAACCATTGAATAGTGCACCAGCAGCAAATATGACCTTAGGAGGACACAGAAATGCCTTTAAATGCACGATAAACTTCCAAGAAAACGTTCAAAATTTCATCAGCAGAAACGGGCTGAGGTTTCCGAGGCAGATCTGCACGCCGCTCTGGAGGTACCGGCGACCCCAGTATGACCAATATGAGGATTGAAACGTTTCCACCAGTCTTACCAACCTGTCCAACACACACAAGGATGGAAAAGATGACTGTCCCCAGCCTGAGAGAAACAAAGAGAGTGCTAACTCAATCGAAAGGCGTCACAATGTTCCTGAAGATGAAGTCTGCAATATTAAGCAATAAAACCATTGTATGTACAAATTATCTTATTTGAAAGGAGTAATTTAACACTCACGGCCTGGGCTGGGCTGGGCTGGAGCCCATATCTCAATTATCCACCATATATAATTGTATAACCCTCACTAAATACATACATATCATGTGGAGTTTGGTGAAGCATAACTGTAATTCAGTAAGTGGGGATTACACGCAGTGTGGCTGTTTTAACAGACTGCACTACTGAAGGGAATAGGACTCAACCAACCTAATGCCAAAGACTCTGTCCAACAAAAATCCTCCCAGGAAGCATAAGACGACATTAGGCCAGGAGTACCAGGCATACAGCTGCATGAACTGGGATGTATTCAGCTCCATGTCCTGTAACGGAGGGTTCGGGATGTAAGAACAGGGAGAAGTTTATTTACAAAACCGTGCATTTAATTCAGCTGGACCAGGCTGGCTTTAAAGGCTTTAAAGAGAGAAGCCAGTGGGCAGGAAGCAGTGATATTCCAACAACTCTTTAAAATAACTCCAAAGCACCATGAAGGTCAACAGGTAACACTTCCAATTAAACACATTCATGTAAAAAAATACCTTACAGACCATTTTCATGCTTTGAAAATAATAAATCATGTAAAATAATTCCTGGAACAGTAGAAAAGAAAAAGGGAGCCGTTTCCAAAAGAGGAAAGGGAGAAGTGAACCAACAAATTTGGTGTTTCAGTTGCCGGGCAATTATCAAGTTATGCAGTCTGTAAAATGCACAGGCCAAACTTCACCCCTGGCAAATCAATGGCAACAGAAAAACATTAGGGAATTCTGTATTTGAACGTGATACAGTTGTGTGTCTGCATAAGCGCATGGCCACATTACATTTGGACAGGCAGAAATGACTCACACGTATCTGTTATCGGGCGCGTATTGACACGGAGGACAGCTGACCTGTTTAATCTGCGTCTGCAAGGCGGCCGGGTTGTCATAGCAGAAATAACTCCCTAACAGAGGCAGAAGAAAAAGTCGAGCGAAACCGCAGCAGCACATTTACACGCAAATATTAATACCTGACAGAAAAGGCGCCGCCACAGACCACCAAATTTCGTCAGCCAGGCAGAAACTCATATGTAAAAGGTTGCCAATAGCACCATATTGTTACTTAAGCACTTTACACTGCATTACCTATACGTGGATTAAAAAATAAAAATCCTTCATTTCGGTACCAATGTAGCCAACAGCGCGGACCTGGATATACTGCATTCTATAAAGTTACAAAACTGGCGTGACCCGCCCGCCCGTCGCGTCTTTCGGCTGCTCCACTCACCAAAACCTAAAAAGCACATTAACAGCAACACCACGAATCTATAGGCTAGTCGAGTCGGATCGCATATGGCCAACATTGAGTTCGAGGAGCCGCCATCGCGGCTCAGGAAGGAGTCACCCTCTCCATCCATCAGGCTTTGCCGTTCTGAGCTCTCCGCCATTTTCAGCCCGGTCGGGACCGCGACAAAATATCGAAAAGCAAAACAGCGCCTGGTCATATGACCTGACTCACGTGACTCGCGGCGAGCTCAGCTGATTCGCGGGTATCCCGGGGGATCCGGAAGCTTGCGAGCGTCGCGGTCTCGCAGAAAAAAAGTGAAATCCGTCATTAATGCTCAGCATTCACCATTAGGATTTAGGTTAGTTTCTTCGTTATTAATTAATTTGTTCGAAGCCAGATTTTCTCAAATCTGAGCAATATAAACGAGTAGCAAGACTTTTCCAATGTGACGTCGAAATAATACTTCCCTTAATATAACTATGTCTAATGTATATAAAAAATGATTGTATGATTTTAAGTTCTTTCCTAGCAGTTACTGGGTATATCTAACCAATTAATGTTAATGATTTAATTGTAATTTCTTTCTGGATACTTTTCTTCCGGGGTCACTGTTCCTCTGAACGTGGGACAGAAAAAGCAGATTGTGGAGGTTAGCTTTGATCATCTTTAATTAATAGCACAGAGTACAAATGGTGATTCAGATGTTACTGAACATTAACGAGTGTGGAGTTGTTTGTGAAGGATTGCTTCTTTAAATATTTTGCTGTTTTGCGGTATTCATAAATATCACCGTCAGCGGGATAACTTTGGATCGATCATTTGGGGTAAGATGTCCACCCGTTTAGGGGGGTCCAGGGGCATGCATTGGCCGTTTTTTTTTTCGGGAGGGTTGTACCCCCACCCCCCGTATTATACGACCAGTGTATAAATAGGAGTGAGGTGGCTTTATTACATGCAAGTTTTAAACTGAGTGCATCATTGCTCGCTAATTTATGCAGTACAGGTCTGAATAATGATACCTTGAGGGCAGTCGTCCTCCCCACAGTTGGAAGAGGACGAGCTGTGAAGCAGCCCTGCTCTCTTATTGGTCAATTTTAATACTTCTCCTTTGGGGGCTTTTCTTAGGTTGCTAGTTGGACACACTCACAGCCACTTCATACAGGGTCAGTAGCATTAAGTTTACCATTCAGGGGATTTTTGGGGGTGGGGCCTGGGAGAAGCATTGCTCATTGTGCCCCCCCCATCCTTCAACTGAAGCCCCATGTAATGATGTCACACGGCCGAATGCAGTAAATGGACATCCAATTTGCATGCTTGACTGTAACATTGACCTGTGTCACAGCTTCTTTGTGGTGTGCTGCACCTTTCTGTGAAGTCTGATGACTGGTGACATCATCAGTCAGCTGACTAACTGAATAAATGGACAAGGTCATCAGAATTGAATGTTTTTTTTTTTTAAGAAAGGCTGCTGAGTGTAGTTACAGCGGTGTGCCGCATTTTGAAATACGTTTAACAGAACTCATCATTCCAGCCAACCAACATTCTTAATGGTTAAAATTAGCAGGACAAATTGGTTAGAATTAATTTTTTGATCCTGGTTTTATGTCTTATTTCTTCTATTGCCGGAAGCGTCAGCAGGCAGGCCTTCTATCGATGTCAGTCAGCAGGCAGGCCTTCAATCGATGTCAGTCAGCAGGCAGGCCTTCTATCGATGTCAGTTAGGATTCCTCTGTAATTCATTGTGTGGGGGGTCATTTGTCAGTAGATTTAATCTGTGTGTGGCAAACAGGCATCACCCGTGTCTGAAGCTCTGTGTAATGACAGTGCAGCCTATTAATTTCACATGAAAATATCATCCTTTTTACCAAGGGCGGGGGGTTCATATTTTATTTTAATTAACATGGCATGTGAATGCTGTGAAAAATCAGGGTCTCTAAATAAAACCAAGTTCTATCGTGTTTGCAGCCTCCTGGCATTTAGCTCAGAGGCACTGGGGGGAATACGACCACACTGGCTGCTTAAATAAACGTAACTGCGGGGCTTTATGAATAATGCATGTCCAGCCATCTTCAGTTCTGAGATGACGTCACCGCTCACATTCAGCTCTGTCTCCATTAAGAAATGCCTCTTGTATAAAATCTTATCTAATGGAATTAGTGTAATCCGTACTAATCTGTGATTATAGAGTAAATGTGAAATATGCAGTCGTGATTTTCTCATTCAGTCTGAAGTGTTAGACTGATTATTATATTTTCATCATTATTTAGTAAGCTGTGTCGTCTTTGGTGGCCATGTAATCACCAGGTACACACTCAGTAAATCCTTAGACACCCCCCCCCCCATTGCTTTTCTCTCTGCCCATTTGGCCGTTTGCAGCTGGTTGTCGTGTTTTTAGTGCTGTAAAAATGTTTGACAAGTAAGAAAGCTACATTTCGTGTTTTCTGATGTAATCCGTCATTATAATCATGTGCCCTTTTCACTGGGGGGTGGGGGTTCTCACTAATGTAATTCTAAAGGTTATTATCACGTGGCTGCTGAATAGGATGGTCAGGTTTGTGTCATGAGATTTAATTCTGTTCTTTAATTGGAACAGGAAAAAAAATCATAATCGGGGCAGGCTCTTTGTGCATTTTTGTAACAAGGGTTGGATGGTTTTAGCTTAAGTTTAATAACTTGCTTTTACTGCCCTCTAGTGTTTATCTGGATTGGCGGCTTTTTCGCGGCAGTTAACCAAAGACTTCAGTGACCACGCTTTCCACGGCAAGTGAAGGAAAGTCATTTGGTCATTTTCACACCCGAATCAGAAGGCTGTGCTTTTGGTATCGGTTTTGCCCCACAGCCAGCCAGGGTCATCAGGAATACATACATACACACATAATTACACACAGCCTCGCACCGTTTCATCTAGCAGAGTCCATTATGTTCTGCTACCCTAACGACTAATATTGTTTCTCTAGGACATTCTCTTCAGTGTTCACTTGGCTCTCGGTCCCGTCTGTTCGTTCAGTCTTCAGTTCCCAGACGGCTGCAGTAAACGATGTCCGTGTTTGAAAGAGCCCATTTTCTCAGCACAGAGATCCATAGAAACGAAGTTTAGACATTCTAAAACGTTTGGGGGGGGGGAAGCTGGGAATTAGTCACCACTCAGATGCCAAACTCTTACTGTTTTTACAACGTCAGCTCAAGTTTGTTAAGGATAAAGATGCTTGTGAAGACATTATCCATGTGTGTGTGTGTGTGTGTGTATATATATA